>CM065365.1:0-447500 GCA_033032245.1 Poecilia picta | reverse complement strand
CACATCAATAATCCATCGATCTGAACAACAATATCTCTGTTGTTTTGATTGGCAAAGTAGGAGGGACTACCGCTCCAAGATGGCCGCCGTATTTCCTGCGGCGGAGCAGCCAATGAGGGATCTGCTCTTATATTATGTCTATGGCGGGAACCCCTACTGGATCAAATCGAGATAGGAATAATAGAAGGTTGGTCACTCTGAGGTAAAAAAGGAGAACGATCGTGCTCGCCCACAGTGCACTGTGAAACTTTTCATTTCATATGCAATTCAATTGCACATAAATTCAGGTATTAATGGGTTAAATTTCAGCCCAGTCGTGCAGTTTCCCCCCGATGTTTTCGTGACTCCATCACGGTTGACACGCGCTGTTGTTTTGCGCCCCTCTAAAATTAATAGAAAAATAACGTTTAGTTCGGCTGCGGATGAAAACGCAGTAGTATATGAATATATTTAATTCTTCAACAGACCCTTTGCACTTGTGAGTAAACAACCGTTGTTACATTTTTTTAACAGTTTATTAGCAACAGGCTAGCGAGTAGCTTGTTTTGCTAATATTTATTTTTCCTCCTCAGGATATTGTTAGCTTGTACTTAGCAATAAAGGTCGAGAAATAAAAGTTAGAGTTTCCGATAAATTACAAGTAAGTGTGAGTATGAAGTCGTTTAATACAAATCAACTTTATAGTTTTTGAGAAGTGTAATAAGCAGCTTCTGATTTTCCTCATTCAGATAAGACAATATTTTAACATGTACGTAAGTATTTATGGAGGTATAATAACTGTCACGGATTTATGCTGAAAAGTGGATGTAAAGATTATTTGACATTTATTCTTAAACATTGATAATGTACAAGCTATCAGCAAAACCACTAATATTCCACGATTGCTCAGTGAAACTGCACTAGATACATTTATCTAGCACTTTTTATACTGAACCTTACAATATTTGTGTTTAGCTACATTGAACTCATGCAAATGTGACCCATCACTTGTCACAGAAGTGTTAGGAATAGCTACTGACTTGCTAAATGTCTGGTCTACAGTGAAATGAAAGACATGGCAACAATGGCAGGAAAACGGACTCAACCAGCAACAGCCAAGCAGACACTGAGCAGCAACAAAGGGACAAACCAAACTACTTCCCAAGAGGTTAGAACAGCAGATATCACTTCATATCTTCTCACAACCATGTACTCAACATATCAAATAACTTTCTGAACAATACTGATCTTGAGAAGACATACCTATTTCCCAAAATGAAATATTTACAGCATTATGGCCATAAAATGTGTTAATTTTTCTTTTATAAAACAATTTTTGTATTAATATTATTTAAGATTTTCCTAAGACAGGCTAGTTTGTGACAGTGTTACAATACACTGCGTTCCACAGATTTGTCACGCTTTCAGTGTTAATGTTCAAAAATGGTATACAATAAGAAATGTTTTTAACAAATAGAACTGATACAGTCACATTAATTGTCATTAAGTGATTGTTTAAATTATTGTGAACTAATTTAGTAATCAATTATTTGTTAACTAGAGACTCAAAAACAGGCCATTTGCTGAATGAACAACACACCTGCAGTTGCAATTAAGCATAAACTGTACAAAAATGATATACATTTTACCTTTAAGATAAAAAAAATCTTCTTTGTTTATAAATCTGTTCCATCCAGAACTCCTCCATTGGCATAGTTCACCCCATCAAAATTCCTCCAAATAAATGTTCTATTAACCATATTTTGCTATCCAGATTATTAATTGGTTAATCCAAAAATTAGTCAACACCTTACCTCTACTCTGTGTTCGATCCGAAGTTGAACAGGAAAGGCTGAGCTTTCACATGTTGATGTTAGAAATATTTATTTATCTGCTGGTGCATCCCTTGCTACAAATGATCAAGTGTTCACTAAAGCCTTGCATTTAAGGCAATAAAATCTTTTCTGTCCTATTTAAAATGAATTGAATTATTTGGTTAATAGCATTATATATATATATATATATATATATATATATATATATATATATATATTATATATATATATATATATATATATATATATATATATATATATATATATATATATATATATATATATATATTTCTAATATTCTAATAAATTAGAATTTTTTTGTAATGATAAATATTAAATAAATATTTTATTTATATTTTTATTAAGAGGAAAGGGGACATTACATCAGGAATTCTAACTACTTATGTCACAATATGGCACATATTACACAACCTCTCCATGACAGACAAAAAAGGAGACACAAATACAAAAGTATTACTGAGTGAACGGCTGGAAAAAGGCACACAATCCACCTTCTAAGAGTTGCAGCCCTATTAATAAGTTGTCTCTACATGGCAGATGGTTTCTCATACACTGTAAAAAAAAAACGGCCTCAATTTACGGTAAAAACTGGCAGCTGTGGTTGCCAGAATTTTACCGTCCTTTTACGGTAAAATTCTGGCAACCAAAACTGCCAGTATTTTATCGTATTTTCCAAAATATGTTAAATAAAAAAATACGGTCATACTGCCTGAGGCATAATATCTACATAAGTGAAAAACACGGCCAGACTGTATGATTTATTGACATTTTATTGTAAAAAACCCCAAAAACTTTATGGTAAATTACTGGTCACTGTTCTTACCAGACTATTACCGTAAAAATTATAGTACAACACACAAGGAAGTGTAACTTGTTAGCATTTCTATAAAGAAAATAAATTCAAATTAAACAAAATACAGATTAGAAGTAGATCTGGAGTTTCTACTGCTGAGATGTCGTCCCTTTTACCTGCCAAGGGAATTCACATGCGTGTTTTTGGCTGCTGTTTACATCCACCCGCGGGCTAAATACACAGCGGCGCTCAGCAAGCTCTATGAAGTCATCAGCGCATTGGAGACTGCTCATCCCGACGCTGTGTTCATTGTCGCGGGTGATTTCAACCAGTGCAGTTTACGGACGGTATTAACTAAATACCACCAGCATGTGGATATTCCCACCCGTGGCAAGAACATCTTAGACCATGTTTACAGCAACATATGTGGTGGACTAAGGGCCGCACCTCGCCCCCCTTTTGGAGACTCAGATCATATCTCCTTGTTTCTGTATCCAGCCTACAGACAGAAACTTAAACAGTCAAACCCTGTCATCAGACTCGTTCAGCTGTGGACACATGAGGCTGAGAGCATCTACAGGACTGCTTTGCTACAACAGACTGGGATGTGTTTAGAGCTGCAGCCACCCTGGAGGACTCTTCTGTGAGTATAGATAACTATGCTGAGTATGTAACTGGGTACATTAGCACTTGCATTGAGAACATTGTGCCCACCATACAAGTCAGGAAGTTTCCCAACCAGAAGCCCTGGATTAACAGTGAGGTACTGAAAATGCTCTGTTGCATTCAGATCTGGCAATGAGGCTGAGCTCAAAGCTGCACAGTACAGACTGGACCAGGCCATAAGATCAGCCAAGAGACAGTATAGAGAGAAGACAGAGGCATTCTACTCCCCTGCTGACCCTAGGCAAATGTGGCAATGTCTGGACCAAATAACAAACTTCAGGTCCAGGCCCAACACCACCATCAGCTCCTCAGACAGCCTTCCGGATAACCTCAATGCATTCTACACACGCTTTGAGGATTCTATCCCCACCAGCACCACCACAGAGCACATACACACCTCAACTACTCCTCCCCCCCACCAGTCATCTCATCAGCCCAGGTACACAAAGCTCTGAAGAGGATCAACCCCCGCAAAGCTGCAGGACCTGACAACATTCCTGGCCGGGCCCTCAGAGCATGTGCTGACGGTCTGGCAGAAGTTTTCACCTCCATCTTCAACACTTCTCTAAGACTATGTACCGTTCCCACATGCTACAAGACCACCACCATTGTTCCCCTACCCAAGAAGAACTCCCCCATCCTGCCTGAATGACTACAGACCAGTAGCTCTCACTTCAATCATTATGAAGTGCTTTGAGAGAGTGGTGCTGTCCCACATTCAGAGCAGCATACCGGACACTACAGACCCCCTGCAATATGCCTACAGGGCCAACAGGTCCACCTCAGACATCATCGCCATCTGCCCTTCATGCCTCCCTCTCCCACCTGGAAAATAAAGATTCCTACGTCAGGATACTTTCCATTGACTACAGCTCCGCCTTCAACACGGTCATCCCACACAAACTCACCCACAAACTGTCATTTCTCGGGCTACATCCCTCCATCTGTGACTGGCTCTTGAACTTCCTGACTGGCTCCTGAACTTCCTGACTGGCTCTTGAACTTCCTGACTGGCTCTTGAACTTCCTGACTGGCAGGCCTCAGTCTGTCAGGATTGGAAACAGGACCTCAGCCAGCATCACTACCAGCATTGGTACTCCTCAGGGATGTGTCCTCAGCCCTATCCTCTACACCCTGTTCACATATGACTGTGTCGCCTCCCACCCCAACAACATCATCCTGAAGTTTGCAGATGACACTGCTGTGATAGGTCTAATCACTGGCGGAGATGAGTCAGCCTACAGGATGGAGGTCAACAGTCTGTTGACGTGGTGTGTGGACAACAACCTCACTCTCAACACTGACAAGACCAAGGAGTTGATAGTGGACATGAGGAAAGAGAGGAGACCTCATCAGCCACTGTTTATCCGGGAACTTGAGGTAGAGAGGGTGAGCAGCTTTAAGTACCTGGGGGTCACATCAGTGATGACCTCACCTGGACACTGAACACCACACAGGTGCTAAGGACGGCGCAGCAGCGGCTGCACTTTCTGAGGAGGCTGAGGAAGTTTGGCATGCCACCCAAAATCCTCACCAACTTCTACAGCTGCATCATAGAGTCCATCCTGACCAGCTGCATCACCGTGTGGCAGTGCCACTGTGAAGGACCGCAAACGCCTGCAGAGAGTGGTTAAAACAGCCTAAAAAACACCAGGCCTGCACTGCCCTCTCTGCACAGCATCTACCATCGCAGAGTCCACAGGAGAGCTGCCTCCATCGCCAGAGACCCCACCCATCCCCGACACGGACTATTCACACTCCTCCCTTCAGGCCGAAGGTACAGAAGTGTGAAATGCAGGACTAACAGATTTAAGAACTCTTTCTTTCCCACGGCCATCAGACTCCTAAACAGCTGAGCTGATGGCTTCCATAATAACTTACATTAATGGCACATAAATAACTGCACTTTAACTTTATACTGTTTACCTGTCTGCATACAGCTGCACATGTATGATTAGACAATTTTACTACAGACTGCTGCAATATAATAATGTTGAACACTACCACACTACTGCACATTGTATATAGATTGTATTGTTTTGTATTTCTAGAAATGTATATTTACTTATTTATTTTTCTATTCCATGCTTGATTTGATTCTACTATTTCATATCTTTACTTTGTGTCTGACATCCAGTGTGGGCAGCAAAGTAGAAATTTCATTGTACAGGGAAACGTGTTTCTTACTGTGCATAGGACAATAAAGCTTTGAATTTGAAAATTTGAATTTGAAGAAACTATTTCTGATGGCTTCATCAGATCGTGATCTGCGGCTCTCGCTGAAACGGTTCGCGGCCGAGTGTGAAGCGGCCGGGATGAGGCTCGGTGCCTCCAAATCCGAGTCCATGGTCTTGAGCCGGAAAAGGGTAGAGGTCCTTCTCCGGGTCAGGGGGGTCGTCCTGCCTCAAGTGGAGGAGTTTAAGTATCTGGGGATCTTGTTCACAAATGAGGGAAGAAGGGAGCGGGAGATCGACAGGCGGATTGGGGCGGTGTCTGCCGTGAAGCGGCGCTGTACCGGTCTGTCGTGGTGAAGAGAAGCTGAGTCAAAAGGCGAAGCTCTCGATTTACCGGTCGATCTACGTTCCCACCCTCATCTATGGTCATGAGCTTTGGGTCATGACCGAAAGAACGAGATCACGGATACAAGCGGCCGAAATGGGTTTCCTCCGCAGGGTGGCCGGGCTCTCCCTTAGAGATAGGGTGAGAAGCTCGGTCATCCGGGAGGGACTCAAAGTAGAGCCGCTGCTCCTCCACGTCGAGAGGAGCCAGTTGAGGCTCGGGCATCTGGTCAGGATGCCTCCTGGACGCCTCCCTGGTGAGGTGTTCCGGGCACGTCCCACCGGGAGGAGGCCCCGAGGAAGACCCAGGACACGCTGGAGGGACTATGTCTCTCGGCTGGCCTGGGAACGCCTTGGGGTTCTGAGGAGCTGGAAGAAGTGGCTGGGGAGAGGGAAGTCTGGGCCTCCCTTCTGAAGCTGCTGCCCCCGCGACCCGATCCCGGATAAGAGGAAGAAAATGGATGGATGGATGGATGGATATTTCTATTTAAAAAATTCAGTTAAAAAAAGAACCGATTCTATTTCCTCTCCAGGTTCCTCACGGTATT
The DNA here is from genome assembly GCA_033032245.1 of Poecilia picta. Classification (NCBI taxonomy): domain Eukaryota; kingdom Metazoa; phylum Chordata; class Actinopteri; order Cyprinodontiformes; family Poeciliidae; genus Poecilia; species Poecilia picta. The sequence goes on along the minus strand of CM065365.1, from coordinate 441,100 downwards.
ACTGAGATCTGAAAAAAAAACAGCATGTGTCCACATAAGAGATAACCTATTGTGGAAGAAAACCCGGTGATAAAAGGATTATTTTGGACAACACTAGAATTGCTCTTTATTGAAGTTTCACAAATAAGATGAAGGTTTCACAAATCCCACACTTGGTTTTAAATATTGTCATATGATTTTAGAATAATCTAGTCCAGATTTGAAGAGTCTAGGTGTTGTAGTTTTTTTAGCTAGAGTAAATTAAAGATGGTAGTGCAAAATTAGGTGGAATTGCCCTTTAGCCATTTCCAAGTAGCAGGGGCTAACATACAGTTCTCTTAATGTATAAGAAATCTATGGTAGGCATAAAATTATTCTCAAATACATCATTTAATCCAATATTCTTATAAATGATGGTGACGTTGGCTGTAGGAGTTTGCTTTGCTATTGGTGGGTCGCTAGATCGATGCCTGGTCTACTGTTGAGATTTCAGTTTGGTGTATTAAAGGCATTATTAAAAAAGAAACCAATATATCACACCAGCATTCTGTTCTTTGTAAAAATTACTTTTGCAATCTTGTTTACAGTTTTACATTGTAGATATAAATATCAGCAAAATTTGTAATTTTGGCTGATTAGTACTGTTAAGTTTAGGGTAATTAACTGCTGGCAATATTACAATATTTTTCTATGAACTTTACAATTACTTATATTTTTACTATATATGTGTATTTTCTACAATCAAGACTGTCAAAATTACTTACGATATACGTTTATTGAGTTATGATAATTCCACGTATTTTCTATGGCAGTATAATGCTTTGGATATTACAGTCAGTAACTGTTGGTATTTTACCATTTTTACCATAGATTTACGGATGTTTTTTGCAGTGTTGACTTACTGTAATTCCATGTATCTTTTACGGTAACAAAATGTTTTGGATATTACGGTCAGTAACTGTTGGTATTTCACAATTTTCCACCGTAAATTTACTGACTTTTTTTGCAGTTTTGACTTACGGTAGTTCCATGTCGTTTCTACGGTAATGAAATGTTTTTCAATATGATGGTCAAAAACTGTTGGTCTTTTACCGTTTTTTACCGTAAATTTACTGACTTTTTTTGTACAATGTAGAGTATATTTCATACAGGGACAAGCAAGTATGGACAATGGATGGATAAAATAAGTATGTTCATGTAACTTTTTACATCTTGGCAATTTTGTTACATCTACGAAGTTCATTAAAACTTTATGTGACAAGCATGAAGAACTATTTGAAATGATAGGAAAATAATACAAGGTTTTCAAAAGTTGTTACAAATAAAAATTGTGTCTAAAAGTAAATATGTGGCAGGCATCTTTATATTTTGGCCCCTTGAATCAAGTCTGGCTCTTTGATACACACTGTACCTTGCAAGGGTGTCTTTTCAGTGGATGCAAATTGGATAGCAGAACCAAAGAGATGTGGCTTGCAATGTACTAGCATTCACTTGAGCATCAATATGTCAATCACGATCGAACAGTCAATCTCTGGAAAGCTTTGAGTTGATTTCTGCAGTAAGAGACAAACTGAATGCTGCCAGGCAGGTGAGACCAGCAGGTCCTCTGCTGACGCGCTTATCAAAAATATTCACTAAGATCCAAACGTTTGTAACTTTATTAAAAATAAAAAGAAGTCAACAAAACATGTTCAAATTAATGACCCAATAAAAATAATAATCACAGTTAGGCTGTCATGATTGTTACGTGCACCAGGCTCGTTTGATGGAGTAACATTAAAGGAGACCACACAAGGATTTAATGTCTTAATGAAAAATAGAATTTATTAAATTATATTAAAGAAATAAACCTGAAAAAAGAATGCCTGAAATGAGAAACCAAATTAGATTAAAGCAGAACCTATAGTTGTAGGTTCTGCTTTAATCTAATTTGCAAATGCCAAACAAACCTAACAAATCTCAACCAAAAGATACAAACCAAATGGGGGTCTGAGGAGAGAGAAGGAAAAGCCTCCTGTCTGCTGCATGCCTGGCAGTCTTAAAGCCTGCAGAACACTAATCAGGGCAACATGCAATACCTGCAGAGATCTGTCTGCAGAATCCTACAAGGAAAAAAGGGCAGGGACCCACTGCAGCCGTAACACCTTCCCCCTTAAATCAGAGGATCCCAACTAGGACCTCTGTAGGCATTTTTCCCTGTTAGTCTGGTCCATCAATGGCACGAGACAATGCATCAGCCAGCACATTTTCAGTGCCTCGAATATGCCAAATTTCAAGGTTGTAAGGCTGTAGAAATAGGGCCCATCGCATCAACCGCTGATTGGGGCTCTGTAAAGAGTGCAAACAGGTCAAAGGGTTATGATCTGAATATACCAACACAGGAAACGCACCCCCACCCACATGCACATCAAAGTGCTGCAGTGCCCAAATAAGAGCCAAGGCCTCTTTCTCAATGGTCAAAAGCACTAACAAGTGCTTTTACACATGACCGTCAATAAATACACTGATCCTGACTTTGAAGGACTCAGTGGGCCAACACAGTCAATGATCAAGTGTTCAAAAGGCTTACCAGCAGCAGGTATTGGAAAAAGTGGAGCTGGTTTCAGCGTCTGATTAGGTTTCCCAGTTAGGTGACAAGTGTGACAGGTTTTCACAAAACAAGCAACATCTTTTTTCAGACGTGGCCAATAGAAATGATGTAAAACTCTATTATAAGTTTTATTGACTCCAAAATGACCAGACAATTCTCCATGAGCAGTTTTCAAAACAAGGTTTCTGAACTTGACTGGAACAACAACTTGATAAATTGGACCAACAATATCCCTGTCACTGTAAGGTAACCATTTACGTACTAACAGATCATCTTGTAGAAAATACCCACATGACGTTTTTGTCATGTCCTGTTCGGCTGTCTGGACTTGGTCAAACAGAGCAGCTAAGGTTGTGTCCTCCTGCTGGGCTGCAATCAACTCACTGAGTGACAAAGGAACAGGAAGAGTTGGCAAACAGGCAGTCTTCTCAGCAGAACTAGGCTTATCAGACAAAGTACAAGTGATGGCACGAGTTACTGCAGAAGCTGGAAATGCCTCAGGAAAGTCTTGAGCACATTTGTCTGACACAGAAACAGATGGAGACGCTCGGACCACTAGAGGAGGTGCAACATCTCGCCACACACGTCCACCTGCCAGATTGTTTCCTAAAATGAGAGACACACCTTCCACAGGCAAAGAAGGACGAACACCTATCGTTACTTCTCCTTGTACCAGTTCCGACTGCAAGTAGATCCTATGGAGAGGCACAGAGAAAGTTTCCATCCCAATACCTCTAATTAGGACACTACGACCAGTATCAGAACATGGAGAAAATGGCAAAACAGAATCCAATATGAAAGATTCAGATGCTCCGGTGTCACGCAGAATCTTTACAGCCACTTTATTTGAACTTCCACTCAGAGAAACAAACCTATTTGTGATTAAAGGAGTGTAATCTTGTCCGACCTCCTTCTCAAAGGTCTGGGAATCTGAATCAGTCAACTCTGCAAAAGATTGGAAGTCAAGAGGTGCAGCCAAAACAGTTGGTCTTACACTTTCAACTTTAGGTAGAGGTGTAGACTCCACTGAATGCAACTGTGCAACACTGGCTAAAGCCACAGGTTTTCGATGATCCTGTTTATCCCTACTTGATTTAGTTTTGGTATTCAGAGGACACTCATTTTTCCAGTGTCCCTTCTGGCGACAATAGTTACAAACCAAGTCCGCTTTAGATCTCAATGTAGGATCTAATCTATTTCTACCAGGAAACCGGTCGTGATGAAATTCCTTAAGGCTGTGGTCACCTTTCAAATTAGAATCCCTCACAGCTTTATGGGTCAGAACATACTCATCTGCTAAGACAGCAGCAGTTTTTACTTTTTGGAATAATGTTCTTGAACTGTTCCAACACCATCAAGTCACAACGTGATTCAAAATCATCCACACCTTCCGCTGATAACCAGCGATAAAACTGGGTGTTTAGTAGGGGTGTAGTGATACAATAATTTCACGATACGATATACGATATTCTGGTCACGATACGATATATATCACGATATTTGTCAAGCGATACGATTCTTTCGATTTTCTGAAAGATTTTAGAAGGACAGTGGTTTTAGTGACATTTTGTGTTCCATAGGCTTGAATTTAGTTAACTGAAAACTGATTAAAAGCACCAACTACACAATACCTGACTCTGATTGGACAGTCTAACAGTCTGCAGCTGGACAAAATGAATAAAAGATGCAGTGAGAGAATTAGTTTCTGTCATTTAATTCATATGGATTTGACATAGAACTCATAAGTTTAAACGGTAATCCAGGAGCAGAGTGGAGATATCAGCCTCTGTAGACTCTCAATATGCAAATAATTGCACTTATGTTTTATTCTTTGACACTTTGGCTGCATTTTGGAGTAAAAATGCAGCCACAAATGCAGTCTTTAGGACTATGGGGAAAAAGGCTTTTCTACCTTGGCTCCCGGAGTTAGCCGTGGCTGTAAGCTGTTTACTACTAACTGCTAAAGTAGTGGCTCCGCATCACCCCGCTACGCAGCGCCGCTTGGATCTCTGAGTATCTCCTCTCAGACGCCAGGATCTCATCGTTCTCTCAGTCTCTGAGACTCTTTGTCTGATGCTGATAATAATGATCGATCAGCCATTGTTGTCATGGAAACCCTCACCTCCGGCTGGAGGTTTTTCCTCTTCCTGCTCCAAACACAGCGCCGCTGCTGCTGCTGCGCCGCTTCGGATGTTATCAACTCATGTTCATTCTTCAGGTAATCCTTAATATACAGAACAGAAACCGCTGAGCTAAAAACTAATTACAAAGTGAAGCTACCAGTAGAAATTAGCATTAATTTCGTGATCTGCTCTGTTCGCGCTGCTTCTCCTTTCCGCTTCTCTTTCACTGTTACTTGCGCAACTTTACTTCGTTTCTCAGCAACAAAATACAGCCCATCGTTATTTATTGAAGATTTTCCATTTCCAAAAACACAGGAATCTAATGTTCTGTTTTGTACGTTTGGAAGCTCATTCCCTCTCACATAATCGGAAAAGCCGAGGAATGGCGGCGCTTTTAAGATTTTTCTGATATTTGAAAAATATGGTTTACTAATTTTAGCATAACTCCGGTTATACTTGGCCTATGGACCCCTATGGTTTAACGGATCGATACTCACAGATGAAAAATCTTTACTTTCCGAGCGTGGAAAATATCGATATATATCACCGAATCGATTTATTTCTACAGCCCTAGTTTTCACCTCTCACCCATTTCCGTCTTGTTCCAGTAGCCCATTTTTCATCAAGGTGCTCTGATTGCCCAGCACCTGACACAGACATTGTTTGGCTGGGCAGCATTTCACGCTATTCTGGAATGAAATGCTATATGTATTAGAGATGTGCCGATCAGGTTTTTTCCTGCCGATTCCGATCACCCATGAGGGCCGATACCAATCACACAATTATTATTTTTTAATCATAAAGATACAAACCAAATGGGGGTCTGAGGAGAGAGAAGGAAAAGCCTCCTGTCTGCTGCATGCCTGGCAGTCTTAAAGCCTGCAGAACACTAATCAGGGCAACATGCATCACCAGCAGAGATCTGTCTGCAGAATCCTACAAGGAAAAAAGGGCAGGGACCCACTGCAGCCGTAACATGATAAACGATAAATCAATTAATCAGACGATAAATTAAACCTATCGACCTCATTTTAATTATGGTCTTTATCGTCTCTTCCTGCCTTTTTTCTTTCTGTTGATGACACAGAATGAAAAAAGGCTCAACTCCGGTTCTCTCCACTGAACCTCCCTTCTTCATTTCCTTAGTCTAATGTCCAGCACACATTTCAGGAGTTTTCGGACAATTTTCAAAACCTGAGACACATTAGCCGACAGAAATCCCAGGTATAACGGTTCAATCGGGTTCCGTACCGTGTGGTGTCCAGCCACATGGGCACAAAATAATGGCTACAAGTCCAGTTAACTAATTTTAAAACCAGGCATTAATCAATGCTTTACTAGAATCTACCTGTGAGGCATGTGGCTAGTGTCAGCGTAAAGTCCTGACTGAATGAAAATCATCATAACCTATTTATGTCACGTTAACGAAGAACAGCTGAAAACCTACCGGGTTCATCAACTGAGGCAGTAATTTGGCTCCAACTCCTCTCCTTTTCATTTCGATATTCTTTGCACGAAACGTTAAATAAATATTATTGTTGTTTTTACATATTATCTCCGATGTCTGCTGGACTTTGTGTGTGTCATGTCACCTGTTTGGGATTCCCCTCCGTAATTTCCCCTCAAACCAGGAGGAGAATCCGGCTTTCTGATTGGCTACCTGTCACATTCAGTGTTAAGCTCCCAGTCGGTGAAAACCCCTGATTTTATTTTTGTTTTTGGTTATTTTATTTAGTTTATCAGTTCCAGTGTTACGTGTTCTTTTGAAAATAAAGTGTATTGATCTATGGCAGGAAATCACATGCATTATTAGTCATTTTCATAAAATCAATGTCAAAAGGTCTTGAAACAATATTATCGTTTATCTCAATAATATTTTAGACAATTAATTGTCCAGCAAAATTTGCTATTGTGACAGGCCTAATCACAGTAATTACTGTTCCAACAAAGTGTTGCGTTTCGATTCCATTAAAAAGGCAACCCACAGACCGAGTTTCTGACTTCACTGGCAGAGCAGGAGTTTAAAACATCTGATCAACCACTGCTGTGTTCAGGCGAGCGCTTATAGATAATCGCAAAATAAATATCAAGTCTGAAAACAAAGTATTGTAGCAAACTTAATATTATGTTTTTAACGTAATCTCTAAGTACAGAATTAGAAAAAAAATAGGAGCGGTTTTGGTTGCTCACTTCAGAAGATGCGCTTTTATCTTAAAAGTTCTCTATGGTTCCTCCTATTAGTCTGCCGTCTCTCACATTTAAATTATAAACCTAAATTTCAGATCTTCCATATTGACACTCGCTGGCCTAAAGTTTCCAACCAGCTTCTGCTATGTGAAACTAGCAATCTCCTTCCAGTATCAGAAATCTCTATGAGGAAGAAACTGCATTAGAGTTTCTACCACTTTAATTTGTCTGCTGTAACTGATGTATATTTGCATATAAAATAAGTCAATAGTTTCATTTACAATTTTTATAACTTTGTGTCTTGTGGTAGCTTTCTGCTGGCTGGTGAAAGAAAAAGTAGATCTTGGTCTCAAAAAGTTTGGGCACCCTTGCCTTAGGGCAGGGTTCCCCAAACTGTTTCCTGTGAGGGCCACAAAACTTTTCTCGTCTCTGGTGGGGGCCAGAGTCAGTTTGTAACAGAAAAAGTGTGACGATTGCAGGAGTGTCTACATGTAAAAATGTATTGTTTTCCAGAAAGCACAATCAAAAAAGTCCAGGAAATAACACTATTTATTAAATAAATACCGTATTTTCCAGACTATAAGCCGCAACCCCAAAGTAAAAACAAAAAACAGTAAACATACACATATAAGCGTCAGATATCTCTGTCGTTCTAGATTTTCTACAACAATGTAGCAGCAGCAGAGGGGGGCGGACACCCAAAATCTGAGTCAAAACAGGTCAATTGAATGTCACATTTATTATGGATGAAAAAGAAAAAGTTGCCAAGTTTAGATTTAACTGAACTGATTACGGCAGTTTCCAAATGTTAACTGTAACAGTAAAAGTGCTGATCATTTCGGGTCTGCTACTAGCATGTGCTAAATGAAAATGGGCACTTCCTTCTTCTTCATTGTCTTCTTTTTCTTCATCTTCTTCAGATTTTAACAGCAGCTTGCATCCATTATTGTTGCAATACTGCAATTTACTGGATCCTAATATTTATACCTCAAATTCTCATAATGATCCCAGTATTATTTAAAAAAAACTAAAAATCTTCTTTTTCCCCTCATTGCTATTTAACTGACCAACAATATTCTCAAATTTCAATTCCCTATTAAAACCTAATTCCGTTTTAATGGCCGCTTTATTCTTTTATTTCCAATTTTGACTTCCAATGATTCACTTCCTGCTAAAGAGCCCCGTGGTGGTTGAAGGAAAATCCACATATAAGCCACATGGTTCAAAGCTTAGGAAAAAAGTAGTGGCTTATAGACCGGAAAATAAGGTATATGAAAAAAAATCTAAATGCTTTCTGGTATTGTTCAGGGGGCCGGACTAAATGTGGAAGCGGGCCGGATCCGGCCCACAGGCCATAATTTGGGTACCACTTCCTTAGGGGTTACATGGATAGGTCAAGATACTCTGGTGTCACTCGCTTTAAACAAGGCATGTAACAAAAATGGTGCGCAGTGGTGAGGAGGAGAGAGAATTTTATTTCGAGGTATTCGATTAAAAGGTTTTGTTGTATGTGAATACAATGCACACATTGACTATTTTTTGTAAAACATTTTCAAAACCATGTATCACTTTACCTTAGATATTCCATTTTGAGAAATCTGTTTTTAACATGTGTTCAGATGTTTGACAGATGATACAGTGACAGATGAAGAGGAACAAAATTGCCATGACAAGCTTTAAGTATTCATCTTTTCTCCTTGCTGCAGATGGATTGTCCACGTTCATATCAGGACAAATCTCCACCAAAGAAGAAAAAAGCTCATTTTGAAGCATCTACTCTGAAATCAGCCAGTTCTTTTGATTCCACAGCTGCAGGTATGCTTTTCTCACAAGTAGTAGAAAGCTGCTTTCAAGTAAGTATTTTTCTTTTTTTATAGATTTTTTGGCTCTAGTGGCCTTTATTTGATAGTTAATTGACAGGAAAGTGGGTAATGAGAGAAGGGGGGGAAACATGCAGCAAAGGTCGCCAAGGCCAGGAATCGAACCTGCAACAGATGCGTTGAGGACTAAGGCCTCCATATGTGGGTTGTGCTTAACTGCTGCACCACCACAGCTCACCAAAAGCTGCTTTTAATATGTGTAAAACAAACAGGATGTCCCAGTCTTGACTAACCTTAGATCACTTACAGTTGCTGAAAAACATATATAAAACATGTAATAGTTCCTTTTTATTACTAGAATGGACATATTACTATTATGTGACACTTTGTTTCTTGCTCCAGGTGCAGGAAGAGAGATCAGCGTGCTGCTCACAAACTTTACTGACTTTTTACGGTAATCCTGAAGCTATTCCAGTTTTTAATCATGCTACTCTGACTTGGATCTTGAGGGTTGTGATAGCTTGTTTTTGGATGTCTGGTGATAAGCTATGCAACTGCCTGACTGCATAGAAAACCACACAGTGTTGCATTTAACCACCCCAATGGTAGTGTTTATGTCACACTTTCTCAACACAGTTTTTGATCACAAGCACTGGCACAATTTTAACTGTCAGATACAACTATGCAAAAAAGTATCTGTACCAGTGAAGAAATTGCAAATATTCAAACTGCATTTTGGAGATCAGAGGCGCTGTATAGGGGGGGAAGTTAGGACAATTACAAGGGCCCCTGATCAAAAAAGGAACCCTCCACAAATTTTTTTGTTGTTGTTTATAAAAGTTTAAAAAAATTGGGCCCTGTCAATTATAAAATCAATCATATTGTGTTTTTTAAAATTGTTGTTAGCAGTAAAAATCAAATGTTACAAGAACACTCCCAGACCAAAGAGCACACATCCATATTTGTACTGATTCCTCCTCCCCCTGGATCTGTTTGTTCCTGCTGCTGTAGAAGACAGCAGCAGTTTTCTACTGACTGCTGCTGTCTTCTACTGACAACACCAGTCAGTAGAAGACAAGAACAAATATGGTGCTGCTAAGAAAAATTATAAAGTCAGGTTTTTTTTAAAAAAAAAAAAAAGAAGATAGAGAAAAAGACAAGTGTCAATTTATAACCCAGTTTTTCTCCAAGAGTATGTGAGATTATCAACCATTTAGCATAGTTAGCTTAACTACATATTATTGTTTGCCTCCATTTCACTAACATTCAATGAATGAAGGAAATAAATTACCAACATATCCATATATTTAACTTTCCCTTGTATTTTTTACCACACTTAACAGTGAAATTAAAGCTGCAGTATGCAACTTATAAAAAATATATTTTTTACATATCTGTTAAAATTGTCATTATTGAGATGATCACAATCTCGTGTGGCTGCTCAGCCTCCCTCCCCTTGCCCTGTGCTATCCTGTAGCTAGTGACAAGTTTCTCCACCATTAACACATTTAGAAGTGAGTGAATGAGTTGATTGACAGCACTAAGGTCCTCCTCCTGGTTCTGATAGGTTGGTTTTGGCTAGAACATTGCATTACTTTAGCCAGGAATCTTAGTTCAGGGTCGAGGTGGAGGAGATCGATTTTTTTCACAGATTACATATCTCGTAACAAACTGTCACGACATTCTTTAACAAATATGGAGAAAATATATTTTTTTTTAAAGTTATATACTGCAGCTTGAATAAAGCACAACTATGTAGCACTTTATGAGAAGCCTGGATTGCCCCATATATTTTGCACGTTGCCTGAGTGTTGCACGTGGGGAGAAACATTTCAGTAATCTAAAAGTGATAGAAAAATTTTAAATAACCTACTTGCATACTGTATGCAGAATGTTTCATGTAAAATTCACTAGCAGTGAATATTGTGCTAGTATCAGTATTGAACCAAAGAAAGAAAGGCAGATGCAAGCCTTTAAAAGTTGTGATGCATTTGATGGGCCACATAGACTCAAAAAATTGTAACAGCAGCTGCGCAGGTGGGGCCCAACTTAATTTTTGTCATGGGGCCCGAGATTCCTGATGGCACCCCTGCTGGAGATCATAACCAGTGAGCTTCAAATGCAAAAAGAAAAAAAAGAACTAGAAAAGATAGTGCAAATAGAATAGTAGACAAATTAGTGAAGACGGCATTTTAACTGAGATTGTTCATCATCTTGCTTATAATAATACTGGTGGACTTTTTCACACTGGTGAAAAAAATGTATATAGCCATATCAAATGATGATGTCACTTAACACCGACATCTTCCTAAAAAGTAAATAAATAACTCAAAGTTCAGGCTCAGGGTCACTGAAATATATGAGATAGAAGAAACTTTTTCTGTCCATTTTGTCATTTTTTTGATGGCAGGTACAAGTTTACAATAGCTACTCAAGAACACTAGCTGCCAGCTAGCTGCAAATAATCACATTTCCTAGATTGAGAATGAAGAAGCAGAATTCTAAAGTGCTTATTGCTTTGTGTCCTGAATCAGATATTCCTTTAGGAAAAAATGTAACCAAACTTTGCTCACTGTTGGTAAAGCAAAGCAAACAGCGCAGCTGGAGGAAGGGCAGGAGAGACGGACTTGGGAGTGGGAGGTGGTTGCAGTTGTGGGAATATGAAAGCTAAAAATGAAATTAATAACTTCAATTCCCTTTAAGTTATTACTTCAATGGTGATGTCTGTGGCAGATGGAAGAAATTAAAATGAGTTCCAGATCATTAGGATAAGCACAAGCTTTTAGTGTGTGCAGGTTTTTTAATGTTACATGTATTTGGTGTTAAGCATTTTTAAAAGCAAGATTAGTTTTGATATTAAAATAAGATTCTTAGTTTTGCACATAATATAGGCGTTCTTTAAAAACATGAGGGGAAAATACTTTTTAACATCTTCTAAAACTAATGTTCAGTTGAACTACAAGCTTGTTTTATTTGTGTATTTTCTTTAGTTACACTTGGTAACTGATTTCAAACTGCTTTTTGTTGGCCATAATTAGTTTTATATTTTCTTTGAGGCACTAAACATATTATGTGATTTTATTTATGAAAATATTTCTTATTCTAATAGTTTTTTAGTTTATAAATTAAACAAAACAAAGCAACTGTTTCTAAGTTACATAATTGTTTGTCCAAATCATAAAAACAAATGAAAAAGCTGAAATATTGTGGAATATTGTCTGAGATGTTGTCATGAAAGTTTAAAAAATATATATTGTGATATTTTTTGTAAATATCGATTACCCCTACATCAGCTGATTAAAGGTTTAAGAGTTAATCATAACCTTAAATAGGTTGAATCTGCTTATAAATTTGGACTGCATTAATTTTTTTCAGGCATTCATACTCTCATGTTTCTGTCATGACAAAGACAACAGGCTTTCTGTCCCTGAATTTAGCAGAAAGGGCTACCGGCACCAGCAAGACCTCTGGTAGCGTTTTTTTGTTATAGTTGAAAGCACTAACTTATTCCTTAGGGGTTGGGATAAAAGAACCCAAAACATTTTGCCTATTCTGAGCTAGATTATACATCTGGCTGTCACTGAAGATGATGACAGATCTTCATCTCAAATTCTTTACTGATGAAGTCCAATAACAATAAAGCTGGACATACTTTACATGATTTTACCCCCAATTCCCATCAGTGACAATTTGCATCTGTCTCTGGTTGTGGTTAATCTGCCAGGTGAGTCGGCACCAAATGAGATGGTGTGAAGAGTGTGAGTGTGTCAAACACCTGGTAGTCTAAACTGATCATCAGCCCAACTACTGAATAGAGCCTGGAATCTGGCAACGCCTGCATGGCAACTTTAAAAAAAACTCAGTGTGTGTCTACATAACATAAACACACGACTGCATTGGATTTCATGCTGTGTAAAAAAAAGAGATTACATGTTTAAAGTCAATGTTGAGTCATTCCTAACCCCATCAAACAATGTCAAATACAGACAGGATGATCTAAGTTTACTTTCTGATATATTTTATTACCTCCACTTATTGGTGTGTGTTCCTTCAAGCTGTTGCTCTTAAAACTGTTGAGTTTGATGCTCTATCAGCTTTCGTTACTCTGAAAGGACCCAGTAGTCTGTGATCTTTCAGCTGGTCCAGGTGTTTAGTGTGTAATCACCAGTCGTTCAGGAAACAACTGATTGTTTAAACAACTTGTCTTTTCAAAACGTGGGATGAAGACCATGTAGTGTGTTCCACCTTATAAAATGTCAGGATGTGTAACTTTTTCGCTGATTTAAGAGTATGATCATATTTTTACAGTCAGTCTGGTTTGTTCCAGTGAGAGAGCAGCAGCAGACACGACACAGGTGAAGGAGCTGGAGGGCATTCTGACAGAAGCTCGAAACCTGGAGTCATACCTGAAAGAGAAGAAGAGCAACCTGAAGCAAACTTTGGCTTTAATTTCTAATAAACTGCAGAGTTAAATCTGCTGCATGACCAGTTAGGTGGGAGATGAGGCAGGTGTGTGTGTTTTATTTCTCTGGTCACCCTGCTTGTATACTAAATGTGACCTGTGCAGTTCACTAGGAAATGTGTTAAAAGACCTACGTATTTATTAAATCTATACTTAGAATATAGAAATGTAGAAACATATTTTTCTTCTTTGTAAATTAATGACAGAGAATTTGTTTACAAAATTATTTTATCTTTCAGCTGAAATAAACTGTTAAAATTAAAAAGGTTTCCACTTATTCCAGCTGCAGTTACACTATAAATTGTGACACATTTTGTTCTCTACAGAGACTTAAAAGGGAAGCACAAAGATGAAAACATTCCTGTGATTTATGAAAAGCATTGCAAGGTGACAGTATTTACTTTAAAATTACCAAAGTCATTTTTAAAGCTCCAGGATGGTGTGAGTGACCTTGGGAAACATTCAAATGACCACTTCCTGTTTCTTCTTTTTTCGGTCAAACATGAGTGAATCAAAGCACTTTACACCTAAGTACAAGTTTTACCTTATGCTTCATGCATTTAGAAATGTACCGTGTAATCATTTAGCATTTATTCTGCTATTGCAGGGCTTTCGGACCCAGCATCTTTTATTTAAGTAATCTTTTCATTACACATGCCCTGTTGCACAATAGCATACACACACTAATACACTAGAACATTGTGCTTAAAGCTTTCATAGTATCAACATTCTTAAGCCTTTTTTTGTCATATAAGCAAAACATTAGCATGCAACATATAAACAGACAGCCTTGAAGGGTTTCAGTCGACTATTAAATGTGTAGTGAAGTCATTTGAAATGTATAATTCAACTAGAACATTAAAGAAGACAGGTCTAGGCTGTGCTATTGAATGTTCCATGGAAGCCATATGGGATGTTCACCGGCACCACGCCTTCCTAGCTCCTTGAATGTCTCTGCATCCAAAACCAGAAGGAATGTACTCTTGTCCTGGAAAAAAGGAAAATATAAATAGGAAATAAATAGTATGCATTTAAAAGGGTAGTAGTATGTACACCCCTCACATTTCTGCAGATATTTAAGTAAGTATTTAAGTACCGTATTCTCCGCACTATAAGGCACCTAAAAACCTTCAATTTCCTCTAAAGCCGACAATGCACCTTATAATCCGGTGCGCCTAATATATGGACCAATATTGAGCCACAACAGGTCTAGCAACTACGGTAAGCAGCTACTGACTTCATTTTACCCCATAGAAGAAGAAGTGCCCGGTGCATGCTGGGATAGTTATCAGAACGCTGGTTTGTTAATAAAGTTTGACTTCCCTATCTACCTACCGACCTGATAATCAGGTCATTTAGCAACAGGTTCTCCACCAACATGCTATGTGCAAACGGAGAAGGGTGACTATCGTCCGGCCGCCCCGGTCCAGTCTCAGAAGCCTCTCCTCTCCTCGCCGAGTCGGACTGTTTGTTGACATTCTTTATGTCAACAAAGTGGCTTTAGATATTCATCCGGGCTGCATTGACTAGGGTTACCAAGGGACCAGATCTTATACATTTAAGGGGAGGGAGAGAGACTGCAGCGGCAGAGTGTCGGTTGGTTTGTGTTACCCAGAAAGCAGTTGGGCACAATATCAACACAACACAACACACACAACACACAACACCAACACCGTGAGTGAAACAATAACTGGAGCAGACTGCTATATAAAGTACTTGGGACCACTTCTTTATTATTATACATTCACATTTGTAGAGAACGGAACAAATCATGTCATATCGGTTCAATATGGGTGGCAACCGTAACTGTAGCATCTATTCAATGAGCCTTATATATGAAAAAAGTTTTAAAATAGGCCATGCATTGAAGGTGCGCTTTATAATCCAGTGCCCCTTATAGTGTGGAAAATACAGTACAACACTGTGTCAAATTACACTTTGACACAATAAAAAGTAGTCTGTGTGCAGTTTATTCAACTGTGTAAATGTATTCTTCCCTCAAAATAAATCTATAGACAGCCATTAATATCTAAACTACGAGCAACAAAATTGAGTACACCCCTTAGGGAAAGTTTCTCAAGTGTCAATAATTTGTGTGGCCAGCATTATTTACAAAAAGTACTTTAACTCTCCTAGGCATGGAGTTCACCAGAGCTTCACAGGTTGCCATTGGAATGCTTTTCCACTCCTCCATGATGACGTCACGGAGCTGGCGGCTATTCAAGACTTGGCACTTCACCACCATCCGCTTGAGGACATCCCAAAGATGTTCTATTGGGTTTAGGTCTGGAGACATGCTTAGTCAGTCCATCACCTTAACCTTCAGCCTCTTCAATAAAGCAGTGTTCTTCTTAGAGGTGTGTTTGGGGTCATTATCATTTTGGAACGCTGCCCTGTGATCCAGTTTCCAGAGGGAGGGGATCATGCTGTGCTTCAATAGTTCATAGATTGGAGTTTATGAAATGTGACTCCCCAACACCTGCACTCCTGCAGCCCCCGACCATGGCATTCCCACCACCATGCTTGACTGTAGGCATCACACATTTATCTTTGTACTCTTCACCTGATGGCTGCCACACATGCTGGAGACCATCTGAACCAATTACAAATTAATTGTGGTCTCATCAGACCATAGGACATGATTCCAGAAATCCATGACCTTTGTTGACATGTCTTCAGCAAACTGTTTGTGGGTTTTCTTGTGTACAGACTTCAGAAGACACTTCCTTCTGGGGTGACAGCCATGCAGACTAATTTGATGTAGGGTCTGAGCACTGACAAGCTGATCCCCAACCTCTTCAATCTCTGCAACAATACTGACAGAACCCCTGCACTTATCTTTCAAAAACAGCCTTTGGATGTGATGCTGACCATGTGCACTGAGCTTCTTTGAACGACTAACGCGATGTCTGTTCTGAGTGGACCCTACTCTTCAGAAAGCTGAATGATCTTGGCTACTGTGCTGCAGCTCAGTTTCAGGGTGTTGGCAATCCTCTTGTAGCCTTGACCATCTTCATGTAGTACAACAATTTGTCTTTCAGGATCCTCAGAGAGCTCTTTGCCATGAGGTGCCATGTTGGGACTTTCAATGACCAACAGTTCCATTTGCACACCTGAGGCCTAGTAACACTAATTAGTCATGAAGGAAATGACAAACAGTGCTCAGTTTGGACATTTAGCAAATTGTATTCCTCTTAGGATGTATTACTGTTGTTGCTGGTAGTTTAGGCAATAATGGCTGTATATATAGTTATTTTGAGGGACGAATAAATGTACACTGTTAAATAAGCTCCACACAGACTACTTTTCATGAATGCAAAAGTGTAATTTTGTTAGTGTTGTCTCATGAAAAAATATACTTAAATATCTTCAGAAATAGGAGGGGTGTACTCACTTTTGTGATATACTGTATCTGTATGTATATATTAGAAGTGTGCCCATCGATCGGCCACCGATCAGACTCGGCCAATTTTTGTGAAAAAGTGTATGATCGGTGATCGTCGATCACACACACTGATCACCTGCATCTCATTTCTCAGCCTACCTGTGCACTCACCCGGATTAGCATGACGGTCAGAAAGCTAAACAAATAACTGGTTCTGTAAAATGCTGGTTCTGCTCTCGCTGTTGAACCGCTGCTCCGCTACAGGTAGTAATATTTGACAGACGGAGCTGCTTCTGCTCCACCTGGTAGTGACTCTCACACCAAACCTCTGCTTAAAGCTGCAGCATCTAACCTAAAAAAATAAATTTTACATACGTATTAAAACTTTCGCTGTCCTGACATAAGACAGATAATATCTAAAAAAATAAACGATCTCCTCCCTGCTCTGCATAATTACTCCGCTCAGTCAGAAACAGCCAATCAGAACTAGCAGTAACCAGCTAGCCGCCATGCTAACAGGAAGTTTTCATTCAGTAACTGGATTGTTTATTGTAATGGATCCTGTTTTTGCCTTTGAATGTTAAGTTTTATACTTGAATTTTTTGGCAATGTTGAGAGGTTTTATTTTGGCTCTTTGCATTATTTAGCCTCTTCAGAGCCTCATATGTTATCAGTCTGTTAAAGATAATATTATTGATAGCAGTACAATTTGCAGAATGCCTGTTTTGTTTTTTTCTTGGAAAAAGTTATTAAAAACAAGTTTTTGTCTAAATTAAGGTGAATTCATGGTTCCTTTTCCCACATAATGTAACCAGTAGTGTTTATGATTAAAAAATAATAATTGTGTGATTGGTATCGGCCCTCATGGGTGATCGGAATCGGCAGGAAAAAACCTGATCGGCACATCTCTAATACATATAGCATTTCATTCCAGAATAGCGTGAAATGCTGCCCAGCCAAACAATGTCTGTGTCAGGTGCTGGGCAATCAGAGCACCTTGATGAAAAATGGGCTACTGGAACAAGACGGAAATGGGTGAGAGGTGAAAACTAGGGCTGTAGAAATAAATCGATTCGGTGATATATATCGATATTTTCCACGCTCGGAAAGTAAAGATTTTTCATCTGTGAGTATCGATCCGTTAAACCATAGGGGTCCATAGGCCAAGTATAACCGGAGTTATGCTAAAATTAGTAAACCATATTTTTCAAATATCAGAAAAATCTTAAAAGCGCCGCCATTCCTCGGCTTTTCCGATTATGTGAGAGGGAATGAGCTTCCAAACGTACAAAACAGAACATTAGATTCCTCTGTTTTTGGAAATGGAAAATCTTCAATAAATAACGATGGGCTGTATTTTGTTGCTGAGAAACGAAGTAAAGTTGCGCAAGTAACAGTGAAAGAGAAGCGGAAAGGAGAAGCAGCGCGAACAGAGCAGATCACGAAATTAATGCTAATTTCTACTGGTAGCTTCACTTTGTAATTAGTTTTTTAGCTCAGCGGTTTCTGTTCTGTATATTAAGGATTACCTGAAGAATGAACATGAGTTGATAACATCCGAAGCGGCGCAGCAGCAGCAGCGGCGCTGTGTTTGGAGCAGGAAGAGGAAAAACCTCCAGCCGGAGGTGAGGGTTTCCATGACAACAATGGCTGATCGATCATTATTATCAGCATCAGACAAAGAGTATCAGAGACTGAGAGAACGATGAGATCCTGGCGTCTGAGAGGAGATACTCAGAGATCCAAGCGGCGCTGCGTAGCGGGGTGATGCGGAGCCACTACTTTAGCAGTTAGTAGTAAACAGCTTACAGCCACGGCTAACTCCGGGAGCCAAGGTAGAAAAGCCTTTTTCCCCATAGTCCTAAAGAATGCATCCACAGTGTCCAAAAGAAAAAACATAAGTGCATCATTTGCATATTGAGAGTCTACAGAGGCTGATAATCTCCCCACTCTGTTCCTGGATTACCGTTTAAACTTTAGAGTTTTATGTCAAATCCACGTAAATTAAATGACAGAAACTAATTCTCTTACTGAATCTTTGATTCATTTTGTCCAGCTGCAGACTGTTAAGACTGTCCAATCAGAGTCAGGTATAGTGTATTTGGTGTTTTTAATCAGTTTTCAGTTAACTAAATTCAAGTCTATGGAACACAAAATGTCACTAAAATCACTCTGTCCTTCTAAAATCTTTCAGAAAATAGTAAAAATGCACTTAATAATAGTGAATTGTATCACTCAACAAATATTGTGATACATATCATATTGTGACCAGAATATTGTATACCGTATCGTATTGTGAAATTATTGTATCACTACACCCCCAGTGAAAACATGGATCTGTTGGAATGCTACTACTCAAGTAACCCTAGTCAGAGGGGCTACATGCAAAGAAAGTGGAAGGAATGGTTAGTTCGACATCCCCAGTCAACACTAACTGCCAAACAACTAGTAGCTCAGTGTTCCAACATCCACAAACAGCAACTGCTGTCACAACTAGAGATTGACGAGGTACAACACAAATGCTATGACAAGGGGGAGCCAGGATGCCAGGTCAGAGGGGAGATAACCCCAACTCCCTGTCCAGAGATTGGGTATGCAGCCACAATAATGAACAAACCATCAAAGCTGAACAACGCAGTAACTGACCTGGGAGATTGCCTGAATGAGCACCAGGCAACCCCGACGCCAATTACAACGGCTGAGTGAAGCACCACCAGAGTCTCATTGAAGATGTGAATGCAGCATTGAGAACGATCCCTACCAACACCATAGCGGAAACCAATGACTTAATGAACAACTCGGCATCAGTGATCCTGGAGATGCTTGGCTGTAAAAGCAAGCATGAGAACCATCAGATTCAATACCCACCATAAAAAAGACGGTTAGAGGCTAAAATCAAGGTAACAAGGAGGGAAGTGAGCCAACTGTCAGAGCTCCAAAGGGGTGTAATGAAAAGATCAGTACACAAGAAGTACAGCCAGATATCCATACCTGAAGCACTAGAAACTACCAAACAAAGGCTCCAAGCCTTGGCCAGCCGCCTGAAGAGATACACAAGAGAGAATGAAGCCAGGAGGATTAACCGGCTCTTCCACACCCAACCAGCTAAAGTGTCTCAATGGCAGGGTACTAACAACAGAGCAGACCCACCAAGGCTGGAGACTGAACAATACTGGAAAGACATATGGGAAAGGGAGGCGACCCACAACAGCGATGCAAAGTGGACCATAGAGAGGACCATAGCAACCTCCCAGAACAAGCCCCAGTAACCATCACTGTGGCAGATGTCCAAGAAAGAGTCTCGGGTATGAAAAACTGGACAGCACCAGGACCTGACATGATCCATGCCTACTGGCTAAAGAAACTCACTGCCCTCCATGAGCGACTGGCAGCTCAAATGAACCAGCTGCTACAAAATGGGACTCACCCTGAATGGTTAACTGAAGGTCGCACAATCCTGATACAGAAGGATCCCTCAAAGGGTTCAATCCCATCCAACTATCGGCCAATAACCTGTCTCTCTACAACATGGAAGCTCATATCAGGCATCATAGCGGCTAAGATAAGTGGTCACATGGATAAATACATGAGTACGGCACAGAAGGGCATCGGCATAAATAGCAGAGGAGCCAAACACCAACTCCTTGTAGACCACACAGTCGCCCGAGACTGCAAAACCCGACACACCAACCTGTGCACCGCTTGGATAGATTACAAGAAAGCCTATGACTCAATGCCACACACTTGGATCATTGAATGCTTAGAGATGTACATCAATAGGACTCTAAGAGCCTTCATTGCAAACTCGATGGGGCTGTGGAAAACCACCCTTGAAGCCAACTGCAAACCACTTGCACAAGTGTCCATCAAATGTGGCATATACCAAGGAGATGCTCTGTCCCCACTGCTGTTCTGCATAGGCCTGAACCCCCTCAGCCAAATCATCAACAAGACTGGCTACGGATACCGACTGAAGAATGGGGCCACAATCAGTCACCTCCTCTACATGGATGACATCAAGCTGTACGCTAAGAGTGAGCGAGACATCGACTCACTGATCCACACCACCAGGATATACAGCACTGACATTGGGATGTCATTCGGACTAGAGAAATGTGGTTGGTTACAAAGCGAGGGAAGGTCATCCGCACAGAAGGGGTCTCACTCCCAGAAGGAACAATAGCAGACATTGAGGATAGTTAGATGTACCTGGGAATACCACAAACAAATGGCAACCTGGATGAGGTCACAAGGAAAGGAGCCACAGCCAAATACCTCCAACGAATAAGGCAAGTCCTGAGAAGCCAGCTCAATGGCAAGAACAAGATCCGTGCAATAAACAGCTATGCATTACCAGTAATCAGATACCCTGCAGGAATAATAGAGCTTTAGAGCTGACGTCACAGCGTATGACGTTTACGTCACTCGGCGCCATGTTTGCAGCTCACAGACCAAAACAAACTAGTCAGAACACCGATGTTTTCATTGTATTACCGACCGCAGCAAAGTTGTATTGCAAATTGGTTACTGGATATTCGCCCTGCACGGAGTTAAGGGACGTTCAGCTCAAGGTTGATCCGATTTATGAACACTAATTTCGGCCAGCTGTTCTCTATCGATGCCTCCTGAAGCGCTTGGAGGTTCACATAGGAACCGTCAATTTCCGAACACTCCTGTAAATAAATGCTTTGTCTTGTGACCAACTAATACAAAAAAATTGGTAATTTATGCTATTAAATGAGGCACACTATCCTCTATAAAATGTTTAAGTCATATTCAATATTTTAAATAATATTAAATGTTTTCTTCAATAGCTTCAATGTGCCCCATTGACTCAAAATCTGTGTCAAATTGTTCTACTATACTGTATAAATGAGACACTCATCTTTATTACATTCTAACACTTTTTATATATATTTTTAGCCGTTTTGTTAGTATTTTTCTTCAATAGCTTCTAGGTCATGTGACCTATTAACTCAAAATATGTTAAATTATTCTACTAAACCATATAGATGAGGCATATTTTTATTCAATTTTGACCCCTTTTTTATCTTTTAACCAAATTTATATTTTAAAAATATCTTTTTTAAAAAGGTCATAAAATACATGACCTCAGATGATATGAACGTTTGTAACCCGTAATGTTCAATTACATAAAATTTTAGGACTGGATCTATTTCATTACATGTTTACTTATCTGAAATATGTTAACTACAACAAATATTTACTTAAAGTGTGATCTATTTCATAAAATTTATGTCTCCTTTATTGTTTAATTACACATTAATTCAGGGGTGGGCAACTCCAGGCCTGGAGGGCCGGTCTCCTGCAACTTTTAGATGCGTCTCTACTTCAACACATCTTAATCAAATAATGAGGTTGTTAGCAGGACTCTGGAGAACCTGACAGCACTGAGGTGATTCAGCTGTTGGATTCAAGTGTGTTGAACCAGGGAGACATCAAAGAGTTGCTGAACACCGGCCCTCCAGGACCAGGATTGCCCACCCCTGCATTAATGGTTTAAAGATGGGCTCTTTCATCTGGTTTGTGTCATGATGTGGTTATTTTTAATGAACTAAACAAACTAAACCAAAATCCAGGGAAAACAAGGAAATTAAAAACACAATCAAACAGGAGTCAAGGGATAACAAAGGTAACGTGAAGATCTACACCGGTGTTTCTCAACCCTGGTCCTCACCGCCCTCCTGTCTAGCATGTTTTAGGTGTGTTGAGGAAAAATTACTATTTTTAGTGTTTAATTCAGTTGAATCTTTTTGAACAAATGTCTTAATTTTGAACAGGTTTGTGTTGGTGATTTAAAACCTATTGTTGGGTAAGTATTGAAATAGAGAGATCTGCAGGAGAGTTTCTGCCCGGACTCCTATGGTTTTATCACACAAGACAGGAGGCCATAAATTAACATATTTTGTGAAACAGGAACTTAGCCAGTTCACGGAGGATCAGAAGCCTTCCGTGGACATCTGGGATGGTGTAACTGTGTTAAACCATTAACATTTAATTTGTAGCAGGGTCGAGTCCAGAAAACAGAAGCCAGTAGAGAATCCGACATGGGCTAGACAGGGCAGGAAAATCCAAGAGACAAAAAAACAAGTTCGAGATCGTGGTCAGGTCAGGAGAAAATGCTGGATATCTACTCACACCAAGGCCTTCAAAAATCTGGCACCGTCTGCCTGACTGAGAGCTGAATATAACTGCTGGTGAACAGGTGGAAGACATGAGCCTGATTGTGCTCCAGCGCAGCAGCATGAAGGTGAACCAGATGAGCTTGATGAGAGGTGAGAACTGAGGAGAAAAACAATGCAGGCAGACGGGCCAGAAACATGACAGGAGGAAAACAACACACTACACTTAAGGTGAATCGCATCATCCTCCAGCAGAGAAGCCTTGCCATGGAGCAGCAAAACACTGGCTTGGACCATATAAGGACTGAACTGCAGCTTGAAATGGAACAGCTGAACAATAGGCTGAGGGACAGAGAAGAGCAACAGAGAAGCCTCGCCTTGCATCAGCAAATCACTGCCATGGATGATATAAGAACAAAACTGAAGCTTGAAATGGAACAGCTGAACAACAGAGGGAGGGACAGAGAGAAGCAGCAGAACCAGCAGCCATCTGAAGAAGAAGCCCATGAAGACAGCCAGTCGATTACAGACCAGCCATCTGTATTCAGACGTGTGGTCGGAGGCCTCACCAATACACTTGTGCAAATGTATAAAGAAGACACACTGAGGTATTGGGTTCAACTTTGGTATTTTTAAATAAAGACGTGTCATCAGGGCCCAAGCTTCATGCTAGATTGTCGGTGGCAGAAAAGCTTGAGGACAGCAGGACTGCGGTGTCAGCGGAGCTTGACACTTGGGGGCTGATGGTGGAAGAGCTAATCACTTGAAAGATTTTGGCAGGCCTGCGGTGCTATGGAAACTTCACTCCATCAAACTCAGGTCATTGTAATGATTGAATGAATTATGTTTATGTCCACTAGGTGGCGAGCATGAGTTTATGTGAATGCATAAATGTAAAGAATAGAACAACAGAAGAAGACAGTTACATTTTTGATATTGAAAAAGCATATGACATGCTTTGGAAGGAGGGCTTATTATTAATTAAGATGGATAAAATGGGAATAAAAGGGGAAAAGGATTTTTGAAAGAATAGAACAATAGAAGTAAGAGTTGGGGTAAATTGTTTAAATATTTATGCTATACAAAATGGAACTCCACAAGGTAGTGTATGTAGTCCGTTGCTTTTTAATATAATGATTAATGATATTTTTGATAATATAGATTTTCAGAATTAGTAAAGCATTATATGCAGATGATGGGACATTATGGGTGAGAGGAGGCAATATTAGTATTTTAAAAAATAGAATGCAATTAGCAATTAATAAGGTTGAAACAGGGTCACATGAATGGGGGTTTCATTTGTCTTGAAAAGACACAAGTAATATGTCTTTCAAAGAAAAGGATTAATCCTACAGTAGATCTTAGGTTATATGGGCAAAATTTAAAGCAGGTAAATATTGTGAGGTATATAGGTGTAAGGTTTGATGAAAAACCTTCATTTAAGATGTATATACAGAAGATTATTGATAAATGTAAGAAAGGTATTAATATATTGAGATGGGGCTGCACAGTGGTGCAGTTGGTAGAGCTGTTGCCTTGCAGAAAGAAGGTTCTGGGTTTGATTCCTTGCCCCGGTCTTTCTGCATGGAGTTTGTATGTTCCCCCTGTGCATGCATGGGTTTTCTCCGGGTACTCCGGTTTCCTCCCACAGCCCAAAAATATGACTGTCAGGTTAATTGGTCTGTCTATGTATGAATGTCTGTCTCTGTGTTGCCCTGCGACAGACCGGCAATCTGTCCAAGGTGACCCCCACCTCTCGCCTGGAATGTTAGTGGGAGATGGGCACCAGCAACCCTCCCGACCCCACTGAGGGACAATGGTGTAAAGAAAATGAATGGATGGAAAAAGTAGATAAGTTGGCTAAAGAAGCAGAAATTGAATATGACGTCCAACTAAGTAAAGCAGAAATAAAAGTAATTTTTAAAGATAAAATAAACAATATATAAGCTCTGTGGGTCACGGCATAAAGTAAGACAATGTCTTGCTTACGGTAAGCAGTGTTTAAAAAAATAGTCATTTTGCAAAATAATGCTTTATGAAGAGGAAAGAAGAAAAGGTGTCTGTACAGTGTTTTCCCAAAACTATTCAGAACCCTTAAATATTTCACATTTTGTCATGCTACAGCCACATAATTAATTCAGTTTTCTTGAGATTTTACATAATACACCGTCACAAAAAAAACAACACATAATTGTGAAGCAGCATGGAAAGAATATTTACTTTATAAAAGTCTTAGAAGAACTGTATGTCTCTACCAGTTATGCACAACTAGAGATTGACCCTTTCTGTTATTTGCAAAACTGTAGTCAGACATGATGGAGGGCATATGCTACAATCAATGTTCAAGTCTTGCATTGATTCACAACTGGATTTAGGTCTTGACTTTGACTGATGCTTTCAAACACAAGCATGTGTTTGACGTTAAATGTGTGACTGTCGCTCTCTGGTTGTCTTGCTTGGAGGTGAAAAGATGGACGCACTGATAGCTGCGCTGTGACGTAAAATGAGCATTAGCCAATGAAACACGATCCCTGTGGTAAGGTCCATGAAGGCAGTCACTGCTCTTCACTATGTAATGCTAATGGCAGGCCCCAATAAAACCTCTTCTATTCTGCTTTTTCCTCGCTCTATGTGTGTGTGTGGACATTAACCTACACGCGGACCCGTTGCCATGGAAACAGACAGACAACAACTCAATGAGCAGATTATACAGTGGCGCAACTACACATTTTTCAGGTGGATGCGAAAACATAAATCGCCCCCCCTGCCCCCTCGGCCCCGGGAACATCAGGGTGAAGTTGCGATGATTTTCTTCCCCCCCCCAAGGCAACGATACCTGAAGGGTAAAACTCGCTACATTTACCTCGTTATGTGCGCGAGGTGAAGGAGCGAAAGGTTCGCTGAAGTGTTTGGGGAAACATCATCAGCGCGTCGCCCCCTCCAGGCGGGGTTTTGGTGCCCCCTCTGGTGCTGCGGCCCTATGCGTTGCATACCCTGCATACCCACTTTTTGCGCCACTGTCTGCTCGTTATTTTGGTAATGGAACCGAAGCGCCCAGAATTGCGTAACACCTTGTTGAAACAATAATCACTGAGATTATTATTGTTGTTGGGTCATTAATTTGAACACGTTTTGTTAACTTTTTGTTGTTGCTCTTTAAAAGTTATGAACGTTTTGATAAGGAGTCAGAGGAGGACGTGCTGGTCTCAGCGTCCTGATGGCGTTCAGTTTGTCACCTAGTACCGAGATCGACTCAAAACCTTCCACAATAGACATAATTCGCCCCTGTTCTAACAAAGACCAGTTCAAAAACAATATGAAATTCGGGGGAGCCATTTATTAACTGATTAAGTCATGTTTTGGATTGTTCTTGAAAAACTAATCACTCATGGCTACACAGTGAACCCACTGACCTTTTACAGCAGACAGCCGCTCCCCTCTCTTACAGGTACAGAAACCCTGCTAAATCTTTAGGGGTACGCAGTGCTCTACCATACCATACTATATATATATATATGGTAGAGTTCCTTCTCCGGGTCAGGGGGGTCGTCCTGCCTCAAGTGGAGGAGTTTAAGTATCTGGGGATCTTGTTCACGAATGAGGGAAGAAGGGAGCGGGAGGTTGATAGGCGGATTGGGGCGGTGTCTGCCGTGAAGCGGCGCTGTACCGGTCCGTCGTGGTGAAGAGAAGCTGAGTCAAAAGGCGAAGCTCTCGATTTACCGGTCGATCTACGTTCCCACCCTCATCTATGGTCATGAGCTTTGGGTCATGACCGAAAGAACGAGATCACGGATACAAGCGGCCGAAATGGGTTTCCTCCGCAGGGTGGCCGGGCTCTCCCTTAGAGATAGGGTGAGAAGCTCGGTCATCCGGGAGGGACTCAGAGTAGAGCTGCTGCTCCTCCACGTCGAGAGGAGCCAGTTGAGGCTCGGGCATCTGGTCAGGATGCCTCCTGGACGCCTCCCTGGTGAGGTGTTCCGGGCACGTCCCACCGGGAGGAGGCCCCGAGGAAGACCCAGGACACGCTGGAGGGACTATGTCTCTCGGGTGACCTGGGAACGCCTGGGGGTTCATGGAGGAGCTGGAAGAAGTGGCTGGGGAGAGGGAAGTCTGGGCCTCCCTTCTGAAGCTGCTGCCCCGGCGACCCGACCCCGGATAAGAGGAAGAAAATGGATGGATGGATGGATATATATATATGTATATATATTATATGTATATATATATATATATATATATATATATATATATATATATATATATATATATATATATATGTGTATGTGTGTGCAGACAGGGGAGGCATGGAAAAATAATATATAATCTAAAATCATTTATATTGCTATTTTCACTCTGTGGTTTTGTACAATAAAGTATCTATTTTTTACTTATCTTAACCAATTCTGATTAGTTTTTCTTCAAAATCACTGGATTTTCGCATTTTCCCATTCAAATGCTCAGAAGCTAAGCCGGTGAGGCAGCAGCGAGCTGAGCCTCACCTGGGATTACGCAACCTCTCGCTAACTTTTACTGGCTGCCATTATATGACAGCATGTTCGTCCTGTTTGTACGCCGGCAATAAAATGGCTAAGAAACATTTAATATATGGACTGATTTTCCATAATTTCGCTTATGTATATAATGTAGAGTGTTTTTTGTCACTAACTGTATGTGTATTGTGTTTTGTGAGTGGCAGAGCGAACAGAAACAGTAGAGAACTGACTCAAGGGAGGCAGGCAGTTCTCTTGCCTCATGGCAGGGGGCGCTCATGATCCCAGATATTGTGACTGCACAACTGCAGAGTAAGACACAGTGAGCTAGCCATGGAGCTAGCCACACAGTAAATAAGTAAAGTACAGCGATATATTTGTCTTCTGTCTTCCAGCGAGAGAGGGAGAGGACGCTGGCGTTGAATGTTCGCCGCTTCTCCACGAAAAAAAAAAACACAAAAAAAAAAAACAGTTGTCGTTGCCAACTGTCGTCATTTCTCGCTGGATTTTCTCCTGTGCTGGTCTGCAAGTTATGCTGTGGATTACATCGCTGTGTTTCCTGAATGTCTGTTTTGGAGCCGTGGGTCTGCTGTTAGCGGTTAGCTCCATGCTAGCTTCTCCAGGCTTGGCTGGCTCGTCGATGTTGACCTACTCCGCCTCCCAGCTGATTGGACTTAACAACTGCTCCATCCCACCCTGTGTTTCCATCTTAAAAAGACTGGGTCTTCTGCGTAGACCCCGCTATGTCCATAGAGGCTCT
The DNA here is from genome assembly GCA_033032245.1 of Poecilia picta. NCBI lineage: Eukaryota > Metazoa > Chordata > Actinopteri > Cyprinodontiformes > Poeciliidae > Poecilia > Poecilia picta. The sequence goes on along the minus strand of CM065365.1, from coordinate 413,164 downwards.
CGGAGGAGAACTGTTTCTCATCAGCAGGCTGGATCTGGCCCTATGGTTTCCTTCTGGTCTACCAGACGTGCCGTGCAACGTTTTCGTCATCAGAATGCAGCGTCTGAGCTCCTGATATGGCTGGAAGAACACAATGCATGAAGGGGCATGGAAAGCGTGGAGTGGATTTCAGTCTGCTAAAACCTCTCCATAAGGCTTCTACTCCAACCAGTATTAAAATAGAACTTGTTAATGTTCAATCACTGACCAACAAATCCTGCCTTATTCATGACCATATTCTGGAGAAAAATGTGGACCTTATGTGCCTTACTGAAACATGGCACCCACCCATGTGTACAGTTCGGTGAATGAAGCTTGTCCCCCTGGATATAGCTATCTGCAGAGCTCGCCACAAGGGGCGAGGTGGTGGTCTGGCAATAATTTACCGCAGTGATTTAAAATTGTCCCATCTGGCTCTTCAGGACTTTTCTTCTTTTGAATGCTTGGCCTTCAATCTCAAAGCCCCACTCCAGATGAATATAGCATTGCTTTATCAGCCTCCAAAACAACATGTTTCATTTAATTCAGAGATACATGACCTCCTAACCTCTTTCTGTGCCCATTCTGTGAAAAATATTATTCTTGGAGATTTCAATATACATTTTGATAATTTTTCCTCCCCTCTGGCAGCAGATTTTAAGTCTCTTCTGGACTCACTTAATCTAACTCAGTTTGTTGACGCCCCTACACACAATAGGGGGCCAAACTCTGGACCTGGTGATTACAGACACTGTAACTATCAATAACTTATCTGTATATGACCTGGGCATCTCAGAACCACAGTATCATTTCTCTAGAAGTGCCTTCAACCTTGTCTGCTCCAAAATCTAAACGTCTTATTCAGTTCCGTGATTTGAAAAATATCTCCCCTGGGGCTTTGTCTTCTGCTTTTCTTTCCTTGACTGCTGTCAATCATTCTTCTGTAACTGACTCTGTGGATTACTACAATCACTCTCTCCAGGAGCTTCTGGAGCTCCATTGAAGTCGAGGCTGGTGTCATTCTGCCGCTCAGCTCCTTGGTACACCGATGAGCTGCGGAACATGAAAGCTGTTGGACGTGCTGTCGAGAGACGTGTAAAAAATCAGGTCTCACTGTACACAAGCAGGCATATAAGGAACATCAGAAAGCTTATGCCTTTTCTCTTAAGGAAGCACGGTCTAAGTATTATTCCAACATCATCAACAGCTGTCCGGGAAATTCCAAACAGCTTTTCTCGACAATAAAACATCTCCTTCATCCCAATCAACAAACTGAGGATTCGACTGAAAAATGCAACTTGTTTCTCTCATTCTTCAAAAACAAAGTTAACTCTATTAGATCTCAGCTCCACAGCCTTCCTGATCTTCGGCTGCCATCTACCCTTGGACACCAGGGTCCATGAGCTGCTTTGATGAAGTTGCAAAGAGTGAAGTGGAGAACATCCTCAAGAAAACGAAGCCTCCATCTTGTGCCCTGGATCCCCTCATCACTCATAAAATGTAATCATGCCGCAATAAGTCAGTTAATCACACAAATAATAAACAAATCACTGAAATCTGGTCATGTTCCATTGTCTCTTAAAACAGCTGTCATTAAACCTCTTCTAAAGAAATCTACCCTGGATCCAGATATTCTTTCCAATTACCGCCCAATTTCACATCTTCCTTTTCTGTCAAAAGTGCTGGAAAAAGCTGTTGCCGCTCAGCTGCAGCTTCATCTAGAACAAAACTCTCTGTACGAGAAATTTCAGTCTGGGTTTCATTCTGCTCACAGCACTGAGACGCTTTGCTGAGAGTTACCAATGACATCCTCATGGCAGCTGATGCTGGGTCTACATCTCTCCTTGTTCTCCTTGACCTCCTGCAGCCTTTGACACTGTGGACCATAACATCCTCCTACACCGTCTGCATGTGGAGGTCGGTCTCTGTGACACTGTGGACCATAACATCCTCCTACACCGTCTGCATGTGGAGGTCGGTCTCTGGGACACTGTGGACCATAACATCCTCCCACACCGTCTGCATGTGGAGGTCGGTCTCTGGGACACTGTGGACCATAACATCCTCCCACACCGTCTGCATGTGGAGGTCGATCTCTGTGACACTGTTCTGGACCGGTTTAAATCTTTTCTCTCCAATCGGCTGGAATGTGTCAGCCTTGGCAAGGCCAAGTCCCAGGCTGTCTCTGTCTCCTGTGGTGTCCCACAAGGGTCAGTATTAGGGCCCCTGCTGTTTTCCCTTTACATGCTGCCTTTGGGTCAAATCATTAATCGATATAACATCTCCTTTCACTGCTACGCCGACGATATACAACTTTGCATTAGAACTGGAGCATCATCATCACCATTTTCTCTCAATGCCTTCACTACTTGCCTGGAGGAGATAAGGAAGTGGATGACTCAGAATTTCATTCAGTTAAACTGCTCCAAAACTCAGGCCATGTTGATCGGAACACCTCACCAGGTTCAATCTTCAACTATGACGACTGTTTTCTTTTCTGGACAAGACATCCCCTTTTCCACCGTAGTTACAAATCTTGGAGTTAGAATGGATTCTCAACTTACATTTGAAAATCACATTAAGCATCTTTTTAAAATCTGTTTCTTTCATCTTCGTAATATCTCCAAAATTCGTCCGTTTCTTTCTTTCTCTGATGCTGAGACTCTCGTTCATTGATTTGTCTCCTCCAGGCTCGACTACTGCAACTCTCTGTTGGAATCCATAAAAAACATCTTCAGAAGCTCCAATACATTCAAAACAGCCAGGATTCTCTTGAGGGCCGTAAATCTGCCCATATTACACCTATTGACCTTCACTGGCTTCCTATCAGCTGCAGAATTCAGTACAAAATCGCTGTCATCACCCATCAGTGTTTAAACGGATCCTCACCGGATTATCTGAAGGACCTTCTCACTCCACATTCATCCACCAGATCTCTACGATCACAAGACTGCAACTTCCTCCACCTTCCTCGCTCCAGATTAAGGTCCATGGGAGATCAGGGCTTTCGCTGTCGCTGCCCCCGTCTCTGGATCTCCCAGATTATTTGAGAAGCTCCACAACCACTGATTGATTTTAAAAGAGGCTTGAAGACGTTTTTATTTAAGCAAGCCTATTCTGCCTCCACATGATTTTTATGATGTTGATTTTATCTCTGATTTTATTTGCACTGTGTAGCACTTTGAGATTTTTGTTAATGAAAAGTGCAGTACAAATTGGATTGATTATTATTATTATTATTAACATTAAAGATTACATTTCTACACTTAAACAGTTTTCTAAAGTGGATTTTCAATTGAAGCAGCAGATAATAACTAAAGGAAGACCAACACGGAGCTGAAAATTTTACTTCAAGACAGTTTGATGATTCTCAAACGGAGTAGAAAAGACATGCCGAGGATAGACTTGGCTTTGGATGAACGGATATTTTTGTGCAGAATTAGTGGTGCATGAATTTCATTGATACATAAAGGTAAGACAGCAATAAGATGTTTTTGTTTAGTTTTTTATTGAAATGTGCGTTTTGTGGGCTACAGTTCATGTTTAAATAATTCAGTAAAGTAGAAGCGGTAGCTAATCTACCACAGCAATTATTTATTAATAAAACATTAAGCCTAAAACGAACTACAACATCGTTGTAGTTCGTTCTGTTCTGTGTGAAAAATTCTTGAATGTTTTGGTGTTAAATCCTAAAATATAAAGTGGCATTGTTGTCAGTTGCTATGGCAACAAGTCTGCGTAGCTTGGCAAATACAGATCACGTTGCTGTGGATCAGGGGTTAAGCACAACCCACATATGGAGGCCTTAGTCCTCGATGTGGCCATCGCCGGTTCAATTCCCAGCCTGGTGACCTTTGCCGCATGTCTTCCTCTTCTCTCAATACCCACTTTCCTGTCAATCAAATAAAGGCCACTAGAGCCAATAAAACCTTAAAAAAATAACTTCTTCCTAAGTTTCTCTCAAAAAAAACAACTTCTCTGTGGATCATAGTATGAAAGTAATACCTACATTTTTACACTGATAAAATGTAGGTATATCTCTTGGATATATATATCCAAGAGATGTATATAAATTCTCTTGGAGCAGTTGGTAGAGCTGTTGCCTTGCACCAAGAAGGTTCTGGGTTTGATTCCTGGCCCCTAGGTATGAGTGTGTGTGTACATGGTGGTTTGTCCTGTGTGTCTCTGTGTTGCCCTGCGACAGGCTGGTGACCTGTCCAGGGTGACCCGCCTCTCGCCCGGAACGTTAGCTGAGATAGGCACCAGCAACCCTCCTGACCCCACCAAGGGACAAGGGTGTGAAGGAAATGGATGGATGGAACTCCTGCTCTTTCTGAAATTCTATCTTCAGGAAATCATCACAACATGGCTCCTCTATTAACCATTTAACAACTTTTTTTCCCAGCCTTGCACTAACAAGTGGCTCCTATAAGGAGCTCAGCAAATGTGCAGTTCTACCAGGTGTTTGCTAATTGCTGCTGGCTAGTCTGAAGAAGCTGAGTGGGGAATTCATGGGGGAGGGCTGTCACTGGAGAGGCAGTGATGTGTCCAACCTAGTGTTTTGCACAGGTGAATGGTTCCCTTTTAGATTAAAGGATTTCTCAAACATGCATGAAAAAAAATCAAGGCAAAACTTCAGATATGTTTTTGATGTGGGAATAACATTATAACTCAAAAAGGTAAATTTTACATTTAACATTTCTTCTTATTTCTATGAAGTATTCTAAGGTATTAGAACTTCACAGTTAAAATATACCTTACCTTGTTTGGAGTAATGATCACAGACAGGATGATACCGTCATCCTCTTCTGTAGCATTCGGGCGGGGTACAAAGATTGGCTCGGATGGATACAGACTGGGACACTCCCACACCTTTAGTGAAACAAGTGTGTTACATGTACATGGTTTAGTTCAGTTTATTTGTTGGAGTACAGCAGCCCACCTTCATTTCTTTCCTCTGGATGTCCATCTTCAGTAGGGTGTCCCCTACAAGGTGTCTGAAGCCACAGCCATAGAAATAGCGATATGGATGCATGTTGTACTTGCTATAATTTATCTGGGGGAATTCCAGACCCCCATATTTATGGATATCCTCCCCATGGAGGTCCTCGTGGGTACAGAACACCTATGTGTAAAAGTTAGCATCACAAATAGCATTTTTGTCAGAGTTGTTTTTAGATTATTTAATGCTCTCTGTCGGACAGGGGTAGGGAACTCCAGGCCTAAGGGCCAGTGTGCTGCAACCTTTAGATGTGTCCCTGCTTCAACACACCTCAGTCAAATAATTAAATCATTAGCACAACTCTGGAGATAACTTAGGAGGTGATTCTATTTGATTGAAACATTTTGGACCCGAGAGACATCTAGTAGTTGCAGGACACTGGCCCCAATTCTAACCTTTATTGCCTACCCCTACTGTAGGGGGAAAAATATGTGGTTTACCTGTTTTCTACAACTAAAGATTATTTTGACTGAATACCTTGTTTTTGCCAATTCTAACAGCGGTGGCTGTGCAGTTGGGCAGGTGAATCAGGTTCTGGTTGTAGGGGGTGCAGTGGTCAATCCTGAGAGGCAGCACAAATCGTCGAGGAAAGACTCTACAGAAGTTGTTGTACACCTGGTGTGGAAATAGGCTTATATGAGCCTTAAGAAGCAGAAAAGTGTTCAGCTGAACATATACATATACATACATATGTAACGGATACTGGACATACAAATTAAATTCTTGCTAAAATATGTTTCATATTTGTCCTGTAATTGGTGGTTTTTGGTGCCCCCTATTGGTCGCCTATAAATAAGGGGGGAACCCGAGGATTCCATGGAGTCTGTTAAGTGCTCTGCTGTGGTAAGTCATCAAATCCAGTTCTCTTCTGAATAGTGTTGGAGGTTATGTTCAAAAGGTAACTTGGATCTTTGTTACATTACACAGAGTGATAAGTTAACCAATAGGGAGGCTCACTGCGCCATTTGTGTTTTGTCAACCACTAATTTCAGGTAATTATGTTACATTAAATGTCAGTAATTTTTGTTGTCAGTTATGTTTGTCAGTTTGTAAGTTGTTTCTTTGACGATGACATGGCCAGCTTTATTTTCTGTGAACCACCAGAAGGTGCTGTTAAGTAATTTAATAATTAATTTTGACTGCTGTTTGTATTTAATTTTCTATTTCATTTATATAAAAAGGCCAAATTGTATTAAGTTAATTTTAAAAATGTATTATTGAAACCATTATATTATCACATGTCACAAAAAAATGTCCAAACTCATTGTAATAAGTATTTGTAAATTTATCTAATGGTAAATGGGCTGAACTTATATAGAGCTTTATCTAATCATTTTTGACCACTCAAGGTGCTTTACACTAGAGCCACATTCACCCATTCGCTCTCACATTTATACACTGATGCACAGCCTGATGGGCAGTTTGGAGTTGGGTGCCTTGCCCAGGGGCACATTGACATGTGGCAGGAGGAAGCTGGAATTGAACCTGCAACCTTGTGATCACAAGATGGCTACTCTATCCACAGAGCCACAGTCGCCCTGAATTATTTAATCAGGCAGTCTGTTCAGCACTCTGCTGAGAGTGATAAGTTAACCAATAGGGAGGATCACTGCACCATTTGCGTTTTGTCAACCACTAATTTCTGCATAAAATCCAACTAACTGGCCTCCGCATGTGCCGGGACGGGACACACATCACACACATATGTATACAAGGAAGTGTGAGGTTAAAGCATAACTATTTGTCCAATAGCTCTCAAAAAACTCAAAAATCAAAAAACATAAGTCTTCAAGGTGATTAAAGTAAAAATGAATTTAACTCATATGGCCACTTGATGCACTGTAGGTTTCTGGCTTACGCATTTCCAAAAAGTTAAATTAAAATGCAATTCTTTGTTTGTTTACATTTTTGCCTGAGTTCAGTTTTTTTTTTACCTCTTTTCTGAGCTCAGTTTATCTTTTTATCACTTATAATGTTGTGGGTTAAAATAAAAACCCTATTTTTCTAATTAACATCCTGTGACTCCTCCTGTTTTTTAACTCGGTCCATCACACTGACCGAAATATCCAAAACATTTTTGTTACCGTAGAAAATACACGGAGTTACCGTAAGTAAACACTGTAGGAGCTATTTCCCCATTTTTAGTCAAATCTTCGAATTTAAATTGTTTGGTTTAGGGTGTGCCATGGTGGCGACTCCCGACCGTGCCTCACTTACCGCATGTCTTCCCCTCTCTCAATGCCCACCTTCCTGTCTGCCTTCTGTCAAATGGAGGCCACTAGAGCCGATAAAAAGAATATACAAAAAAAATTGATTTATCATTAGAATTTTTGTTTAATTTGTTGTTTAGAGTAAGTTCTTTGATTAGGAATTCACTTAATAAGTTAATTAATTTCAGGTTGGGATGTGGGTATTTCACGGTATAAATAGGTGGGTCTCTTAGGTAGCTTATTATGCATGTGGGTGGTCATAAGGATTTTTATCAGCCAATCGAATCAGTCTCATCAGTCTCTAATCGTCAGTCAGAGAACAAACAGGAATAGGAGCAGAAGCAGAAACCTGTAACCTTTTGGTCTGAACTGTGAAATAAAACCAAATAACTATATTTTGACCTTTTTGATCCATTGTGCTGCGTAAACCAGAATCCACAGTGAATCAGGTGACTATTTATGTTGGATTCACTTTTTGTTTTGGTCACCTTTGAGTTTTTTGATTTCTGAATTTAAGTTTTGGGAGAAATAGTCACAACAAACACTGCAAAAGAAATTCGTAAATTTATTGTAGAAAATTGTGAAATACTAACAGTTACTGACCGTAATATCCAAAACATTTTGCTACCGTAGAAAATACATGGAATTACAGTAAGTCAACACTGCAAAAAAATCTGTAAATCTATGAAAAAAATGGTAAAATACCAACAGTTACTGACTGTAATATCCAAAGCATTATACTACAGTAGAAAATATGTGGAATTATTATAACTCAATAAACATATATGGTAAGTAATTTTGACAGTCATGAAATGTAGAAAATACAGAAATATATAGTAAAAATATAAGTAATTGTAAAGTTCATAGAAAAATATTGCAATATTGCCAGCAGTTAATTACCCTAAACTTAACAGTACTAATCAGCCAAAATTACAAATTTTGCTGATATTTATATCTACAATGTAAAACCGTAAACCAGACTGTAAAAGTATTTTTTTACAAAGAAAAGAATGCTGCGGTGATATTTTGGTTTCTTTTTTAATAATGCCTGTAATCGTTTTATCAAAATATGTTAAACGTGTCTCTGTTGAATTGTCTCAACTTCCAAAACAGCATAAATTCATTGTGTAATTCTTAACATGCATAAGTCTTAAAGTTGTCATAATGTCAATCATATTTTAATTAATTTACACAGTCCAGTCACATTAATGTGACCACCACGTACTTTCCACTTCAGAGTTAAATAACCAATCACAGAAGGCAGGTGGCAGCACAGTGCAGTTGAGCGTATATAAAGGGTGTGTGTGGGCTTCGGAAAACATTTCAATCGTTGGCATAATGCAGAAACGAAGCGATTTATCCGACGTCCAAAAGGGCATGATCATTGGCTTTCGGGCCAAGGGTGGAAGCATTTCCGAAACGGCTGAGTTTGTGAACTGTTCGCGTGCCGCCGTGGTAAAAGTGTACCGTGCATGGCAAAATGGGACTGTCCAAAATCAACGACGTGGCAAATGTGGTGCACCACGGGCCATAGATGACAGAGGCGAACGACGGTTGCGGAGATGCGTTCGGGCAGATAGACGGGCTACCGTTGAGCAACTGACCACTAAAATGAACCAAGGGGCTACCACAAGTGTCTCCCAAACCACTATTCAGCGAACATTGCTGCGTCTGGGCCTCCGAAGCGGACGCCTGGTTCGTGCACCTATGCTGACTGGTGTTCATCGACGACGAAGGCTAGAATTTGCACGCCAGTACAGCAGCTGGACGTCCACTGAGTGGCGACAGGTAGCGTTTTCAGATGAATCGCGTTTTATGCTCCATCGGACAGATGGACGTTGGCGTATAAGGCGTGAAACCTCTGAAAGGAACCACCCTGCAACCATTGCAGGAACGGTCCAAGCTGGAGGCGGGAGCATTATGGTCTGGGGAATGTTTTCCTGGCATTCTCTGGGTTCACTGATTATTGTGGAAGGCACGATGGATCAATACAAGTACGCATCTGTCCTTGCGGACCATGTCCACCCCTACATGCGCATTGTTTTTCCTCAGGATGATGGCATCGTCCAGCAGGACAATGCGAGGTGCCATACAGCTGCCAGTGTACGTGCGTGGTTCGAAGAGCACCAGGATGAGTTTACCGTCCTCCCTGGCCAGCAAACTCACCTGACTTAAACCCAATCGAGCATCTGTGGGACCATCTCGATCGAGTTGTTCGCGCCATGGATCCTCAACCGCGTAATCTAGCGCAGCTGGCCACGGCATTAGAGTCGGCATGGCTCAACATCCCAGAGAAGACCTTCAGGGACCTAAGTGACTCTCTTCCTGCACGTCTCGTAGCAGTTCGCTCTGCGAAAGGTGGTTATTCTGGCTTTTGACAGATGGTCACATTAATGTGACTGGACTGTGTATATTAAATTATTTTCTAAATCTGTCCTGAATTGGTAAATTGTTCCCAAGTGAGTCCTGGATTTCTCCAATGTATGAACCATGAGCTCAACCAACGATCAACCAGTTTTCTGAAACAGATTGAAAGTGCATCTTGTGAACCATCAGTTGGCAACAATATGGCCTATAAGCCAGAACACAACACAATGTTACATTTCTGAAAATTGATGATCTGGACAGAGTCAACAGCCAGAGAGAAGAAGAGGATCAAGGCTGAGGAGGAAACAGTTGGGAGGGAAGCAGAAGAAGAGTCAGAAGAGGTTGAGGACATCTGCCAGTTTCCATCAGTCCAACATCAGGATATGGTTGCGACCCACAACATGATGCTGATGGATGTCCTCTCACCCTAATGTTCATTCCTTAACCCACTCAGGAACCTTTGTCCCCAGTGGCGCAAAAAGTGGGTATGCAGGGTATGCAACGCATAGGGGCGCAGCACCACAGGGGGCGACGTGCTGATGATGTTTTCCCAAACACTTCAGCGCCTTTCACTCCTTCACCTCGCGCACGTAATGATGTAAATGTAGCGAGTTTTACCCTTCACGTATCGTCGCCTTTGGGGGGGTCGTGAGAGGGGGGGGGGGGGGGGTTGGGAGCGAGTTTTCTAAGCTCCTTCACTCTGATGTTCCTTCCTTCCGGGGAGGAGTGAAGGGGGCCGCGATTTATGTTATTGCATCCACATTACAACTAATGTATAGTTGTGCCACTGTTTGTCAGCATGACAATGAAAATTCAAATGTAATGTAATTTCTACACTGTACAGTTTTCCATGACGAGATTGTCCTGTGGTTCCTTTTCTACTTTTTTTGTTCTCTGCATTTCTGTCTTTTTCTTTCTGAATCACCATAACATGGTCCATCAATAAATTACAGCAACAGCGTAAATGTGAATTTTCGAGTCTCTTACCATGACTAATCAATTTGACTGTTATCTGTACATAGAGAAACTATAACTTATTATTTTGAGTCACTGATATGTTAACTGACAGAATTTTGAGATGAACTAAGGATTTTTCAAGCAAACAAATGCTATTTTTGCTGTTTCTACAAATTGTTTTGAGAAATGCGCTGTTTTGTAAATGCCAACAATGACTTGAGAAATGCACCAAAAGTGACAGAGAAAAACTAACATAGCATAAATGGTCTCAGGTGTATCTATTTGTTTGCCTGTATGAAAAGTGTCACATTTACAGCTTTGTTTCTGCTAGTTTGCAGGAATTGAAACTTACATAAATGGTTGAAGACAAAATTATTGGCCTTCATGAGACTCAGATAAATGGTGAGTATCTATTTCATAAATTGCCTAAAACAGTTATATTTGTAACTTTTAAAGTCTATTTGTGTATTGCAATTTGGACATAAGATTGTTTAGCATGTTACAAGGGTTCTCTCTGTTTGGGGTCATACATTTGCAAAAAGAAGAAATAACCAAAGGCAGTCTTGCCAAACAAGAAATATCTTGATCAAGGTGTACATTTCATTCATAAAATGCAACATATCTGTGGAATGAAATCCAGATGACATAGAAAAAACGGCTTCAGGCTCTATCAAAACATCCATAGAAATACTTTACCTTTATTTCAATGTCTTGATCTGTGCAATGTTTTTCCATATTATTTGGTGTTTATTATTCAGTTACATTTGTAAAGGGCCACTTACTGGTAAGGCCTGGTATTTCCTAACTGAGCTCATGGCCTAGTAGGTCAGATGCTTGTAATGGACCCAGGTTTGACAAAATAATATTTGTCTGATGGGGATGGTGCTCAGCAGGGCGCTGCTGCTCCAAGACGAAGCTTTGTATAAATGGGCGCCGCATTTTATGATTAAGCATTGAAGCACTACCGAATGGTTGCCATGGAGATCAGAGGTTGTCGCAAACATGTTTTCATGAGGAAATGACTCCTCATGAACATGGAATTATAACAAGATATAAAGCTTAAATCTAAACAATTGATGGTGATATACACACCAGATAAGGACTGTTCACTTTTTAAATGATCAACCCTTTGTTTTTGAATTTTAGGGATTTTTTTTCTTTTTGACTTTCTGCATTGAGTTTTTGGTCTTGTGTCATCTTTCCAGATTTACTGGTCAAAAAGTAAATCCTGGTAAAAAAAAAAAAAAAAGTATACCTTAGTATACTTTAAACATACTTACGTTTGTGAAAGTACACTTTCAGTATGCTAATTATTAAGTGTACTACCTATAAGTATATCTGAAGTATACTAAAAATACACTTGTACCAATTTCAAAATTAGTACTTTAAACACACTTAAACATAATTGTACCAAAATACACTTAATATATTAAATAAAAGTATGCTTTAAATGAACAAAATATGAATGAATATGTATGAACTTTTAAGTGCCTTAATAATCTTTTACTATTTATTAAAATTGCATACAATAAAAAAAGGATAATCATGATGTAATTTTTAAGAAAGTATCCAATCAATTTTCAGATGTGTGATGTAAAAAGCTTATAATCAACGGCATCAGCTCCAGTTCACACTCCAGACCAGATGGTGGCGGTATTGCACATTTTCATTTATTTAAAAAACGCCACAAAGAGAAGAAAAAACTTGAAGCAGGGAAGATAACAGACGCTGTTCAAATTCGCCATTTTTACTCGCATAATATTGCCTTAAAAGTAGAGAGGGCCTTGACAATAGTTGGTAATTTTGGTTAGTTTAAGCTGGTGACGTCCGAGTTAGACGACAACACAGAGGGACAACAACCAATGGAAATGAAATGTGTGTCACAAAAGGAGCCCAGAGGGACGAAGGATGCTAAGTGTTGCTAGCTTGTGGTAAGTTTTCTTATTAATTATATTAATTTAATTATAAGCAGTGCAGTAAAGATATATAACCTACGTTGGTTTCTTAAATAATTATTTTATCAGTTTTATTTTGACTTGTATTTTTATTACTATAGTAATAAGTCAGCTTCATGTTATACCTGCATGGAGGCTGTTATAACTATGAATTAGTAAGTACTGTAGTGTAGTTATGCATGTCATGTACAAAGTAGGCACGTAGGAATAACGACGAATTAAGAGTAATTAAAATTGTAGTTTACTATCAATAGCAGGAAATCAAAAATCAAAATTAAGTGTAATTTAAATACATTATTACATTAATAGTATATTTAAAATATATTTGAAGTATATTTAATATTTAATATAATTTTGAGACATAATTATATAATTATTATATAATTAATAATACTCAAAATATAATATATCAAAATATAATAATAAAGCTCTGAAATATGAAATTTAAAAAGTATACTTTGTACACTCTATGTATACTTGAAGTTGTTCCAAAAAAGTAGGTGTAGTATACTAAAGTATACTATTAGTTGTAATTTTAAACAATTTAAATACTACTAAAGTATACTAAGTACAAAATAAGTTGTTCCAAAATAGTACAGTTAAAGTACATTGATAAAAGTATACTAAAGTATACTCTTTTTTACCAGGGAAAAATTGTACAGAGAAAAACGTTTCTCCCAAAAGGATGAAGATAGAAAATTCCCTGAAACAACAGGTCTTTATTTTTATTTTTATTTTTTGTTTGTGTATTTTGTCTGGTTGCAGAGAGGATCACACCTGTCGACAACAAACAAAGGTTTAAGAACTACTGAATTTTCAGTCAGAAATGATCACACCACCTAGTTGAAGTACCAGACTCCATATGCAAGTCAACAAAGGTGAAACAAACATTTAAGTGAATGGTGCATTTATATGATGTTCATGTAGTGAATCTTTCTAACTTTTGGTTTGTTTGTTTTCCAGCGGAGAGGAAACACCTGATTGACAACATGTGAGTCTCAACTTCAACCTGTGACTTGGAACCACAACCATCCTGAGCAAAGTCTGAACTCAGTGACTTGTTACTCTCAACCCAGAACCAGAATCCTTTTATCACCGGTTTTTCTTCCACAATAGGTAGAAGTGTTCTTATGTGGACACATGCTGGGGTTTTTTTCAGATCTCAGTAATACTGTGAGGAACCTGGAGAGGAAATAGAATCGGTTCTTTTTTTAACTGAATTTTTAAATAGAAATAGTTTCTTTAAGTAGATTACTCATAATCTGTATTTTTGTTTAATTTGAATTTATTTTCTTTATAAGTTTCTGTATAAAAATGCTGGCAAGTTACACTTCCTTGTGTGTTGTACTATAATTTTTCTGGTAATAGTCTGGTAGGAACAGTGACCAGTAATTTACCATAAAGTTTTTTGTGATTTTTTTACAATAAAATGTCAATATTTCATACAGTCTGGCCATGTTTTTCACTTATGTAGATATTATGCCTCAGGCAGTATGACAGTATTTATTACGGCAAAACCACATTTTAATTTTTTCTTTAACATATTTTAGGGAATATTGTATTTTACTGTATATTGGGAAATACGGTAAAATACTGGCAGTTTTGGTTGCCAGGATTTTACCGTATTTCTAAAATACGTTAAAATACAGCATTTTCAAAATACGGTAAAATTCTGGCAACCACAGCTGCCAGATTTTTACCTTAAATTAAGGCCGTTTTTTTACAGTGTAATTTTGAACTTTAGGAAGTTGTCATCATTTTAGATGGAGTTGCAACCATACAACTGTTAAAGTTGCTAATTGTGCTTATAGGTATAGTTTTTCTCACAAATTGGCTGTTAAGTTTACAAGATTTTAGCATTTTATTTGGTCATGGTACCTCATCAAGGGCCTCCCCAGACTTGCGCAGGTTTTGGATTTTGTAGTTTGCTATAGCCTGTCCATCGTCCGAAGCACACAAGTCAATGATCAAGAAACCATCCTCCTCATATGCGTTGATCTGGTGAAAGGTAGATATCGGCTTGGCAAGATACTTGATGGAGCTTACCTGATAGGCAGAAGACGCAATGAAACTATTGAAAATGTATCTCACATAAAGTAAAATGTTTAATTTTTATGGAATTTTCCATTCACCTTGCCTGTCATTTTGTGAATCAGGTGAAGGATAGTGTTGAGCTTGGGGTTCCAAGAGAAGCCATCACTGATGCTTTTTCTTGTTAGTTTGCCAGTCACAATCTTCAACAGGTCCATCTTGATGGGCTGCTCAATGAACACCAGATAGTTCTCAGACATTGCTGCAACAAATTCAGATTATTATATTAGTTACTTTTTGAAAATCCTGCAATGTTACAGAGTTATTCGTAATTGGCAGATTCAGATTAAAATTAATAATTTAAATTGACTGGAAGAAGCATTAAAATTTTGAAATGGCCCCACCAGAAAGCTGCCCTGAATCTGTGACAGTAGCAGATTAGGGTGATGGCAAGAGGCCCCTCCAACCACAACAACTTGGAGTTTATTGAACCAAAAAAATAATCAAGAAAACGTAAGGTTGGTCAGAACTATAAGAAGAGTTAGATTACTCTAATGGCAATAAAATGTATGCAAAGAACAATCTTGTCGTGATCCGTGGTTTTGTGCATTTATTTTTGAGTTTTCTGTGATCCTGTTCCCTGTGAGTCCCGTCTCTGCGTCTTCCCCGTTGATTGTCTCCCAGCTGTGTCTCGTTCTCTTGATTACCTCGTGTGTATTTAGTCTCCCCTGTTGTCTCTGTTCCTGGTCGGGTCCTAGTCTAACCTACGTCAAGTTTCGTTGTCATATGTCAGTTTGTCTGCGCCAGTAGAACTGTAAAGTCCTGGTTAGCCCCAGCTCGCGTTTCAGTATTATGATCAGTTGCTACCGGTATTAGCTGTATGCTACTCTCTGCCGTGCTGCCTGTTCGGACAGAAGAGCATCTTTTTCTTCATTAAATCATCATCATTTTCCATAACCTGGGTCTCTGCATCACTCCTCACCACTTGCAACCACCGCTCATGACAAATCTTCTTTTATTCCTAAAACTGTTGCTTTTGTTCACCACAAACAAAAATTTGTTCTAAACTGGCTCTCACATTAGCATGAAGATCAAAAGCAACCTTAGAATTTGCAGATCTTTGACTCACCAAAGCTGTGATAGTAAGAGGGTTTGGTCTTATCCTCTGCTGGAATTGAGCACAGCACTGTGGTTCCCTCCAGGGTTTCCTCCTCTGCTACTTTGGTTGGAGGCACTTTGATAATGTTGTAGTATGCTCCTGTCAGGACAGATACAACAGAGCCCCAGTGAGTTTTGTTAAGTCTGTGAGTAGTACCAATGTTATTGCATATCTTGGACCTAATATAATGATATGAAATACCTTTGGTGCTGTAGGAATTGCCCATGTTATACACTGTGCCATCTGGCTCAGTATGTGGATGTGCAGTCGCTCCATTTACTGCAATAAATTTGCTCCAGTCCACCTACAGCATAGAAGTGCATGAGTATAAATAAAAAAATAGTCCCAGCCTCCATTTTAAATTTTTTAAAATTATATTCAACTGATGACCACACAGGGAGAGGTAAGCTCTGAACAAAATAATGACTTTATTTAAAGGGGCAATATTACATATTTTCAAGCACATATGCCATAATATAATCAATTAACTATGTTGCCTTCAGTTGATATAAAAAAGCTATATATCAAATATGACTTAAAAGAAATTTGACTTGATAATTTAATGCCTTGAAATTGGGCCTCTGACTCATTAAAAACTCTTGTTCTTTCTGAAACTCCTCCTTCAGAAAGTCAACACAACGTGGCTCCTCTATGTTGAAACGCTGCTTCTCAGCGTTTTCAAAGAGAAGTAGCTCCTATAATGGGGTTAGTTAATGTGCAGTTCCACTAGATGTTTGCCAATTGTTGTTGGCTAGTCTGAAGGAGCTTCGACTGATGGCTGCTCTGTGACGCAGAAGCTTGAGAACTGCAGCTCAGAAAGTGAACTTGAAGACGGAGCTAGGTCCAACCATTTTTTAATCACTGCTGAATGGTTGCCATGGAGATTAGAGGATTTCTCAAACATGCATTAAAGAACCAAGACAACATTATGAGGGAATAACATAATGCACAGATCAAAAAAGTCCATCTAACATAATACTCCCCCTTTAGAGGTCCCACAACAGTATTTATTCTTACTTTCTGAGTTGCTTTCAGGGTCTCTGGGTCCACTTTGTGCATGAAATTAGTTTCAGTGCTGACATAGAAATCATCTTTGTAGGTTACAAAACTCACATTGGCATTGTCTGTTGGTTCTGATGGAATAGAAGGAGTTCTTATTGACATTATCAATGGTGTTTTATACTGAGATAAAGTATCAACTATTTTCTTTAATAGTGCGTAGTAATACACACTACTTTACATTGGCAAGTAAGTAGTAATACAGACTACTTACTTGGTAATTCAAACCTTGACAGAAATCGCTGGAAGACGTTTTTGCACGGATCAGGCATGGCAACCGTCCCAAACTCAGACACTACAATGCGACTCTGTTCCTTGTTGGTTTGGTAGCTGTCACTAGACAGGAAGCGGCTCCTGTAAGTGACCTCTCCATTTGATATTTTGAACTGGTGCAGAAGAGCCATCCCATCAAACCAGTGGTTGAACCTTTACATGATGGAGAGACCATCAGAAAAGGCAGAACAGTTTCATTAAGCTAGTAAATGTTTCTTTCTATAGAATCCTTTAACAGACAAATCTTTAGCTTTACAAAACAGGAAACCTTGATTATCCTCTCACCTGTGGTTGCCCATCTCAAACTTCCCTGGCCCGTTTCTCAAGAAATTCCCATTGATCCAGTTTGGGATGATGCCAATGATGTTGGTGCTGATGGGCTCAGGAACGTCCTCCACTGAGGTTACAATCTTCTCAATACAAAGAAGACCGTGAACATCCGTGAAGTGCTTGGGATTCTTCTTACATCTAGTTTTTTTGTCTCCTGTGGGAAGAAATCAGCCATCATTATGCATAAAAATGTTCCTGTGCTTTATTATGACTTAACCTGCATTAGCAAAGGTTACAGCTTGTACTTGTATAATTTATCTACTCCTGAGGACTCCAAACCGCTTAACACTTAATTCCATTAGCTTACCTGAGTATCTGCTTTTTTTATGTTTGAAGGTATCCATCTTGTTGCTGCTGAATCTGTTCTTGCTCCTCAGATGCTTCTGTCTCTCCAAGATGACTTTGCAGTTTTATATTCCCCTTCTGACCATGACTCATCTACAAGAGTACAAGTTAGTGATACTAATTTAATGCTTGCATAAGCCAGTAGAAAAAAGCAATGTTTTGTTTTTGAAAATGTCAGTGCAGAATTTGTCTTTTTTTTAACAGAGATAATTAGAGATGATCTTTTTATCATGCAGAAAATCCTTGAATCATTTTGATCAGCTAGTTCTTTATCTCCTTTCCTATTTTAAGGTTTAGTATATATCCTTGTTTTTTGACCTGGGGGAAACAGATAAACTACTGAAAACAGTTTATGCAAAAGGTTTGTCTCTTACATTTCTTCACATTACAATCACAGGTTACAATGTGTGACCAGCAGGTGGAGATATTTTTTTTTTAAAAAAAGCAACAAGATGCACCAGAACACGGATTTAACAGTGTGCAATACTTTATTAAACAATCATTTAAAACAATTCTTTTAAAATCGAGGCTTCAGGCCCATCACTGGGTCCCAGGAACCAAAGGAACAAAAGGAAAAAGGGACAAACAAAGATGGGCTTGTTAAAAAAAAAACACAAACCGTGCAAATGCAAAGAAATGAGTCAAGAAAAGGATCAGGCAACGCAAAAAGAAATGAACAAAGCAATCAAAAAGAAAACAAATGAATAACTCAACAAACGGTAAAAGAAAATACTTTAAACAATGGAACAAGTCGTCGTCGTTCCAGGTGTCTTTCTATTGGGCCGGAGGAGTAACGCCCCGCCCACACGGCCTGGCCAATCCGCAACGGATCCAACGGAGAGCCGCCCAATCAAACAATAGGAAGACAAAACAGCAGAGCGTCCAAAGCTGCAGCTCCAAACTATCAGTTGCCTAAAACTTAAAAGCTCATTAACGGCGAATACAAAATAAAAGAAATTAAAAGCTAAATGGCCGGTAACCGACCCAGCGGTGGAAACACAGCCTGACCGGGAGGAAGCGGGTAGCTTAGCTCAGACATACATACTCTGTCATTACCATATGATTTTATTTTATCAGCAGCATAGAATCATGACGTAGCTCATCATACACTTTGTTATCAACAGTTATATGGCATTTTGACTTAGTGGTTAAGTAGATTAATGAGTTTTACAGGCTTGTGTTGTAGTGACTGCAGCTGGATCCGCTTTAAATACACTTTGAAACCACGACAACGGGTGTATATCTATGAAGTTATCATATTATATCATATTATAAACAATTTAATGACTTATTTTCGTCATAACTTGTTGCGTATGCTGAACTGACGACTCCACTGACGGTCGGACTTCTTAATGCGCATGCGCACTCACTGCATTATGCTATCCTGATGGTAGCATCATGGTTACCTGACAGAACAGCGGCTGCGCCATCAGAGTGACGCTGTAGAAAATGGACGACAGGCGTCACCTAGAAACCAACCATGATCTCAGTACGAGTCAACCAAACCCACAGCGACCCGCCCACCAATAAGGCTGTTCGCTCCGCCCACCAATAAGGCTGTTCGCTCCGCCCACCAATAAGGCTGTTCGCTCCGCCCACCAATCAACGGTGCCCGAATGACAGGGGGGGGGGGAGAAACACCATCCCACCACATATGTATTTAATATGTAGCTTTTTAACAGGATTGTATACGGCATCAAAATATGACACGGTTTTGGTTACCTTAAGACATTGGTAGAGAAAAAAAATATTATGAGTATCCATGGTAAATCATGGTTACCTGAAAACATTCGCCATCATAAGTGACATGTAGAAAATGGATGTCATACCAAGTAAACCTAACTAGAAACAGTACTTCAAACCAAAAAGTACGCCCCACTTACCATTAAGCTTTGCTTACCACAGCCCAATAAGGTTTACATTGCGCTACTTCTATAAGCAGTTCGCTAGCCCACCAATCAATTCGGTTCGAATGACAGTGAGAATAAAAACCACTTCCACCACATATGTATTAATTATGTAGCTTTTATTCACTAATTTAAAATATCGCGATCAAAATGACACGTTATTTGGTTCCTTAAGGATCATTGGTGGAAAAAAATATAATTGAATATATTTTTATCTGTATTTATCCAAAATACTTTTAGTATGTCAAATGCGAATAACTTCAAGATTATAGTAAATGTAAAATAATACATTTGAGAAAAATATTCTATACTCTTTTAAAATTACTGCTCACTTTACAGTTTTATTTGTAAAATGATTCCCAATCATTTAACAAATATTGTTACGATTATAACTTTTTTGTACTAGCAGTGGTGGGCTTTATTGACTTAATACAATTTCGGTATCTGTACTTACTTAGATAGAATTAATAATGGATATTCTACTTACTACCACATTTTACAGTAAGTTCGTACTTTACTCACTCATTTACAAGTGTCGCGTTACTCATCCAGTCTTGAGCTTTGTGTCATTAAATGTGAATCAGGACTTAAGGCCGTAAAACCCAGCAATAACTGACTTACGTGTATTTCTGTGTCACCCATCCTCACTTAGTAATGTGGAGCTCCAGACATGCCAGGTTCCTCTGAGAGAAAACACGTATAATCTGTATAAATCATACATGCGACACTAAAATCACACGCTTTGGTTCACACGTGGACTTCACAACTTTTAGCGCACTTGGAAGGAAGATTGAGAAAGATTGTGACGTGAGCTACTAACAGCTTTCGACAGTTGCAACGCATGAAAAAAGTTTTCACTCATGCCTGAATATGTGTGAGTTTTGACTGAGTGTTGCAAATTTGGACAACGCTGTGACCAATCTGCATTGATGACATCAGGAATGATCCAATTCTTCTGGACGGATCTTTGATTACATTTATTTCAGCTCTAAATAAATCTATAAATAAATTTGTATTTAATATCCAGGTGTTTTGTGGGAATGTGGATCTTTCAGATCAATTGAGAAGCAAATTTGATATGTAAAGCTTAATGTTTTGTGTCACGTCTTAGGTGCTGGTCTTGGTTTTGACTTGGTCTCGGGTTCGGTGGTCTTGACTACAACTCTGTTACGTGGCTCCTTGGTTCCATGTCCCCCCCCCCCCCCACACCTTCTTTCTATCCCCTTTCAGTTGGATTTCTTTAAAAATAAAAGCCACTAGTGGCAAAAAAAGTGAAGTTCTTGCTGTTAGGACAGGAGACAGGATGTTTCCATCCCTGGAATTACGATGAATAGAATCATAAATCCAAGTTTAAACTATGTTACAGAGAGTAAACATAATAAAAACATGCTTTATCTGTGGCATTGTTCATTAAAATGGCACATTTCTAATGTATTAAAATTAAATAGAATCGCCGTATTAAGTATAATGATATTGATGATATTGCATTAGGGATTCAGTAATGCATTCAGGAAGTACTTGTACTTTTAAAACTTAAGTATTTTTAAAAGCCACTACTTTTTTACTTTTACTTAAGTACAAATGTTAATGTGGTACTTTTACTTTTATTTGAGTACATTTTTGTCTGTGTATTTGTACTTTTACTTAATTCCATTTTTTGAGTACTTTCTCCACCACTGCAGCACAGTAACTGGCACAGTCGTTTTGTGGCAGCTGTATCCAGCTGCAGCTTTTACTAACTGCAGCTAAGAACAGCGTCATGGTGACGCTCCAAGCAGGAACAAACCATTTCATGCAGATCCACGGGGTCAGGGAAAAAAACTGTGTTTTTTGGTCTGGGAGGGGTAACACTAAATACTTACTGCTAAAAACAATCTTTGAAAATACAATATGATTAATTTTGTATTTGACAGGATCCTGATTGTTTTAATTTTATTTCTATGAACAAAATACAAATAATTAAATTGTGGAAGGCCCTCTGCTGGTCAGGCCCCTAGAATTGTCATTGCTTTTCACCCCTGGTTGTTCCAAAATAAGATACTTCAAGTATACTGATGATTAATCTGGCTTCAAGTGTGCTAAAATGTTATATACTCGGTATACTCTTATTTTTCGCAAGGGATGGTAAGCATATCTTAAACAGTTAAATGTTCTAATTTTTCACTAAAACATTACCAAATTGGCCAGATCCAAATTGGTTTTGTTAAATTGGCTGCATTACTCTGCACTAAAACAGTCAAGTCATCTTCCCATGGATACATTTTAAAACCCATTTAAGGAATTTCCACCAAAACATCCCATGTTTTGCAATGACCAGCATAAACACAACAGATATATAGTAATATGAAATGTTGCTTTAACACTTGAACATAATGTGATTTAAAACTGATATGGTGATTTTTTGTATAGTGGATTAAGAGAAAATGGGAACTTGTGTTTTTCCATTCTCCATTACATTACCAGAACATTGAGCTTTCCCTGGTTTTAAATTTAGCTGTATGACTCCCTTCATTAATTGGTCCAGAATATTACGACCTTGTTTGGCATGATAAGAAACAAAGAACTCTTTGAGAGCTACAAAATCCTACATCAAGATAAAATAATATCCATGCAGTTTCAGATGATGTGGCAGAAATTGTTGCATATGACTGTTTCTGCCCAGGTGTAAAAAAAGTATTCTTCAGTATATTTCAAAGGCAGGCAGATAAGCATCTGATAACCCCTGACTTCATTTCATCTGGCATTGTCCTCAATGAAATTAAATATTTGGGACATTACATAACTGATGTCTGTCTGATGATTGTGACATTCGTAGGCAGTATTGTATGATTTATGCACAAGCTAATACTTTGGTCAGAAAGTTTAGTGTGTGTTCAGCTCTTTTTAAAGCTTTTTGTTCTTCACTTTACTCAGCCCATCTGTGGCGAAGATACAACAAAAGTGACCTGCAGAAACTTTATGTGGCCTAATGACGGCATGAGGCTCCGACTGCCTAGATGGAGCAGCACCAGCCACATGTTGGTACATGATGCTGGTCCCACATGTGCAGCTGTGCTCAGGAATCTCATGTATAAATAAATGCACATATCTGTGTCATGCAATAATATAATATCAATTTTAGTAAATCCTGTTTTTAGTACAGTGAGATTTTTCTCAAGATGGTGGAATCATTGGTATCATCATTTATTTGTGACTCAGTGAATATGTCAAGTTTATTTTTATTTTTCTCTCTTTTTACCCTTTTTTACTATGGACCTTTTGTGTCTGGAATAAAGATTGATTGATAATTATGTGAAATTAAATTAATTGTCTGATATGAAAAAATTGTTTGCTGCTGTCACGCTCAGAGTCTGAGCTTTTCATTTTTTGAAATATTGATGTTAAGACTTTCTCCAAAATAATAACCTTTTCCAACCTTTATATCTCCACTGTTGAAAATGAGGCTCTAACATTCATCAATGACATAGAAATAAAATCCAGTCCAACATCTGGTTAGAGGTGATTCCTCTGGATCCTGTTGGAGGAAAAACATCCCAACTTCAGAAGATGAACTTTAACCTAACAGACTCTGTGGTTCCTCCTGTCAGTATGAGAGTCAGGATGAGGAGGCGCCATGTTAGGAAGAGAAGTGGAAGCTGCAGGATCTTCAGAACAAACAGGTCATGATGCTGGGCTACTGATTATCCCTCTGTGTGGACAGGATCAATAGAACCAGTTTAAAAGATAAACTGAATGGTTATATGCCAGACATGGAAAACTGGGAGGCTCTTCATGCCATGATGTTCAGAGTTTAGGTCTCATGGTGTCGACATCGCAGCCAGTGGGCTGAGGGAAATACTGCTTTTTTTTAAGCAATTCAAGAGCTAACCAACTTTTATAATTTCCCAAAAAAAATTAATCAGCACGGAAACGCCAAAGCACACAAAGAAGCAATATATATATATACACAGTCCAGTCACATTAATGTGACCATCTGTCAAAAGCCAGAATAACCACCTTTCGCAGAGCGAACTGCTACGAGACGTGCAGGAAGAGAGTCACTTAGGTCCCTGAAGGTCTTCTCTGGGATGTTGAGCCATGCCGACTCTAATGCCGTGGCCAGCTGCGCTAGATTACGCGGTTGAGGATCCATGGCGCGAACAACTCGATCGAGATGGTCCCACAGATGCTCGATTGGGTTTAAGTCAGGTGAGTTTGCTGGCCAGGGGAGGACGGTAAACTCATCCTGGTGCTCTTCGAACCACGCACGTACACTGGCAGCTGTATGGCACCTCGCATTGTCCTGCTGGAAGATGCCATCATCCTGAGGAAAAACAATGCGCATGTAGGGGTGGACATGGTCCGCAAGGACAGATGCGTACTTGTATTGATCCATCGTGCCTTCCACAATAATCAGTGAACCCAGAGAATGCCAGGAAAACATTCCCCAGACCATAATGCTCCCGCCTCCAGCTTGGACCGTTCCTGCAATGGTTGCAGGGTGGTTCCTTTCAGAGGTTTCACGCCTTATACGCCAACGTCCATCTGTCCGATGGAGCATAAAACG
Organism: Poecilia picta; assembly: GCA_033032245.1. Lineage (NCBI taxonomy): Eukaryota > Metazoa > Chordata > Actinopteri > Cyprinodontiformes > Poeciliidae > Poecilia > Poecilia picta. The sequence continues at coordinate 389,005 of CM065365.1, read as the reverse complement.
CGATTCATCTGAAAACGCTACCTGTCGCCACTCAGTGGACGTCCAGCTGCTGTACTGGCGTGCAAATTCTAGCCTTCGTCGTCGATGAACACCAGTCAGCATAGGTGCACGAACCAGGCGTCCGCTTCGGAGGCCCAGACGCAGCAATGTTCGCTGAATAGTGGTTTGGGAGACACTTGTGGTAGCCCCTTGGTTCATTTTAGTGGTCAGTTGCTCAACGGTAGCCCGTCTATCTGCCCGAACGCATCTCCGCAACCGTCGTTCGCCTCTGTCATCTATGGCCCGTGGTGCACCACATTTGCCACGTCGTTGATTTTGGACAGTCCCATTTTGCCATGCACGGTACACTTTTACCACGGCGGCACGCGAACAGTTCACAAACTCAGCCGTTTCGGAAATGCTTCCACCCTTGGCCCGAAAGCCAATGATCATGCCCTTTTGGACGTCGGATAAATCGCTTCGTTTCTGCATTACGCCAACGATTGAAATGTTTTCCGAAGCCCACACACACCCTTTATATACGCTCAACTGCACTGTGCTGCCACCTGCCTTCTGTGATTGGTTATTTAACTCTGAAGTGGAAAGTACGTGGTGGTCACATTAATGTGACTGGACTGTGTATATATATATATATATATATATATATATATATATATAACCCTAACCCTATATATACAGTATATACATATAGAGTCATTATTTTTGGTCTGGTATATTAAAATATTTCAATTTTTAAATATTTTAATAATTTATTACTCATTTTAATGGATCATAATATTTAACAAGTAAAAACATTTAAGTAAATACATTTTAAATTATTTTATATAGCTGAAAAACCAAGACTTCTTGTTCTCCAAGTTGGGTACTGTGTTTTTCATTAACATGAAAAATGATGCAAAAACCTATGTTTTATTATTTTTCTTTTGTGAATTTGTTCTATCTTTTTTAAACTGCCTAAATGGTCAATTTAATAACAACATCACATTAAATTAACTCAAAATACCCTTATTTTTGAAAAAATATGTGTCTGAGAATTTTTTGTCAACTCTGTTACCATATGGTTTTGTCCATGTAAATCTGTGAAGTTACTTTCTACTGCTATATAAACTGAATAAAATTAGGTCACTTACTTTTACTGATAAGACCTCAAACACACAGAGGTCTATGTGCCGTTCTCTGGGAAATATTTTAGTCTAAAAATCACAATCACCAGAGGTTATATTTTTCAATGTCAATCTTGTTACCAAAGTATCATGAGAAAAATACCACAGATTTTTGATCAGAGACAAGTTTATTGAATGGTTTTTAAACCATTATCTCATTGGTGTCATGTATTTTCAGCATTTCTACTCACAAGTGGAGTTTTTAATAAAGATGTTTGAAATTTTCAATTCTTTTACCATCAACTCTGTTACCAAATAGGGTAATAGAGTTTTAATTTCTAAATTATTATGGTCCTGTCAATTCTGTTACTAACACCAATTCAGTTAGGTAACAGGGTTTACATGTTTATGACATACTTTCACAAAAAAAAGGAAAATTGTTGTCTAGAGCACCATATACATTGTTGGTTGACTTCTGCTGTGATTTAGTATTACTGACCAATTTTATTTCTAAAATAATGATGGTTTTTAATGAATTTTAATGAAAAACATTTGCCCCAATGCAAATAACTCTGTGAAATGTTGAGTATGTTTTGATTTTTTAAGATGTATTTTTAAGTAAAACATATAAATTTAAAGTATTGGGGTAGCAGGACACTTGTAGTAGTGGAATAAAATATTTTAGTCTGCTGGAATTTATTGTTTTTTTCACTCACTGTCTATATTATCCGTAACAGAGTTGACATAACATACAGCGAAACATAAGATTTTTTTGAGAAAAAATTATAAATTATGTAGGTAATGTTTGGCAATTACAGATTTTTTTTAAGTTTAATGCCTTTTCAATAGACTACCTAAGAAACATTTTAAGAAATAATTTTTTTTGTCATTTCTTGAAGTGCCAAATGTATCTCCAATTATAGAATCACTCATATATACAGTATATATATATATATATATATATATATATATATATATATATATATATATATATATTTGTGTGTGTGTGTGTGTGTGTGTGTGTGTGTGTGTGTGTGTGTGTGTGTGTTTGACTCCACACCAGTAGGTGGCGGTAGTGCTACTAAACGTTTGTTGCCAACCGCCAATAAAACTAAGAAGAAAAAAATATCTGAGCATAATATTGTTCCCACAGACTTTAATAATCCGTATTAATGTCTCTGATTGTTCCTGTGTGTTGACTCGATAATGAAGAGTCTGGATATCTGCTGACGGCAGCGGTTCGGAACACGGTAAGCTCGGTTCTGTTCGGTGTTCTGATTGCTCCCTGCAATATTTCTGCATATTTAAATGCTTTCAACATGCAAAAACGTAGAATGCAGAACGCTGACGGTAGACGGAGAGAAGTTATATAAAACATATAGTTAAAGCATTTCCTTTAATCCAGAAGTTTCGTTTTCTGATCAAAGGTCTCAGGAGATGTGAATATTTCAGTCCACCTGATGGTCAGAATCGGTGTAAATTCCAGACAGGATTAGAACTAATAATTTTGGAAATATGTGTAACCGTGCAAACAAGGTATAGTTTTTGCAACCAGGATTTGATCAGCATCTCAAAAGTTCAAATAGCATCAGATGATGATTCATCCTGGAGGAGTTGAAAAGACTTATTGACCCAATTCAAAGCATCTCTTCCATCAATCTTAATAGGCAAGAATAATCTGTCCAGCTCCAACATTTATCTCCTTCTTTCTAAGCAAACGGCCTGACAGAGAGTTAAAGAGGAGCAGCAAAAACAAATGAGGTCGATTAGCAGAACTTATGATGTCACATAACTGTGGAAAATCAACTAATATCTATCTATCTATCTATCTATCTATCTATCTATCTATCTATCTATCTATCTATCTATCTATCTATCTATCTATCTATCTATCTGTTTGAATTTAAGAGAATAAGGGAAAATGACTTTAGATGATACTTTTATAACTGTAATAATTAACATGTTCAGCTATGTTAGTTGTGATGTGATAAATCGTTGCTTTTCTGTTCTGTCATAAAGACAGTTATAACATGTCATGCTGCCTGGTCCTCTTAACAAAGAAAGATAAGGGAACATAGACATGAAAACCAGAAGGAAGTAGCTCAGAAGAAGAAAGGATAGTTAGGAGGAAAGTTGTGAGGGAGGAATTTAAAGTAATATTAAAACTTAAGAACGAGAAAGAACAGGATAAAATCAGCCCCATTGTGGTGTCAAGAGAAATAAAAAAGAAAATTGGAGATGCTGAAATGGGAAAGATTTTGAGAGACGGAAACCTATTGATAGTTTGAAAAATGAAGAACAAAAGAATAAGGCTTTAAATGTGGATAATATTTGCAAAAAAACTGCTGGGTGTGCTGTGGTGGCGCAGGGGTTAAACACAACCCAAATATGGAACACGGCCGTCACAGGTCCGATTCTCGGCCTGGCGACCTTTGCTGCATGTCTTCCCCTTATCTTGTTACCCACTTTCCTGTAAATTAACTATCAAATAAAGACCACTAGAGCCAGTAAAACCTTTAAAAAAATCATGGGAGAAAATGAAAAAATTAGAGGAGTGATTTATCTGATCCCTCTATATGAAGATCTGGATAAAATTAAGAGAAGTGTTGCAGGTGCAAAAGTGAATAACGTGAAAAGATGGTCAGAAACAGTGGATGGAGAAAGAGTAGAAAGTTTGAAGAAAAAGAGTTGCCAAAAATATCAAAATAGGGTATCTCAGTTTTCAAGTCAGACCTTATATACGTCCACCACCTCATTGATTCAAAAGCCAAATGTATGGACACATAGTAGCAGTTTGTAAAGGGAAGCAAAGATGTTCAAAATGTTGAGAAGATCACAAATTAGAAGAATGTAAAGAAGAAGCACAAGAAAAATTTAACTGTGGAGGGATACATAGAGTTACGTTTGGAGGATGTGAGGTAAGGAAGAGGGCAAAAGAAATCATACAGATTAAAACAACTAAAAACATGAGCTATGCAGAAGCAGATAGATCCAAAACGGATCCTCTCAACACCTTGGCTGCGTCTTGAAATTCTGTCCATGAAAGTAATGAACAGAATCGGTGACAAAGGGCAGCCTTGGCGGAGTCCAACTCTCACCAGAAACGAGCCCGACTTACTGCCGGCAATGCGGACCAGACTCTGACACCGGTCATACAGGGACCTGACAGCCCGTATCAAAGGGCCCGGTACCCCATACTCCCGGAGAACCCCCCACAAGGCCCCCCGAGGGACACGGTCGAACGCCTTCTCCAAGTCCACAAAAACACATGTAGACTGGTTGGGTGAACTCCCAGAACCCTCCAGGACCCTGCTGAGGGTGTAGAGCTGGTCCAGTGTTCCACGACCAGGACGAAAACCACACTGCTCTTCCTGAATCCGAGGTTCGACTATCCGACGGACCCTCCTCTCCAGGACCCCTGAATAGACCTTTCCAGGGAGGCTTAAGAGTGTGACCCCTCTGTAATTGGAGCACACCCTCCGGTCCCCCTTTTTAAACAGGGGGACCACCAACCCGGTCTGCCAATCCAGAGGAACTGCCCCCGATGTCCATGCGATATTGCAGAGTCGTGTGAGTCAACACAACCCTACAACATCCAGAGCCTTAAGGAACTCTGGGCGGATCTCATCCACCCCCGGGGCCCTGAGGCCATCGAGTAGTTTTTTGTCCCCACCCAGAGACTGGAGAGCCCAACCCAGAGTCCCCAGGCTCAGCTTCCTCAACAGAAGGCATGTTGGTGGGATTGAGGAGGTCTTTGAAGTATTCCGCCCACCGACCCATAATGTCCCGAGTCAAGGTCAGCAGCTCACCATCCCCACTATAAACAGTGTTGGTGCTGCACTGCTTCCCCCTCCTGAGACGCCAGATGGTGGACCAGAATCACCTTGAAGCCATACGGAAGTCTTTCTCCATGGCCTCTCCAAACTCCTAATATGCCTGAGTTTTTGCCTCAGCAACCACCCGAGCCGCATGCCGCTTCGCCCGCCGGTACCCATCAGCTGCTTCTGGAGTCCCACAGGCCAAAAAGACCCCATAGGACTCCTTCTTCAGCTTGACAGCATCCCTCACCGAAGGTGTCCACCAACGGGTTCGAGGGTTGCCGCCACGACAGGCACCAATAACCTTGTGGCCGCAGCTCTGATAAGCAACCTCGGCACTGGAGACACGGAACATGGTCCACTCAGACTCAATGTCCCCTATCTCCCTCAGAACGTGTTTGAAGTTCTGCCGGAGGTGGGAGTTAAAGCTCCGTCTCACAGGGGACTCCGCCAGACGTTCCCAGCAGACCCTCACTACACGTTTGGGCTGCCAGGTCTGACCGGCTTCCTCCCCCACCACCGGAGTCAACTCACCTTTTGTCAGGTTCCAACTCACCACTCACCAGTGGTCAGTGGACAGCTCCGCCCCTCTCTTCCCCCGAGTATCCAAGACATACGGGTAATCTGAACTGCTGTTCGGCCCGTAAGCACAGACAACAGTCAGAACCCGTCCCCCCACCCGTAGGCGGAGGGAGGCTACCCTCTCGTTCACCGGGGTAAACATCAACGTACAGGCGCCAAGATGGGGGGCAACAAGTATGCCCACTCCTGCCCGGTGCCTCTCACCGTGGGCAACTCCAGAGTGGAAGTACGTCCAGCCCGTCTCAAGGAGACTGGTTCCGGAACCAGAGCCATGTGTCGAGGTGAGGCCGACTATTTCAAGCCGGCACCTCTCAGTCTTGTACACTAGCTCTGGTTCCTTCCCTACCAGAGAGGTGACGTTCCACATCCCAAGAGCTTCTGCAGCCGAGGATCAGACCGCCAGGGTCCCCTCCCTCTGCCGCCGCCCGTTACACACTGCACCTGACCCCTTTGGCCCCTCCGACAGGTGGTGAGCCCATTGGAAGGTTGACCTACCTCTCCTCTTCGGGCTGAGCCCGGCCGGGCTCCGTGGTTAAAAGCCCGGCCACCAGGCGCTCGTCATCGTTCCCCACCTCCAGGCCTGGCTCCAGAGTGGGGCCCCGGTGACTGACGTCCGGACGAGGGAAAACCAAGTCCAAAGTAATTATTCTTCATAAGGGGTCTTCAGGCTGCGCTTTGTCTGGTTCCTCACCTAGGACTTGTCTGCCTTGCGTGACCGTACCAGGGGCATAAAGCCCCAGACAGCAGAGCTCCTAGGATCATCGGGACACTCAAACTCCTCCACCACGACAAGGGGGCAGCCCAAGCAGGAGGAAAATCATTCTAACAGAGTAAATATTTTTATTTCATTACATAAGCTGTATTAATACACTAATACTTGAGATCGAGATATTTAAAAATACACAAAAAGTGAAAGAATAAAATATTTATTTATTACATTGGGAACACTGGTCACAGGCAGGGCTTCAGTCTGCTGGTCACTCTGGGAGAACTCCAATGACTTCTGAGACGTCCTGGTACACAGGATAAAAGACAAATTATCCAAAAGTGAAATAGAAAATGCACATGTTTCCTTCACATTCAGAAAAAATTACATTTATTTTCAGCATGTTGGTGGCTCTGATTGTAGCATCTTTATGACTAAATACTAGGATTGCCGATCAGGTTTTTTTCTGCCTTGATACCGATACCGATCACCAATACTGATACACATAATTGTTTTTTTTTTTTTAACAAACACTACTGTTTAACTTTTAGAAGAAAAAAAGGAACACGTGAATTCACCTTAATTTAGACAAAAACTTGTTTTTAAAACTTTTTCAAGAGAAAACTAAACAAAAAGGCGTTGTGCAAATTGAACTGCTATCAAATAATACTGCTTTAACAGATGATAACATATAGGCTCTGAAGAGGCTAAATAATGCAAAGAGCAAATAAAACCTCTCAACATTGACAAAAATTCAAGTATAAAACTTAACATTTAAAGGAAAATACAGATCCATTACAATAACAATCCAGAGTTACTGAACGAAAACTTCCTGTTAGCATAGCGCTAGCTGGTTACTGCTAGTTCTGATTGGCTGTTTCTGACTGAGTGGAGTAACAGGGAGGAGATTGATAACTTTTTTTTAGAGATTATCTGTCTCATGTTAGGACAGAGAAAGTTTTAAATCATATTTTTAAATCAAATCTTAAATCATTTTCCAGGTGATTAGTTTATCTTTCTGACCGTCATGCTAATCCGGTGAGTGTTTGTAGCTGTGCTGCTTTACCTGCTGTCTGATCCTCCATGTCTTTTTACTGCACTGAGCCTCGATGTAGCCAAACTCCGTCATTGTTTTTATGTCTATTAGCTTCGTTGTGTTGATGCATTTTGACCTGCTTCTATTTTCCGCCGCAACACGCAAACGTCCTCATTCACTCAGTGTGTTATAGTTACACATCGCTTAGGATTTGTTGCTGCGCGTTTGCAGTGAAGGAAAGACGAGACCAGCTGGACAGACAGGCTGAGAAATGAGATGCAGGTGATCAGTATCGGTAACAGAGCCAATGATCGCCGATCCCGATCATCACCGATTTTACGGAAATCGGCCGATTATGATTGGTTACCGATCGATCGGCTCACCTCTACTAAATACTGACATGGTGAAGCTGAGCTGGAAACAGAGACTGAAGAACAGCAGCTCCAGCTCTGATCCTGACTGATCTTTAGTCACAAAATCCTCTGGTTTTTAATTAACTTCTCCTCTACCTGTACATATTTTTCTTCACGATGTAAAGCTTATTAGGTGACATAAACAATACCTTTATACATTATAAATAATATCTATATATCTCCATCAATTATAGGAGGAACAAAACAAATAAGACATGAAAAGCAACATTATCAACAATAAAAATACCATATACAACATATACATAAGAAATTTAATTGAGCAAAAGTTAATAACAAACAAATTAATTAGATTCACAGGCGAATAACCAGGATTATTAAACAAGCAACAATCCTCATTTTTATTTCATTGTCAATGAATTACTTCTAATAGATGTTCTATAGTTGCCAGAGGAACACAGTAATCCCTTCATGAGCTGAAACTGACGAAAATAGAGGATGGATGATCGCTGCTGAAATATTTGATGCCGTCTTCCATGTTCTTTCAGCAAACATTTGAGTCAGAGTTGTTTTTGGTTTCACTATTTACCTACTATTTTTCCTGCTCTACCAAGTATTCTTAAACGATTGTCTGTTAGTCTGCAGCTCATGTGACCAAAGCAGCCAAGGAGATGAAAAGCTAAAGAAATCAACAGTTAAAACTTGAGCTGAGTTAAAACTTAAGTTACATTTTTAAGTTTTAACATTTTAACTCATTGTTAAAATGTTAGCATTACTTAACTAGAGGTAATGTTAGCCAATGTTACCTCTAAGAGGTTTTGGACGAGTTGCACTTGTTAGGTAACCCCAAGATCACTGGGTCTTTTTAAAAGATAGAGTAAAGTTTCTTAAAAATGTAGCTGACCGTCCTGGAATGATCCAGGATTAATTTGATCCATTATATATATATATATCAGTGTCTCTCATGGTATGAGGTAGGCTATAGCTCCAAGGGTCTTGCCTAAGGACCCACACTGACAGCTCAATTGACTGTTGTAACTTCAGCCCCAGCCCCAGCCTGGATTTGAACCCTGGTCTCCCGGGTGGTAGACTGGTGACTTACCCATTGAGCTATTCAGTCCAGACATCTAGTCCAGAAATGTGCAGTTCTAGGCACAGCCAAGATACTGCGCAGAACCCTCAAGCTCCCAGGCCTCTGGTAGAGGACCCGAGTTCAGAGGATGAAAAGAGACCACCCGCAGAGGGTGAGAAGGGAATTTTTTTTTTTTTTTTTTATATATATAAATTTTATATGTATTTAAAATTTACCATAGTTTCAACAGGTTGACCAACGAGTGAAATTGGAGCCACTTTCAGGTTTTGTTTATGCCATTTAATTAGCTCTACTTTCTTAAGAAAATTAAAAGGTATGGTGTTTTGTGAGTGACTTTATCTTTTGCGGTTCCAGTTATGCCAGAATGAATAATAAATAATAAAGACTTTGGTATTCTGACTTAGTAATGTATTTATATTAGTTGTGCTACCACCCCATGCCACTACAGGCAGTAGTAGGTCCAAAAAGATGCGACTAAGAAGCAGATTTAGAAGTACACAGAAAGCTACAGAAATTGTTAAAGCTGTGAGCTGCACTGAAGTAAATAAAAGAGAGAAGTTGAAATACATTCTGAGAGAGAAACTCCTTCCTACAGATAAAAGCTAAATCACAGATTTCAAAAGAAAGTTAAAACGGGAGATTGCGGATAATATAAGAAATAGCGCCCCCTTCACTTCCGGAGTGTAATGGTCCCATTTCCAAATAAGGTATGAGACTGACGGTGGTCCGTCCCGCCCCGCCCCTTTCTGTTTGCTCTAGCAAGGTCCTTCTCGGTCATGGGGTCCTCAGACATTCTGGTGCCCCAATAATGCCTGATTTAAAAACAAAAAAAATTACATTCTTTTTATGTCTGATGGCGTTGACAAAAACTTGGGACAATTTTCAATGGAGTTGGAAAATATATAAAAATGATTTTAATTCAATATATTCATACTTTTATAATTATTTATTTGAATACTTATACTTAATTGTCATAATATATTATCTTAGTATTCCTTTATTTCTTTTAAACTATTATAGTGTGTTGAGTTCTGCTCCAGGACAAGGGATTTTACAGACACCATCCACCTACTGCTATGTTTAAAATGAAAAAATATTCAGCAAACACCAGGAAAACATACATTGTTGTGCTCACATGCCCCAGGTTAGCTTAGTGAGATAATTGAGAAAATATATATATTTTCTTCAAATTTTGTGCTTTTTCCATAGGACCTGTTTTATCCCTATTCAAGAATCACTTTACCTGCAGCACTCTCCTGTTAAGGCAGAAGAAATGGCGCCTTTAGCTGGGATAGAGCTGATCCTTACACCCGTGCAGCTCTATCGATACCTGCTGCGATGCTGCAGGCGGTTACCATCGGCAGCCATGCAGCAGCATTACCGGCACGCCATACGACAGGTGAGCTTTTCACATGTTTTCATTGGCTTGAGGATCATGTTTTAAGCAAGTCTTTGATAAAGCATCACTAGCTGTGTTTTCATCAACCATAAATTTGCAGAAGTTGAAATTATGAAAATAAATCAACTTAACAGAAACATCCAAATTTTAACAAAAAAAAATCTAATTTTTAAATAAAAACATTTTGCGCTGGAATGGGGTGATTTTTTGCACCGTATCAAATAGACGTATTTCTCAAAACTGTAATGGAAACCCTTTTTCGCATCAGATAAGCATCATGATCGGTCTGATGATCATGTGATCAGATCATATAGTATAGCAGTGGTCCGCAACCTTTTTATTACCGGGAACACCAACATGCAGAAGCCTTATCTGATGGTTCATGCACCATCAGATAAGGCTTCTGCATGTTGGTGTTCTCACTAAATACTCAATATGTCCTATTCAGGTTGTCTTGGCCCTTTTATCGCAGCCTGTGGGTTTTTCCCTGACTGGGAACGAGAACAACCTGTTGAATGTGACAGGTAGCCAATCAGAAAGCGCGGTGACGTCAGAACAGAGGAATCCCAAACAGCTGATATATCATGAAACTGAGAGTCTGGTGGATATCGGAGATGATATGTGGAAATGTTTATTATTAAATCTAAAGGTCATTATTATGTTTATTTATTATTATTATTATGTTTATTTATTATTATGTTTATTAAAACATATTCACCTCCAAATCATAGTGCAGCAAACAGAGCGGCTGCTCCAGTCGTCTTTTATTTTTGTTATGTCTTTATTTTCTTAAAATGACTCCACAAACTATCACCATTGCTTCTACATCGTCATTCTAAATTCCCCTATGCTATGTTGGGGGTTTTGTGGATTTTCTGACTGGAATCGGTTCGTGTTGCTCCTGCCTTGGACACACGAACCGTCGAACCTGTTGGACTTTATCAGCTCTGTGGTCACAGAGGTTTGGAGAATCGGCCGACGATTCTTAAATTTTGCCTCTAAAACCAGACTTGAGAATCACAAGCTCTACTCATCTTCTCTCGACCACTGCGCAAACGCTCTTTGACTCTGCTCACTATGGTAACGTTTACATATACCTTCAAAATAAGATACAGGTGCGCCACAAAAATGAGCATTTTACTTTTGTGAACATTTTAACTCACGATAACAACTAACAGGGCCCTGAGCTTGTTTCTCCGCAATGAGATGATTCCATCGGGGAGTGATGAGAGTCAATGACACCTGAAGTGTTGTTTATATCCACATCCTGCTTGGTCTCTATGTAGCAAAGCAGTTTGTAGCTTCATTGCCTCATTAGCAGCCGGTCGCCACATGTTACACAGAGCGGCTTGTAATGTGGGACTCGCCTACCGGTCTGGGATAAATCCATCCTCCTGTCTCTCTGGGTCTTTTCCCCTTTGCAAAGAAACGTTCCAAAGACATCTGATCTGTTTCTTACTCATTTTCCTGCTTGTGGCTCAGTGTTGGCGCGCAAGTAACCGAGAGAATCCGGTTAAAGGATTTTCAAATTAAAAGATCCTCCATACTTAAATAATACATAAAACGGAAATATTTAATTATTTATTGCGCGGCCCGGTACCAATTGGTCCACGGACCGGGGGTTGGGGACCACTGTAGTATAGGAGCCCAATAAGAGGCTTGTCGCTCAAATGCCTGAATGAGATGCCGACTTCTCCTTGATGGCTGATTATTATGAATATGTTTGATGTACAGTGGGGAGAGCAAGTATTTAAAACACTCCCACTTTTGCAGGTTACAAAGTGGGAGTAAACTGCCAAAGTTACTCCCACTTTGGCAGGTTACTCCCTGTGCTGGTACCTATCTCCAGAGAGACATTTCAGGCAAGAGGCGGGGTAAACCCTGGACAGGTCACCAGTCTGTCGCAGGGCAACAGACAGGACAAACAGCCATGCACACACACTCACACCTAAGGAGAATATAGAGACCAATTAACCTGACAGTCAAGTTTTTGGACTGTGGACAGGGGAAGCCAGAGTTCCCAGAGAGAACATGCAAACACCATGTAGAAAGACCCTGGGTCGGGAATCAAACCCAGGACCTTCTTGCTGAAAGGCAACAGTCCTACCAAATGCACTACAGTGCAGCCCGTGACAGAATCTAAAATCTTTCTCTAGATTTGTTAATACACAGTTTATCTTTTAGTGGATTTAAAACCAACATGAATCTGATCCTCTGCTGCTTCTCACTAGGGCTACAACAGCCACTCAGACGAAGACGACCCAGAAAGGATAAAGATGATCATCCAGAGGGCCGTCAAGGACGCAGAATGGATTTTAGATAAAGTGAGAGTGGCAGGGTAAACATTCAGTTTTTATTCAATGCATGGTCATCATTTTAAATTCATATTTATTTATTTACAGTATACCAAGAAAAAGTAGCCTCCATCAGACATGAGGACATCGTGTGCTGTAAATATTGTTCTGTTTCCAATAAATTATTTCAATTCAAGAAGTTTACTGTTCACTATTTCAAGGCTTTTGGTGTTCCAGGTCTTCTAGTTTAAACATTAACTATTTTCATCTCAGACACGCGTAACATGATAATCAGAAACTTCAGTGGACTGAATGTGACTGGCCAACACAAGCAGCACAGTGGAAGGTGAAAGCAGTCAGCTGCACCAGATAAAAGGGGCCCTAGATAAACCACATTGGACATTTGAATTTGTAAAAGATTTTAGAATCTTGTATCATTTCCCTAACACCTTGTTATACTTTATCCAATACAATCTCACTATAGTGCATTAAAATTTGTAGTAGTAACATGACGCAAAATGGTGGAGATGTGTATGCAAGGCACCGTACATGACATTTAAAACAGGTGTTGCTATAGAAACACAATAAACAGACTTTGTAATTTCTAACGGAATTCAATTCACAAGAAATTCCAAAGCACTTTACAGAAGAAACTACAATTTATACACAAATATATGGTCAATCTTTTCAGACTCAGTTGCATACAGTCCAATTCCATCCTAGTTTTTACACAAAACATTCCACGTTTAGTTTAGTTTATTATTCAATCTGGTGAAGTTTTCCATCTAAGGAAGCATCATGCTTCATGATACTGACTGCAGCGACAGTGGATGGGAAAACTTAAACAGGAAGAACCAGAGCAGCCATGTGCAAAAACCAACTGGGGCTTTGACAAGACAAAGCATTTAGACAATTACAGACAAACTGATCCAGGATCCTTCAATGACACTCCCAATGCCACCTGGTTTATATGAAAAACAACATGGTCAAGTGTGGAAGTTTCAAAATGCTTTATTTAAGCCATTCTGAATACGATATAGAATGGATACAAAATATTACCAACTCATCTGCAACATTGTAGCAGAAAACAGCATTTCAAGTAAAACCGTCAGGATGGTTGATGAAGATGGCAACTATGACACAAACATGACTGGATGTTTCACCAGAATGATGGAATGAATCCCGATCTGCTTGTATTAAATTCAACTTATTTACAAATCCATGCAAATACAACAGTCGATAGAAAAGGTCATAAAACTAGATATACATAGCAATCTTTCAGTATAAATAATGCTCATTATAAATATTTTTTTTTGCATATAAATAGCTCCATCTCCCTTAAAGTGATCATAGACACCAATCCAGTTGGTGTGAACTGAATGTTCCAAAGGTATTCCAGGACTCCGCTTCTGGAAATCCCTGGGCTGCTGCAGCTGTTTCAGTCAGCAGCTCTCTGTCTCACACACAACCATATCTGAGATAAGTGGTGTTAACAGGTGATGTGTGTGTGCATTTCTTGTCAAAGCTAGAGTTTATTGGCAGTCAGAAAGAGGCAGCAGGAGGAACTGGACTGGTACAGGCACTCTGGAAACAGGTGTTGCGGAGTCGTCATCATCACTTCTGCAGAATAAACTGGTCAATGAACTCGTTCTGCTCGGATTCTACTTTAGACAGGGCTTCATACTCGATACGGTACCTGAAACAAGAACATGACTCAGTCACAAAAACAAAAAAACAGATTGAATTCAAACAGCATCAGCCTGTGGAACTGGGTTTAGTCAATGCTATTTCTCATAATACTTTATTTTTGCTTTCTTGTCTCATAAATGCTTAGATAATTAAACTAATATACAGGTGCTGGTCATAAAATTAGAATATAACGAAAAAGTAGATTTATTTCAGTAATTCCATTTAAAAAGTGAAACTTGTATATTATATTCATACATTACATACAAACTCATATTTCAAATGTTTATTTCGCTTAATTTTGATAATTACAAATGACAACAAATGAAAATCTCAAATTCAGCATATCAGAAAATTAGAATCTTGTGAAAAGGTTCAAAATTGATGGCACCTGGTACCACACTCTAATCAGCCAATTAACTCAAACCATCTGCAAAGGCCTTTAAATGGTCTTTCAGTCTAGTTCTATAGGCTACACAATCATGGGGAAGACTGCTGACTTGACAGTTGTCCAAAAGACGACCATCGACACCTTGCACAAGGAGGGCAAGACACAAAAGGTCATTGCTAAAGAGGCTGGCTGTTCACAGAGCTCTGTGTCCAAGCACATTAATAGAGAGGCGAAGGGAAGGAAAAGATGTGGTCTAAAAAAGAGAGATAACCGCACCCTGGAGAGGATTGTGAAACAAAACCCATTCAAAAATGTGGGGGAGATTCACAGAGTGGACTGCAGCTGGAGTGAGTGCTTCAAGAACCACCACACAGACGTATGAAAGACATGGGTTTCTGCTGTCGCATTCCTTGTGTCAAGCCACTCTTGAACCACAGACAGCGTCAGAAGCGTCTTGCCTGGGCTAAAGAGAAACAGGACTGGACTGCTGGTGAGTGGTCCAAAGTCATGTTCTCTAATGAAAGTAAATTTTGCATTTCCTTTGGAAATCAAGGTCCCAGAGTCTGGAGGAAAAGAAGAGAGGCACTTCATCCACGTTGCTTGAAGTCCAGTGTAAAGTTTCCACAGTCAGTGATGGTTTGGGGTGCCATGTCATCTGCTGGCTAAAAGCCACTATTAGAGCAACCTGGGCTATCATAACACCTGAGCAGTGCCACAGACTGATCGACTCCATGCCACGCCGCATTGCTGCAGTAATACAGGCCAAAGGAGCCCCAACTAAATACTGAGTGCTGTACATGCTCATACTTTTCATGTTCATACTTTTCAGTTGGCCAACATTTCTATAAATCCTTTGTTTTTATTGGTCTTCAGTAATATTCTAATTTTCTGATATGCTGAATTTGAGATTTTCATTTGTTGTCATTTGTAATCATCAAAATTAAACGAAATAAACATTTGAAATATGAGTTTGTATGTAATGTATGAATATAATATACAAGTTTCACTTTTTAAATGGAATTACTGAAATAAATCTACTTTTTCATTATATTCTAATTTTATAACCAGCACCTGTACTAATGTTAGACAAAAATAACCTAATTCAATATAAGAAGCAGTTTTATACGATACTTGTTGAATTATAAATGAAGAACATTTTTTAAGAATACTAGCTCCAATATTCCTTGCCACACAAACCCTGATTACTGCTTTACTTGTAGAAACATCAAATCTCCCAAATAAGAAGCTTATAAAGCTTAAGATCGTTAGACTCCAGCAGTCCACAGTGGGAAATATCCACAAATATAGAAAATGTGGAATGTGGAACCGTAGCCTTCCGACAAAGGGCTGGTCAACCAATATTACTTAAGAAAGATATCAGAATGTCATCCAAGAGCTATTTCTAAAGAAGCACAACACTCACTGGCCTCAGTTCATGATTAAACAGCATGAAGGAGACCAGACCAATCTGGCTTTATGGGAGACTTTGAGGACCAAAACATGACTCACATTTCCAAAAAAGATCTGCTATTGGAGTTTGGGGGAAATTACTTTTTCACACAGGCAAAGCTTTTTTCTACTGATGTATTAAGCATCCTTCAAAATCTGTATTCTCTATTTACTCTGGAAAGCAAAACCAGAATAACTTTTTTAAAAACAAAGCCTTTTCCACTAAAGTGTGTGATGATCAGCTTAAAACGATCCTTAGGACTGATAAACCGTATTTAACTTTCTCCTCTTACCTCTCCAGCTGCATTTTCTTTTCCGCTATCAGAGCCTGAAGCTGCTGCTGCTGCGCCTCTCGTTGCTTTGCCACAGACTTCAGCAAGTTTCTGGCTCCAATTGCCTGAAGAACAGAAAAATTAGGATAGAAAAATATATTTTATTTTAATTCTCATCGTCAAATCGAAGCATTTAATCAATTATACCTGTTATGGTTCCTTACAAAAGTATTGCCCCCTTTTGAAATATTTCAGAGTTTTTCTCATTAAAACTATTTCTGAGTTTTGTATGGTTGGGTGAAATCATTTATTGTCAAACAGTTTTACTCTTTTTAAATCCTAATGACAACAGAAACTACTTGTGTGCATGTTCTAAGGCCAAAATCACCAGGGTAAGTACATTTTTATGGTTGTTGATGAGATGAGAGTGACTCTTGACGGACCAGATGGATGTAAAGGACACAGAGCTGCACTTCACATCAGATGGTGGAGGCAGGGTACTAGTTTGGGCTGACATTTTTAAAGATGAGCTGGTTGGACCTTTGCATGGTTGAAGATTGATTCAAAAATCAACTCCCAAATCTTCTGCCAATTTTTAGATGAAACTTTCTTCAAGCAGTGATACAGGAAAACGTCTGCACCTTTCAAGAAGATCCTAATTTTTATGCAGGACATCCATCGAGCTCCCTAACTAGTAAAGGCCTTAATGATGAAAGAATAATGCAGTGGCCCCCCTTCTAGGGCTGTATAATAATATTGATATCGCGATATATATCGATATTTTCTTTCCTAGAAAAAAAATCGATATTCATCTGCAAGTATCGTAACGTCCAACTGTCACCTTGTTCACTCACTGCTTGTGATTCGGTCATCAGGCTTAGAGTGATTCCTCCAGATGTTCAGGTTAAAAAGGTACCAAACTATTCAGAGCAGGAACTTGGTTCACTTTATTTACTTTACTAATGCATGTCAGCTACAGTTTGGACTGTTTCAACTAAAACAAACATGTTTTCTCACCACTTCTTTGATTCAACTACACAATACCAGAACCAGGTATTGTGTAGTTGGAGCTTTTAATCAGTTTTCAGTTAAATTAATTCAGTCCAACTTTATAACAGTCACAAAATGTCAGCAAAATCACTCTGTCCCTCTAAAATCGGTCAGAAAAATTGCAAAAGTGTATCGAATTGTATCGTAATATATATCGTATCGTAGGAAGAATATCATGTATCGTATTGTATCGTGATATTATTGTATCACTACAGCCCTTCCTCATCAGACCTAAATCCCATTGAGAACTTGTGGCTCTTCTTAAACGGGAGATTTAGATAAAGGAAAACTTTTCACATCTCTGAACAGTGTCTGGTAGGCTGAGTCTGCTGCTGCACTAAAAGATTATTGTCAACAGATCACGAAACTGACAGACTCCATGAATGTTACTAAACTGTTATTGAAAAGAAGGGTGATTATATTGGTCACTGGTTTATTTTGTAAATGTAAGAAATGTCAGTTTTAAGTTGTATATTTATTATTCTCACTAGAACGGATGACAAAACTTTTCAGTTGCATAATAATTCTGCACACTAATTGTTGTCCAATAATCTTGCACACAAATATATTGTCCTAAGAAAGCCAAAATCTAACTTTTACTTTCTTAAATATTCAGGCTTGAGAGGTTTTAACATTTTGGATTGACCAAGAGTACTCCAGTTGTTCAACAATAAAATTAATCCTCAAAACTACAACTTATGTAATAAATGTGCACACAGTGAATATACCCTGGAGGATTCTTTTGGCCAATTTTTAGAGAATATGAAAGATAAAAACTATTTTCTCTCAGGATTAGTGGTTGAGTGAAGCTATTTATTGTCAAACATCTGTGTTTACTCTTTAAATTACAATGACGACAGAAACTACCCAAATGGCACTAATCAAAAGTAGAGGTGTGCCAATCAATCGGCCACCGATTATAA
The DNA here is from genome assembly GCA_033032245.1 of Poecilia picta. Classification (NCBI taxonomy): domain Eukaryota; kingdom Metazoa; phylum Chordata; class Actinopteri; order Cyprinodontiformes; family Poeciliidae; genus Poecilia; species Poecilia picta. The sequence goes on along the minus strand of CM065365.1, from coordinate 370,832 downwards.
TCGGACAATTTCCATGAAAAAGTGTCTGATCGGTGATCGCCGATCACGTTTATCTCAGTTCGCAGCCTGTCTGTGCTGCCATCTTCTCTTTCCTTCATACTGGTGAGCACAGGGCAACAAATCCTGTAGTGGAACTAGAACTGAGAGTGAATTGTGTGTTGGAGTGAAGCACATCAATGTCTGCCTCACCCTCATTTTTTCTGTTTCTGCTTCTTTTGCCAGTTCATCAACCATCTCGATTAGACCACCAACAATCTTCTGAAACTGTCCGATTTCTGCAGACACATGTGTGGATATCCCATTAGCTCTGTCATGTTGAAAAGAGAAAAGCATGAATGGAATCAACACAGAGGAAACAAAAGGACTGCATGCTTACTGTTCACAAACTCTTTGCACTCCTCCTTTAACTCTGACGTCTTCTGGCTGACGTCAGGCTCAAGAACCCGAAGCTTGTTGAGCTCATCAAAATAAAAGCCCGCCTCGGCTAAGGGCTCCTTTGCCATGACTGTAGGACAACCAGACAAGAGAAACGCGCTGTTCGCATAGAGAACAATCAGAACTTACATTGCTATCGCTTTTTAGCCTTTACATCGTTTTAGGTGGGGTCTTGAGTTGTAACTACATCCTGAAGTCGAACCAAAGAAATTGAAACCGCACTGCTTTATTTTCAAACACAAATTAAACATTTCTCCCAGCTGAGGTGGTTCACAACTGTCCAGTCAGGGAATAACCCCATTTACATGAATGGCTCTCCTAATAATGTTTCACTAATTTCAGATTGCATTCGTGTGCCAGAAATATTCTGCTTCTAATCGAGCCTTCAGTTCTTCCCCTCTTTGCTACAACTTCTTAGCTAGTTCGCTAGCTAGCTAGCTGCATTAAGCTAACCGTGTTCAGTTGGGACAGAACTCGGAGCAAAATACCTTTCTTATTAAAACATGTTTGAGTTCATTCGGTAGTTTAACTAAATTAGTCTCTAGCTACCAGCACAGTCGACGTATTTCTGCATATTTTACCTGTTTGTACCTTTATTGCTGCGGGCGGCTGGTTTTCCTATGTTGTGATGTGGCAGGACAACTAGTCCAGCAGATAAGCTCCTCCTCCTGCCGCTGCCTAGGAAACCAAAAGCCAATAATAACTAGCTGAAGCCATGGACATAATATAAGAGCAGACCCCTCATTGGCTGCTCCGGCGCAGAAAATACGGCGGCCATCTTGGAGCGGTATTCCCTCCTACTTTGCCAATCAAAACAACAGAGATATTGTTGTTCAGATCGATGGATTATTGATGTGAGGCTCCACAAACAACATTTCACAACTAAGATAGACATATATATACCTGTAGGAGCTACTTTTCCCATTGTTTTGTTAAATCTTAGAATTTAAATTGTTTAGTTTATTCTTAGCATTTGTTTGTTTTGCTAGTTGATTTATCATTAGAATTTTTATTTTATTTGTTGTTTAGAATAAGTTTTTTGTTTAGTAATTCACTTAATTAGTTAATTAATTTCAGATTGGAATGTGGGTATTTCACAGTATAAGTAGGTGGGTCTTATGTAGCTTATTATGCACCTGGTGGTCACAAGGTTTTTTACCAGCTAATCAGTCACATCGGTTTTCATTGTGTCAGTCAGTGAACAGGTACAGCAGTGGGAGCAGAACCTGGAACCTTTTGCCTGATCTGCAAATAAAACCAAAGAACCATATTTTGACTTTTGATTTCTTTTTTGCTGCGTAAACCAGAATCCATGAGCATCAGGTGAATATTTGAGTTTGATTCACCTTTTGTTTTGATCACCTTTGAGTTTTTTGATTTTTGATTTTTGAATTTAAGTTTTCTGGACAAATGGTCACTACTACAATACCAGTATATATATATATTATATATATATATATATATATATATATTTATATATATATATATATATATATATATATATATATATATATATATATATATATATTATATATGTATTATTATAATAAATTATACACACAGCCGTATATAAATATATATATTTATATATTTATACACACAGCCGTATATAAATATATATATTTATATACGGCTGTGTGTATAATTTATTATAATAATACATATTTATATAACTATACAAACTATACAACAAAAAAAATAATGATTAATTAATAATGGCACAAATAGATAATGATTAATACTGAATAATATATATTGGATGCATGTTTATGTATATATACATATATTTTTTTAATGAAATTTGTGCAAATTAATTTGTATTTAAGTAATTCTATAAAACAAATTAGATGTTAATTGACAGTTGTGGAGTGAAATATTTGTCTGGATCTTTGTTTACAATCTAAGATTTTATATATATATATATATTCAGTATTATTGTATAATTTGTATAAGGGTTAGGGTTAGGGTTAGGGTTAGGAACCTAACCCTACCTAACCCTAACCCTAACCCCAGTTGTGGAGGGAAATATTTGTCTGGATCTTTGTTTACAATCTAAGATTTTATATATATATATATTCAGTATTCATTATTCAGTATTAATCATTATTTATTTGTGATTGTATAGTTGTGTAACTATGTATTATTATAATAAATTATACACACAGCCGTTCACAATAAATTATCCACGGCTGTGTGTTTTGTCATTTGCTCATCATACATCAATATCAGAATATTTCATTCCTATTCTATTGTTATAGCCACTAATGATATTTAAAAATGCTGAACTATGTATTAAAAACACACTTAAATAATACAATTATTTATAAATGTAGCTTTGATAGATGTTTGAATATAGTTCCCAGTAACAAAAAAGTGTGTTATGATCGATTAAATGCGCTGATATGTCATTTTGCTGCTAAACACATAAGGCTGAGTTTAGTGGTCTACCTCTCCAAGATGGCCGCCCTAAATCTCGTCAGCGACAATAGGCGAGAGCGGAGCATGAGGGTCTATCCTTATATCATGTCTATGGCTGAAGCCCTGGCCGCAGCCCCTTCTGGGTGAAATGGGCGGAAGTAAATGTACTTCCTGTTACTTCACAAACTTAACGACGATAAAGGAAACGGATAACGGATAACCCTAACCTAACCCTACGCTGCTGTTCTGAAAGACAGAGTCACATATTCTGGCAGCTTTTTCTCATGTTTTGTTCAGGTGTAAATATATCTACGTTCATATTTCTAATAAGAAGTCTAGTTTCAAAATCAAACACAGCTGGGGCATAAGAAACTATTCTTGATCATTTTGGAGGAAATTTTCATAAAAAGTTGTTCCTTTACACTGCCGCCACCTGTTGGTTCAGTTTATTAGTTTTATTCATTTTTTATTACTTTATTAAGAACTTTCACTGTTTTCCAAAGCACCAAATTCCTCCAGACATAATATGTTTCACATACTGTTCAGCTACATAGTAAATGGTTTCTGATGATGATGATTGTAATATATAGTGTATATTATAATATGCATTTATTTGGATTTATGGACATGTAAGTACAGTATAAAGATATTGAAGATTTAGCTAAATGACCTCTGAGAGCCAACACAAGACAGAAAACTCTTATTTTGCAATAAGAACCTGAGCAGGGAACATAGAATGTATGAATAATGGAACATTTTTAAAACACAGTGTTAATTCCCACAGTTTTCTTTGGAAACGTTCTGCTGTTCCTGGAAACAACCCAAACAGGATGTTTTAAGCCGGGTACAACACAGAAACAGCCAAAGGGAGTAACAATACTCAGGTCTACCTTGAGTATTTTAGCTCTTATAGTTATGGGCAGTTTAACAATTACATATTTAAAAAGGATACGTTTATAAAACGGTTTTGTTTGTTCTATTTAATAGGGTCCCAAAACTCCAGTCCAGTAGATGGCAGTAAAGTACTATACGTGAGTTCTAGCCGCCATAAAAATAACAGAAGAAGTCCGGAGCAGGCGACGCCATTGCCAACATAGACATGATATAAGGATAGACCATCATGCTCCGCTCTCGCCTATTGTCGCTGACGAGATTTAGGGCGGCCATCTTGGAGAGGTAGACCACTAAACTCAGCCTTATGTGTTTAGCAGCAAAATGACATATCAGCGCATTTAATCGATCATAACACACTTTTTTGTTACTGGAAACTATATTCAAAGATCTATCAAAGCTACATTTATAAACAATTGTATTATTTAAGTATGTTTTTAATAAATACTTGAGCATATTTATATATGATTAGTGGCTATAACAATAGAATAGGAATGGAATATTCTGATATTCATGTATGATGAGCATATTACAAAGCACAGCCATTCATAATTTATTTAATAAATTATTTAGTAATATAATACATATTTATATAACTATACAAACACAAGTAAATAATGATTAATATCGGCATAAATAAATAATGATTAATACTGAATAATATATATTGGATACATGTTTATATGTATATATATATATATATATATACATATATATATGTATATATATGTATATGTTTTTCAGCTGACGAGTTCTATCTTCAGAGATTCAGCAGCTGAGATTGAGTCCAAACTCCGATGTGAGATCCATCCATGCTGCAGTGAATCCGTCTGTTACGGCCCCTTATAATGCAATAAAACAACCAGTATAAAAGGGCAATATTTATTATTACAAAATAAGAGGATGTGTATTTGCAAAAACAATAGGTAAACAAAATAAATGAAAAACAATGAAAAAAGAAAATCAAACTCTAAAGGAACAGCAGGGTGCAGCGACAACTGCAAAAAACAAAGAAACAAAAATTACCAAACACCTATTAAATCTTTGAAATAAAAAATATGCAATTCAATCCAGTTAAAAATTATACAAAGCCTATCTGCAGCGTCGACCAACCACACACCCAGGTAAAGCAATCGTCAAATCAAAACATGAAGTTTGGCCCTATGTAAAAACACCACAAACACTGACTTAATATAAATCAAATTAAAAGAGTTTTGTCTTTACAATAAAAAACAACACGCACAAACCTGATCACCTACAGTAGAATTCGTGGGCCAACACACCTGGTCCAACACAGAGGAGATGGACAATCTGCCACCAGCCTGACAGCTTCCCTTTTATGGGCGCTCAGGATGTGGAGGCAGCGACCCCTGGTGGTTCCACCTGTTATATTCCCCCCCATCATTATGCATCGGCGACCCGACGATGTACATAAAAAACTATTGCCCAATAACTGAATAATTTCTTCTGCACATGACAGGGCAGACTGTAAGGTTGGAATGCTGTCCAGCAGTTTTCCGAGTCGACCTCCTCGGCTCAGGGATGATGGTGGTGTCAATCTCCTGTGTGGGTTTTTTGCCAGAAAGAGGCTGAACATCAGAATTTACATCTACAGGAATAACATCATCATTCTCAGCCTCTGATTGAATCTCAGATTCGGGCAAATCCACCATTTCGTCTCTCACCTCAATATCTGTTTGCACATCTTCCAAAACCATTTCCCTGACGTCCTTCCCCCCCCCCCCACCACTATTTTCAGGGACACTTCTAAGAAGTGTCCCAGATCTGCCGGAGGGGTCCCTCCTGACCTACGGGCGCTATAGAGAACACTACCCCTCGCTCAGAAGGTGGACGAACCACTTGATAGGGAGTTGAATCATAAAAATCCTGAATTTTGCTGCGACCCCTCACTGAATGGTTTCTCGCATACACCAAGTCTCCTTCCAGAAAATCTGGGGCAACATCCTCATCCTGATGTCTCTGAGCCCTTCTACTCTCTACTTTCTGGTGCACCATTTCATAGGCAGCATGGAGTGATTTTTGGTGCTCTTCAACTCACTCTTCCAAGGGCAGGTCAGGTCCTCCATCACTTTCACTCAAACCCACAAAAAAATCCACAGACAACTCTTTATTCTCCCTCTTCTTCCTCACATCGTGCCTTTATGAAACCTTCAAAACAAAAACGGAAGATTTGGGATGAATCTTACTTTTGACAGAGTGAAAGAATTACATATAAATAATAGTCTATACCACATATGTAAACTTTGCTGGTCAATGTTCATCCATCCCTGGAAACCAAACAGGGATAAGCGGTAGAAAATGGAATGCATCCATTTTCTTCATGTTATCAGAGGTCGGGTCGCGGGGGCAGCAGCTTCAGAGGCCCAGACTTCCCTCTCCAGCCACGTCCTCCAGGAACCCCAACATAGACATCAATACGTATTTATACATATACGTATTAATTAATTACATTACATTATAATTACATAAATACGTATCAATACGTATTAATGTCTATGGAACCCCAAGGTGTTCTATGTGAAATATGTGAATGTGAAATAGCGCCCCCTTCACTAACGGAGCGCAATGGTCCCATTTCCAAATAAGGTCTGAGACTCATAGTGTTCCGTTCCCGCCCCTTCCTGTTGCTGCAGCGAGGTGGACTTGGACTTTTGACGTCTTAAAACCTGAAAACCGTAAAAATAACCCAGAGGGGACGAAAAGTACCAGGGGACTGTGTGTTTGAGGTAAACTGGGATTCGCTGCTGAACGGGCTGGTTACTAGCTACGTTTTCTTTTAAGAAATGACTTTTCTTCATAAAAAAGTATATGCGGGAACACAACAGAACCATGGCTGGTCTTATTGTAGCTTTTGTGTTTAGGGTTGTGTGCTCAGTAAGTCCAGTAATTTGTTTTTATTCCTAATTTCAGTTGACTTCAACATATGACGCTAAAGTTAGCAAAACACCGAGGACGGAAATGAGGGGAAAACATTTAGGGCAGTGAATTCGGCACAGTGTTGTGGATTAACTGGTCGAAACTTATGTACCGCATATGTTTCTAAATTGTAGGTGGCTGAGTCCATGCCTGTTGAAAAATGCTGCCTGTGTAAACGAAGCTGAAGTTGGTTTCCGATTCCAGCTTCCGATTCAGAAATGTCTAAAGGCGACATTTAGACATTAGGTGTAAAATTCCACCTAATTTTTCACTACCTTCGCATCTTTTAGAGACTCTAGTTTAAAAACTACAACACTCTTCTACAAACTACAAGACTCTTCAAACCTGGACTGGAATATTCTGCTCTAGTAGCAGAATATTTAGAACCATGTTTGTGATTTGTGAACCTTGAAAAAAGGGCGATTTCACCAATTATTTTTTTTAACTTGGTTACATGAAGACTGCTCTAATTCCAAATCTCCAACACCTAGACTCTTCAAACCTGGACTCAGTTATTCTGCTCTAATAGCAGAATATTTAGAACATTGTTTGTGATTTGTGAAACTTTTATCTGATTTGTGAAACTTCAATAAAATTTGATTTTACCACTTCTTTGCATCTAGATCACACTAGAACTGCTCCAGTTCCTAAAATACAACTCATAGATTCTGCAAACTTGGACTAGATTATTCTGCTCTAATAACAGAATATTTGAAACCATGTTTGTGATTTGTGAAGCGTTTTTCTGATTTGGTAAACTTCACAAAAGGGCGATTTCACCACTTTTTTTTTTATCTTGGTCATATCAGAACTGCTCTAATTCCAAATCTACAACACCTAGTCTCTTCAAACCTCGACTGGATTATTCTCAACTAATAACAGAATGTTTAGAACCATGTTGGTGATTTGTGAAACTTCAATAAATGTTGATTTCAGACCTTTTTTGGATCTTGGTCACATGAGCTGCTCCAGCTCCAAAACTACAACATCTAGATTTTTCAAACCTGGTTATATTATTCTGCTCCAATAGCAGAATATTTTAATCCATGTTTGGAATTTGTGAAACCTTTATGTGATTTGTGAAACTTCCCTAAATTCAGATCACTATTCACACTTGTTCCATGCATTTTTTTCAAACTCAAATTCAATTCTACCAAACCAAACCAACTTTATTTATAAAGCACTTTAAAACAACCACAGCTGATGCAAAGTGCTGTACATTAAAACACAACATAGCAATAAAATAAATAAAATAAAAACTCTTACAGTTGAAAAACAAACCAACATAGAATTTAAAACTTGATCCCGCTGGAGTTGAAAGCCAAGTAAAATAGATGGGTTTAAGATGAGCTTTAAAAGTGGACAGTGAAGGTTCCTCTGACCTGCAAAGGCAAGTTGTTCCATAACTTAGGACCAATGAATTCTAATTCAAAACCACTTTATTAATCCCAATGGGCCATTAAATGTTGGTGTAACTCATTAATTCTTCATAGAGTTATTGTAGATGGTGATGGCTGTTGGAAGGAAAGATCTTCTGCAGTGGTCTGTTAAGTGAAGTGAAGTTTCACAAATTTCACAAATCAGAAAAAGATTTCACAAATCCCAAACATGGTTTTAAATATTCTGTCATTAGTTTAAAATAACAGAATATTTTAAAATCTAGGTGTTGGTAGATTTGGAATTAGAGCAGTTCTAGTGTGACTAAGATTGATAAAAGGACAAAAATGGTCCTTCATTGAAGTTTCACAAACATGGTTCTAAGTATTCTGCTATTAGAGCAGAACACTCCAGTCCAGGTTTTAAGAGTCTAGGTGTTGTGGTTTTGGACTTAGAGCAGATCTTATATGACAGAGACAGAAATAAAAGGTTAAAAATAACCCTTTATTGAAGTTTCACAAATCAGATAAAAGTATTCTGCTATTAGAGCAGAATACTCCAGTCCAGGTTTTAAGAGTCTAAGATCTCTTTCTTGTATGTGAAGGAATATTCAAGAATACACTGAATGTGATTGAAGGTCACCAAAATATACTCTACCTCAAGAGGAGACTGTGCTAAATAGCAGCTAGATTAATTTGTGATTCACCTGTATCTGGTGTTAGATGAACTGTAACAGACTGAAACGTGCTTTAAATGGATAAATTAGGATTCCTGTAGCTTAGCAGTCAGAATTTTTATTATCACGCAGCATTTATACAGTAATGACGATTATTGAATGTCTTTCAGCATTATATTGACTGACATGTTCTGCAAACTTATCAATAAATGTAAGCAGTTCTGATATGCAAATTAATTCCTTGCTCATCTAATGGAAGCCACATTATTTCGTTTGCACCTTAGGAAGACCTCTAGCACCTTCAAACTAACTATTATCTCTGGGCTGGAGATGCGAACCTGTACAACTTGGTAATTTGACAATATTCTTAAAATTAAAATTTGCCTGGCAAACTCAACAATAATACCTCCAATACGTTGGCAGCAAGTGAATATTTTTTAGACAATAAAATGGTCCAAAAAGGGAGTTGGACAAAAGCCATCACCAGTTAATCCTTAAATTGGCCCATCAGCTCATGTCTGTGCATTTGCAGTTAACGATAGTCACCCCAGTGCTGGGTTTCCCCCAGAAAACTTGCTAAGCCCGGTGGTCGGGGTGCCGAGGTGCTCCACCATGTTTTTGTATTAAAAATGTGAAGGTGGCAGGAAATTGGAAAATATCAATCGGTAATTATACGTTAGGGGAAAACATCGCCAGTGAAACACAACTGAAACCAACAACTAGTCTTAAAAACAACAAATCAAAATATACAATTAGGAAACACTGATCCCAATTGTGTTTCCCACAATTGGGAAGCTCAGTTTCATGATTGGCATCATCAACACTTATTTTCACTACTTCAAATCAGCGCACAAACTTGCATGAGACGGCCACCAACAGATTCATCCATTCCGTTTACACAGGAGGCCATGGACATTATCTCGGCCAAAATCTGCTCCTTAGTGGCTTGGTTAGCTAGTGATACTAGTGATGGTTATGATGGGCCAGCTTAGTTATAGGCGCTTGTGTGCCGGGTGGGTCTTTTGTTGCCCGTTGGTGGGAAAAAATAGGGAATTCCTTGTCATGCTTCGATTTCAGCATCTCTGACAGTTTAACAGACAAATTGTGGGTGTCATACGCAGAAAGTCGGAAAATGAATTGAGGACCTGGGGCAGAGGAAAATCCTAAGCGTCCATATTGGTCCAGGTCACATGACCACCATCCTTGCAGTCCCTTCTGACTTACTTTAATCAAATCACATTTGCATTCATTAAAAATAACATCTTTGTTCTTTTTTTGCCAAAGCTTACTGCTATGTTACACAGAGGGAAACATTAGACACTTCTAACACTTGTTAGAAGCGACGGAATAAATGAGACTGGACATGCTTCCTGCCTGCTGCAGAAACATACATTTCTGTATGAAACAACTCCGTATCAATATGTTGGGATTTCCATCGTCGCTCTTTTTTTTTAGGAATGGTCTGAAGCAATGAGAGGTTGAGGCAGCCTCGTCAATAGCTGTCACCACGGCGGGGAACCTACGAACCTCCGTCTGCAGGGTGGTCATCTACCTCCAGAGGAACATGTCCGGGGAGCGTTGCCTACAGCAGAATCAGGATGATCCCACCTCTCCACATCCCCTTGTCTTTTGTCCCAAGACCAAAACCTGTGGTTACCGAGGAACAGTGACTCTGGGCAACAAGTATGTCAGACTCAATGTTGGAGGGATACTCTTTTTCACCCCGCTGCAGGTGCTCACTAGCCAGAACTCCTTGCTGGGAGCCATGTTTGGTGGAAAGACGGAAGTCTTCACTGATAAGGAAGGTTAGAGACCGGCTGGTTGACCTCTCACAGCACATTGAGAAACCGTTTTATTAGCAGTGTCTGTTGTTTTTGTTCAGGTTGGGTCCTGATCGACCGGAGCGGGAAACACTTCAACAGTATCCTGAATTATCTGCGTGATGGTACCGTCACCTTACCCAAAGGTCGTCAGGCTGTCCAAGAGCTGCTGGTTGAGGCAAAGTACTATTTCATCCAGGGTCTTGTCGAGCTCTGTCAAAATACTCTGCAGGTCAGTTCAGATTTTTATGATCTTTGACTATCTGTCTTTATTAGCTAAAGCTGCTCAAATTAACCCACTGTCAGCAAATCAATCTGCATTTCTATTGACCATATAATTGTACACATTGCAATTACGAAAATAAACACACCAATTTCCAAAAAAAAACCTCACGTTTTTGCGCTGGTTTTTGGGCTGTACCAAACTGAATGTATTTCACAAAACTCCAATGGAAATACTCTTTTTGCATGTATGTTACTGCTGGTGGAAAATACAGAAAGTGGTTGGAAGATGTTGGCACCGCATGACCTTAATGGCTTATCGCCTGAACAAACTCATTCATGTGCGATTTTAATGACAGAATACCAACAATGTGTTGCACATATTTGTAATGGAAACACAGCTACTAACTGCACAAACTATGGAACAATGATGGTTATTAAAGCTGACATTTTTTTCATAAAATCAAAGCAAAGACAAGTTTGAAACTGGTCAGAAAAGCTATACAAGACCTGTTGCATCAGTAAAACCTGCAGCATATGGGATCTTTCTGCAGCACTGGCTCAGCTGCATCAGACTCACTGCCACCCATAATTCTGCAGCACGCCGTCTATTCCAGGAGTTTTCTTTGGATTGATTTAGTTATCTGTACTCTGTGTGTAAAGTTGAAAATGTCTACATGGGGTGTGAATGGGAATCGGTCAAAATTACAATTGAAAAAGAAATTTATTTTATAACTCTGCACCACTACAGAACATTTAAGTACACCAATAGCTTCACAAGCTTGATCAAACATGGAAGAACAATTTGTTCAGTCAGTGTAATTAGGAGTAGAACAGCCCATGTATAATAGATTATAAAGAAACTAAACCAAACATGCAAAAATAAACTGCAACAAACCTGGTTCAGAAAGTGCAATTAGGAATGTTATGATAAATAAATGAAGGGAGACTTAATATTTGTTCCAATGTTGCAAAATCTAGAAACAAAAATCTTCTACACCACAAAATATAAAAATTATTCACTAATTTTTACCAATTTATTGTATTTATTCCAGATTAAATGATTTTAAGTTGAATAAAAATAACAGCTGTTTTTCTGTGTGCATAGCAAGTCATATTAGTAACTTGCTCTACACACAGAAAACAAACGGCTCTCATTGAGACTAAGGTCCTGTTGTTCAATAAAAAATCAGTAAGTTTATCTGCATATCACATTTCAGCAAGAAGGCAGTTCAAAGTGCTTTACATCATAAAACATAAAGATAAAAACAACAAAGTTGGCAATTGAAAAACCAGATGGACAGGGTATTGCAAGAAGAGGGAAGAGGTCTGACTGTACGCTAACCCCATTATCCCCCCCAGATATGCAATTTTATTGATATAATTCTAAGTAATTTCCACTGTCGATAATGTATCTACCAGAGGATTCCTCTGGTCATTATCTTTTATTACAGTCCTCATTGATGACTGTATGTTGAAGCACTGAGGAGTTGCAGTCATTAGAAGTTTGTTTAGCAGATGTTGTCCAAGTGGGCCATTTGGAGATGCCAAATAGAGACTGAATGGCACACTTGGACAATACCTGCACATCCTCAAAAATAAAAGTGTCCAAAATGCTATTTTGATGAGTCTTGAAATCCATGAGCAGAATACTTTATTCTACAGATTTATTGTATTTCCCAGTCCATACATTCAACACTCAATGTGAATTTACAAGAAATAAAAATCAAAAATCTGGGTGAAACGAAATTTTTCAAATTGTTTTGTTTCAAACATAATGGCTACACACTACTTGCAGTTATTGTTATTACTATTTTTGACTGCAAAAATAGAAAATTTAGCTTGTCACCTTCATAAGGAGACCAAGCTTTTGCATGTACTCCAAATTTTTCAAGAACAGCAGCTGATTTAATTTGGGTTTACCTTTTCAGCTGCTTTTGGTGATTTAGGGGGTGAGGGTTAAAGAGCTGAAAAGTCTGACTTACCAAGTTCAATTTTGGCCCATACCATTTTTTTGCCCAAAATGTTGCTCAATATATATCAAGAAAGTTGCTGAGCTGGCAACAATGGGGTGACTATTGTTTACTGTAAATGTGCTGGCATGACCTTGTCGGCCCGTTTGTCAGTCAAACCTCTCTCACAGGACAAAAGAAAAGCACAGTGGTTGATTCTTAGACCATTGCCAAGGTTGATAACATCGGTGGATAAGATCTGCTTCAGATGTAAAAAAAAAATCGTCTGATCACCGATCTCCCAAAAGGAAATCGGCACTGATAAATCGGCTGGCCAAGAAATTGGTGCACCCATAGTACCAATACAGATATTAATATTAGATTTGTGCATCTCTTGTCAAAATGACGGTTGGTCTTCATATTCTTCCATCAATTCCGATATTGCAACTCCTGGGTAGAAGTAAGAAATAATGTCACTATTACATGGTGAGTCAGCTGTTCATAGATGCCAATGGGATTAACTAACTCCCATAAACCCAATGTTTTTCAACATTTACTTGTGTAATGTTTGCAATAAACTCACAGTTAAGCATTAGGGCAAAAAATAAAATAATGCAGGAATCTGTTGATTTTGCGTTAATTTTCACGATCGTGGAATTGTGAAACACTGGAGGGACTGATCAGTATAATTGGTTCTTGGCAATTATCTTGATCATCTTCAAAAGTTCACATCTCAATGCACCTCAAATAAATTTCATTAATGATGATGACTTTATTAACAGTTTAAATGGCATCCAGCTTGACCAAGAGCCTTCAGGTGGATGCTTGTAAACTAACCAAGGTGATTTATTTTATTTGTAGGCTTCTGGTGATTTTTAGCATACACGGAGAACAACAAAAGAATGGCTTCTGCAGAAGAAAATTACAGTTTTACTGGTAGTTACTATCCTGACCAGTATGTAGATGCAGTTATGATCCTGGTCTGGTGAGAATGAGCTGCGGCTCAATCAATCTGTTTCCAATAAAACAGGAACTGTTTCTGTTTGACAGGACAATAAAGAGAAACCTATGTGTGTCATACCTGTGATTACGTCCTGTAAAGAAGAGGAGCAGCTTGTCCAGTCATCCTCAAAGGTAACCGCCTGGCCATGCTGGTCAAGTGCCTGATTTTTCTGATTAAAATCAAGTTATTCATTTTAATAACATGAAGGAAATGTTCTTGTGTCTTAAACCAGTAAATGGCCCAAAAATAATTAGAGATTTACTGTTCTGATGTTAATCTGTATTATTCCCAATTTTGAAAAATATTCTAGATCGGATATCTGTGACAATGTTCCTGATCCTAAAGGACAGATCTACTCATTCTAATTCTAGGTTTTGTGGTCTGCAAGACATCATGCTTTATGATTTATTTTACATTAACAGTTCTACTCCTTATTGCTCTGACCGAATAAATTAAAGTTGTGTTGTTTTTCCATGTTTGACCAAGCTTGTGAAGCTATTATATTAAAATGTGCTGTAGTGGTGGAGAATTATCAAATAAATTTGTACTTCAGTTCATTTTTCTGTATTTTTAAAAACAACATTTTAAGTAACTTCAGCATTGTTTTTCCTGTATCTGATTGGCATTGAACAATATTAACCTCAGATATTGAAAGGGAAAAAGTAAAACCGTATATTATAAAAATAATATTTATGTGTATATATTTGCATTCTCTATCTTTTCCAGTTAGTCATGCTTACTTGATTATAAAACGCTTAAGTATGTTCATTCAGATGATGATGGTTTAAGATTAACTTGTAGTTCAGAGATTGAGAAATTGAAGCAGAAATAATAATCCGTGGCTTTTCCTGCCTCTGTTAGCCTGTAGTGAAGCTGCTGTACAACAGAAGCAACAACAAGTACTCCTATACCAGGTGAGAACACTTTCTGACATAGATCAGGTCTTCTAGAACAGCCAGTATACTGGACTGATTATTACATACATGCGTACATGTGCGTACTGGTCTTGGGTCACAAAATAAAGTACATAAACTCACCATTTATATGGGCTTGCTTCTGTCTCTTTAGCAACTCGGACGATAACCTGCTGAAGAACATTGAGCTGTTTGACAGGCTGTCCCTCAGCTTCAACAGCCGGATCCTCTTCTTTAAAGACGTGATCGGAGACGAGATCTGCTGCTGGTCCTTCTATGGTCAGGGTCGCAAGCTGGCGGAGGTCTGCTGCACCTCCATTGTCTACGCCACAGAGAAGAAGCAGACCAAGGTGAATGTTGGGGATAGCTGGGTTTGGGGGTCTAAAAAGTTCACACTAATTATGTTATATGTTGAAAATGGGATATTTCAGTAGAAGAAAGCAATGGGGATTTTTTTCTCTCTTTTTGTATATATATATACAGTATATATATATATATATATATATATATATATACACAATAACATCCACAAAAACTATCCATGCACTAAACCTAAAAAGGTTTTATCACTTACTAGACTCAATAAGTTTGTGATTTATTTTTTTTGTTTCCATTTTAAGTTTTATACCAAAAACATATTATATATATTGATGATATATATTGTTATCGCCGCCCATCAAAATAGATATTGTGAAATAAATTTCATGCCATATCACACATCCCTATTCGTAAGTATAAACAGGTCCTATCACAGAAAAGTAAGCATTAACATAAGCTTTTATCATGTCAGCCAACTTCTCTGGTCTGCAGTAGCAACTCATGAGGTTATTAAAGACTAGAGCTGTATGTGTCGAGATGGAAACAAAAGCTAGAGTTATACAGGGGCTTGTCTAATTGAGATAACCAGGCTGCCAGGCAGAAAGCCCAGCATATGTCACTCAATGTCAAGAAAAATGGCATCAGCTGTCATGTCATTTTGGGTCAAGTGTGACAGTGTAAATACCGACAGAACAAGTTGGATGTTATCTTATTGATGTCAGTTATTAAGATTTGGGACAAAAAGATCCAGGTTCGGAGCTTCCTAGTTATATTTTAAATCATGTTGGGTAAACGGTTGTAAAAATGTACAATTAAAGTTCTATGGGGTGTTGAGCAAGTTCTACGTTGTCTGTGAAAGGTGGAGTTCCCTGAAGCTCGCATCTATGAGGAAACTCTGAACACGTTACTTTATGAGACCTTGCCACTTCCAGACAACTCCCTGCTGGAGGCCACTCGGCGAAGCTACAATAACTGTGGTTCTCTAAGTGAGGAAGAGGAGGGACCTGGGGGAACGGAGCTACTCGAGCGCGTCCGCAGAATCCACATCAAGCGGTACAGCACGTACGATGACCGCCCACTGGGACACTGAGACTCAAACCCACAGTGCTGCTACTTTTATTCCAGCAGGACAGTTGGTCCTTAGTTCCTCGACAAGATGATGAGCAGGTTGTGAGCTCAATGTAACTACTTCCTCATATCAACTTCTGCACTTTGTCCTTCATTATCAAAGACTCTACAGCAATTACTCTATAATTTCTCAGACTATGGCTTTTATTTCATGTAAAGGATAAAAAATCTCACTATTATATATTATTGCATCTGTTACAATACATCAGCAGGAAAGCATATCTTTTAAATGTATTTCTTTTAAACATAGTAACCCAATCAGTGGCGGTTTCTGACATGAGCAACATGGGCCACTGCACAGAGGATCTGAAAGTCAAACTGAACTGTAATCCCCCTCCCCAACCATCAGCAACTTCATTGAGGGGGTGGGGGATCACCACAAAAGGCAGTTCGCCAAACAGACTAGGACTGTCCCAGTTAATCCTGTGCCTTTAATACACTGTAAAGCTACTGCCTTGTACTAGTTATGAATATTAAAACTCTTTTTTAAAAATCTCACAAAGTGTCTCATTTCTCTAATTTACCATTGAAAAGTCCTTATTCAACTTATTCCTTATTCAAGGACCAGATGTTTAATCCTGTATGACTTCTGGTAAAGAATTAAAATGTTGAATTGTTGTGTGAGCTCCCAAAAATCCTAGCCTTCTGTTGGATTGATGAAGTACTAAAATATTTCACTAACTGTGGAACTTCCACCACAGATATGATCTCAGTGACCGAGCAGAGTGTTTGCGTACCTGCTTATTCTGCTTATTTATGACCTTTTTGGCTATTCTCACCATTGTTAGGACAGATGAGCCTTATATGTGTCTTCCAAATATAAAGTGCATCTGAGATCAGACACTGATATTGTATGATAATATTGAGATGTAAGCCATATTTATCCCAAAGTTCTTGGGTGATATCAGGATTTTATACGTCTCTCTCATGTTCATCCACAACAAACTGTCATCCATGCTTTAATGCACCTCATCTTGTTAGCTGATGTGCAGTTTTCTTGGAACAAGAAGTAGGGCATCCAGAAAATCCCCACAAAGTTGAAGTATCAAATTATTCAAATTGTTGTGGAGTGTTGAAGCATTTAACTCCTATTACCCCCAAGTGCTTAAGTGGAAGGTAACTGAACTTCTCTTGTTTCTTGAAGACCTGCGTAAAGTTGCCCCACTGTCTTCAAATCTAACAAAATTGGTGTCAAACAATTGTGTAGCAAAAATTAATTTGTGCCATTTTCATTGTAAAGGTATTGATAAATGTTCCCAGAGGTCATGAAAGGTCAAACCTCCCAAAAAACAGCTGTTTTATTGCAGTCATTTAATAAAATAAAAAATGTCCATGTTATTTCTCATGAATGAACTCAGCATTCCATCTTGACAGAAAAAGCAGAAATAGA
Organism: Poecilia picta; assembly: GCA_033032245.1. Classification (NCBI taxonomy): domain Eukaryota; kingdom Metazoa; phylum Chordata; class Actinopteri; order Cyprinodontiformes; family Poeciliidae; genus Poecilia; species Poecilia picta. The sequence continues at coordinate 353,351 of CM065365.1, read as the reverse complement.
ATTTTTTGCAGTTATTAAAAAAGAAAAACTGAAATATCACAGTCATATGTATTCAGAGCCTTTGCTCAGTATTGAGTAAAAGCACCTTTTGATCTAGTACAGCCATGAGTCTTGGGAATGATGCAACAACTTTTTCACACCTGGATTTGGGTATCCTCTGCCATTCTTGCTTGCAGATCCTATAAAGTTCTGTCAGGTTGGATGGTGAACATTGGTGGAGCCTTTTTCAGGTTTCTCCAGAGATGTTCAATTGGGTTTAGGTGAGGGCTCTGGGTGGGCCAGTAAAGAATGGTTTCAGAGTTGTTCTAAAGTCACTCCTTTGTTATTTTAGCTGTGTGCTTTGGGTCATTGTCTTGTTGGAAGGTGAACCTTTGGCCCATTTGAGGTCCTGAGCACTCTGGAAGAGGTTTTCTTCTATGATCTCTCTGTACTCATCTTTGCTTCAAGTACAACCAGTCGTCCTGTCCCTGCAGGTGAAAAACACCCACATAGCATGATACTGCCATCACTATGTTCCACTGCTGAGATTGTATTGGGCAGGTGATGAGTAGTGTCTGGTTTTCTTAGAATTAACACCAAAAAGTTCAATCTTCATCTCATTAGACCAGAGAATCTTATTTCTCCGTATGAGTCTTTCATGTGTCTTTTGTAAACACTATGCAGGCATTCATATGTCTGGCACTAAGGAGAGGATTTCATCCAGCCACGCCGCTATAAAGTTCTGACTGGAGTGATAGTTGACTTTGTGGAACTTTCTCCCATCTCCATATCTTGAACTCAGCCACAGTGACCTTTGGGTTCTTCTTTACCTCTCACCAAGGCTTTTCTCTAGTGATGGGTCCGGCAACACTGATGCGTTGGCACATGTCAAGCCCATAGACCAAAACCTGTGTCGGTGTGCGTATTGGTTTCAGCAAGTCATGTGACCGATACAGGAACTGTTTCGAAATGACATTAACGCGCCAAACTGTGTTTATAAGGAAGCAAATCTATCAGTCCGTCAAATGTATTTGCCAAATGAATTCTTGATCTTTTACGGAACAGCGTCAACTATGGAGCAGCTTCAAAGGAAAGGTTTCCACAGTGTGGGACCATTTTGATCTTATATTGGAAAATAAATGTTTTTATTTTTGTTGTTTCATCCGGTTCTTGTCAGTTTCTACTTGATCTATCTGAATCCAAATTCAGCTGAAATTGACCCTTAGTTTACCGTATGATTGGTAAAAACAGTTTCCGTGCTTCTTCTCTACCTGAGTATTTAATACAGATTGGCCATTCAGGAGATGGAAACTGAAACTTTGAATGCCATCTGGAAAAAATACTGTAGCCAGAGGCAGCAAAACCCAACTGGAGGCTCGCTTGGCGAGATGCATCACTCTGCCGTAGATCCAGCTGTGAATCTCGCGGGGCAGTTTGGAGGAGACGCTTTAATGACATGACTCCGGATCACATTAATGCCCAATTGATGCAAACGCACATCAGCTGCTCTGAAAACAGGTTTTGTTCTTTGGTTTAAATGTAGAGTATTTAATTATGCTGTGTAATAACTGTAAAAAATAAAGGCAACAGTCCATGCATCCTCATTCCCAACATTCACTTAAAATTATTTGACTGTATATCAAACATATTTAAAATTTAACTGACGATATGACATAATGCAATATATAATATTCAATAAAATACAAAGACTTAAATCTTATTAAACAATCTTGTTGAATATTATTAAATATAGACTAGGTCATCAAATCACTATGATGCCTGTAGGAATTTTTAATGTCCAGCAGGTGTCACTATTAAGTGACACAGTTTTGCTATGTGTCGAAACGATACACGACGCCTCATCTGCCCATCACTACTTTTCTCCCACAATTGCTCAGTTAACTGGACGGCCAGGTCTAGGAAGAGTTCTGCTCGTCCCAAACTTCTTCCACGTAAGGTTCATGGAGGCCACTGTGCTCTTATTAACCTTAAGTGCTGCATAATGTTTTTTGGAATCTTTGCCAGATCTGTGACTTGCCACAATTGTGTCTCTTAAACTCATCGGGCAGTTCCTTCCATTTAATGATTCTCATTTGTTCTGACCTGAGCTGGAGGTCTTATATAGACAGGTGTGTGTCTTTCCTAATCAAGTGCAATCAGTTTAATTAAACACAGCTGGACTCCAATGAAGGAGTAAAACCATCTTGAGGAGCAGAAGAAATGGACAGCATGTGAGTTAAATATGAGTGTCAAAGGAAAGTGTTTGAATACTTATGATGATATATTTCAGTTTTTCTTTTTTAATAAATTTGCAAAAATGTCTACATTTATGTTTTTTCTGTCAAGATGGGTTGCTGAGTGTACATTCTTTAGAAACATGACATTTTCTTGATTTTAGCAAATGGCTCCAATGAAATAAAGAGTGAAACATTTAAAGGGATCTAAACACCTAAATACTTTCCATATCCACTATTATCTTTAAAATGATAGCAGTACAAACAAAAACCATTAACAACTATATATACATCTCGAAGATGATTAGGGCCACTGAAGAAAAAAAGAATTCTTACTTTAATCATAATTCTTACTTACATGTATATTTAAGCTTGCTTTTGGACAAAAACAGAACTCCACATTTTACACATCTTGCATTCCATTCAAAAAAAATTTCAAAGTATTTGTTTATTGAGGACATCTTACAACCTGATAAGAGCTAAAGACTGGAAGAAAGTTATGAAACTAAAAGGAAACATTTGCACTGTGGAAATTGTGAGATTTCATTGGTGGATTTCTCAACTTTTTATGTTGCCTTGAGGCTTTGTAAGTGTATAATAAAGGAATATGCAGTTCATTTCAGCTATATCATGTGAAGGCAGATCTGGAAACCCTTCAGTATTCAGCCCTTCGCGCCTGGAATAAAATAGTTTGATTGCAAAAGCTGTAAAGCACAGTGTGTGACATTTCTTTTTATGAGGAAAAGTGTTGATTCTTCAGCAACATTCATATTCAACTGATAGGTATTATTTTAATCTACATACAAAAGAACCACAGACAACTTTATTAGTATTCAACCTAGCTTTTTGTAAAAGAAGAAGACTCAGCAAACCGCTTCTACAAGCTGCTCACCAAGCATTCTAAAAACCTTCAGTTAGAGCAGCGTTTCTCTACCCTGGTCCTCACTGCCCCCCCTGTCCTGCATGTTTTAGGTATTTCCCTTCTGCCACACACCTGAATTGTATCTCTGGGTGATTAACAGGCTTCTGCAGTACTTGATGGTCATGCAATCATTTGAATCAGCTGAATAGAGGTACATCTAAAATATGCAAAGCAGGGGGGCGCTGAGGACCAGGGTTGACAAACACTGAGTTAGAGCTTCACTTTTATTAACAGGGACAGGAGTGATTAAAAAAAGAAAAGCAAGTTTTGTCCTTACACATAGTTGATCTAGTTCACGAGGGCGGGGAGAAGATGGATCATCCTGTTAGAGATAACCAGGCTACAAAGACATTCTTGTAAGTGTGGGAAGACACACGTTTCAACCTATGAGCTCACACACCTTTACACACACAGCAGAAGGCTAAAGTCTTGAAATGGAGAAACTAGTAATGTAAGAATGATGACACATAATTCTAACATCAACCATCCATATCTCGGATTACCTCTCTAGTCAGATCTACGTTCTTTCTTTAAATGGACTCATCGGTTGCAAGTGCATAATCAGGCCACATGGCGGCAGCAGCTGCAGGTTGGAGATTTTTCCCATCAGGCAGTGAAATCAGCTATTGCGCAGCGGCCAGTCCAGCTTCACTGCAGACCCCGGATCAGTTTGCTGGATAACAACGCTTTGCTTTTAAAGCCTTTTAATTAGCTCCATTTTCTTGTATTTGGCATGTCTGCGTGGAAAAAGCCTTTTATTACATTCCTACAGCAGAGCCGTAAACAGATAAAAAAACCTTATTGTTTAACTGAAACGCGAAACATTTCACGGTAGATGACGTCTCTGCCTCGCCGATGAGGAAGAAGCAGCTAAAAATAACTGAGGTTCTACAGGTTGGATGCTGAGAGGCTGGACGCGCCGCGCCGGGAGAACATCTCGTTTTTCCTCCATTGATCAGTTTGGTGATGAAGGCGGATCCTCTGACGTCAACGACAAGCAGCTCTGATGCGTCACAGTCCAGCTGAGCGAGGAAAGAAGGAAACAGGTAATAAAACGGAATAAGGTTCTGGACGGGCAGGACAAAGCGGACCAGTGCGGAGCGTCGGGTTCACTGAGCTACTGAACGACAGACCGACGGAGATGGAGGAAGAACAGAAGGAGAAATTATTATGGACCGTCAAACGGGAGGTAGGCGCTGCTGCTGCTGGGCGGCCATGAAGCACATTCTTACATTCATATTCTATGTTATTAATCGCTTTATTATCGCTTTAATTAATTCAAAAATCTTGGAGTTGCTGCATGAATTCTTAATTTATTTTTTAAATATTCTGCATTTTCATGTAGTTAAGTACATGAACGCTACTTGTAGGTCCAGGGGCGCTACCAGGAATCTTGGGCCCCCTGACAACAAATTTCTTTAGGCCCCCCTGACCAGCTGTTACATTTTTTCAGTTTATTTGACCCATATAAAGCATCACAATTTTAAAGGCTTGCATCTGCCTTGCTTTCTTTTGTTCAATACTGATAATTAGCACAATATTTACTGCTCATGAATTTAATATCCAACATTCCACATTCTAGTTGTATAGAAAAAATGTTTTTTTTTTTCTATTAGTTTTAGATACTGAAATGTCTCTCCATGAGCAACAGTCACCAGCAACATGCAACTACACATAAAGCAATCCAGACTTCTAAAAATGCTAATAGTAATAATAATTTTATTCAAGCTGCATAACCATCCATCCATCCATCCATTTTCTTCCGCTTATCCGGGATCGGGTCGCGGGGGCAGCAGCTTCAGAAGGGAGGCCCAGACTTCCTCTCCCCAGCCACTTCTTCCAGCTCCTCAGAACCCCAAGGCGTTCCCAGGCCAGCCGAGAGACATAGTCCCTCCAGCGTGTCCTGGGTCTTCCTCGGGGCCTCCTCCCGGTGGGACGTGCCCGGAACACCTCACCAGGGAGGCGTCCAGGAGGCATCCTGACCAGATGCCCGAGCCTCAACAGGCTCCTCTGGACGTGGAGGAGCAGCGGCTCTACTCTGAGTCCCTCCCTGATGACTGAGCTTCTCACCCTATCTCTAAGGGAGAGCCCGGCCACCCTGCAGAGGAAACCCATTTCGGCCGCTTGTATCCGTGATCTCGTTCTTTCGGTCATGACCCAAAGCTCATGACCATAGATGAGGGTGGGAACGTAGATCGACCGGTAAATCGAGAGCTTCGCCTTTTGACTCAGCTTCTCTTCACCACGACGGACCGGTACAGCGCCGCTTCACGGCAGACGCCGCCCCAATCCGCCTGTCGATCTCCCGCTCCCTTCTTCCCTCATTCGTGAACATGATCCCCAGATACTTAAACTCCTCCACTTGAGCCAGGACGACCCCCCTGACCCGGAGAAGGACCTCTACCCTTTTCCGCCTCAAGACCATGGCCTCGGATTTGGAGGCACTGAGTCTCATCCCGGCCGCTTCACACTCGGCCGCGAACCGTTTCAGCGAGAGCCGCAGATCACGATCTGTTGAAGCCAATAGGACCACATCATCCGCAAAAAGCAGAGATGAGATCCTAAGGCCACCAAAACGGATCCCCTCAACACCTCGGCTGCACCTAGAAATTCTGTCCATGAAAGTAATGAACAGAATCGGTGACAAAGGGCAGCAGCCTTGGCGGAGTCCAACTCTCACCGGAAACGAGCCCGACTTACTGCCGGCAATGCGGACCAGACTCTGACACCGGTCATACAGGGACCTGACAGCCCGTATCAAAGGGCCCGGTACCCCATACTCCCGGAGAACCCCCCACAAAGCCCCCCGAGGGACACGGTCGAACGCCTTCTCCAAGTCCACAAAACACATGTAGACTGGTTGGGCGAACTCCCATAAACCCTCAAGGACCTGCTGAGGGTGTAGAGCTGGTCCAGTGTTCCACGACCAGGACGAAAACCACACTGCTCTTCCTGAATCCGAGGTTCGACTATCCGACGGACCCTCCTCTCCAGGACCCCTGAATAGACCTTAACAGGGAGGCTTAAGAGTGTGACCCCTCTGTAATTGGAGCACACCCTCCGGTCCCCCTTTTTAAACAGGGGGACCACCACCCCGGTCTGCCAATCCAGAGGAACTGCCCCCGATGTCCATGCGATATTGCAGAGTCGCATGAGCCAACACAACCCTGCAACATCCAGAGCCTTAAGGAACTCCGGGCGGATCTCATCCACCCCCGGGGCCCTGAGGCCACCGAGGAGCTTTTTGACCACCTCGACGACCTCGTCCCCAGAGATTGGAGAGCCCGACCCAGAGTCCACAGGCTAAGCTTCCTCAACAGAAGGCATGTTGGTGGGATTGAGGAGGTCTTCGAAGTATTCCGCCCACCGACCCACAACATCCCGAGTTGAGGTCAGCAGCTCACCATCCCCACTGTAAACAGTGTTGGTGCTGCACTGCTTCCCCCTCCTGAGACGCTGGATGGTGGACCAGAATCGCCTCGAAGCCGTACGGACGTCTTTCTCCATGGCCTCTCCAAACTCCTCCCACGCCCGAGTTTTTGCCTCAGCGACCCGAGCCGCATGCCGCTTCGCCCGCCGGTACCCATCAGCTGCTTCTGGAGTCCCACAGGCCAAAAAGGCCCAATAGGACCTTCAGCTTGACAGCATCCCTCACCGAAGGTGTCCACCAACGGGTTCGGGGGTTGCCGCCGCTACAGGCACCAACAACCTTGTGGCCACAGCTCTGATAAGCAACCTCGGCACTGGAGACACGGAACATGGTCCACTCAGACTCAATGTCCCCCACCTCCCCCGGAACGTGTTCGAAGTTCTGCCGGAGGTGGGAGTTGAAGCTCCGTCTCACAGACTCCGCCAGACGTTCCCAGCAGACCCTCACTACACGTTTGGGCCTGCCAGGTCTGACCGGCTTCCTCCCCCACCACCGGAGTCAACTCACCACCAGGTAGTGGTCAGTGGACAGCTCCATCCCTCTCTTCACCCGAGTGTCCAAGACATATGGCTGCATATCCGATGAAACGACGACAAAATCTATCATTGAATTGTGGCCTAGGGTCCTGGTGCCAAGTGCACGTATGGACACCCTTATGCTTGAATCCGTTCCTCCCAACCACGCCCCTCCAGGTCTCATTGCCCACGTGAGCGTTGAAGTTCCCCAGCAGAACAAGGGAGTCCCCAGGGGGGGCATCTCCAGTACCCCCTCTAAGGGCTCCAAGAAGGGTGGGTAATCTGAACTGTTGTTCGGCCTGTAGGCACAGACAACAGTCAGAACCCGTCCCCCCACCCGTAGGCGGAGGGAGGCTACCCTCTCGTTCACCGGGGTAAACCCCAACGTGCAGGCGCCAAGATGGGGGGCAACAAGTATGCCCACTCCTGCCCGGCGCCTCTCGCCGTGGGCAACTCCAGAGTGGAAGTACGTCCAGCCCCTCTCAAGGAGACTGGTTCCGGAACCAGAGCCATGCGTCGAGGCGAGGCCGACTATTTCTAGCCGAAACCTCTCAGCCTCCACACCAGCTCCGGTTCCTTCCCCACCAGATAGGTGACGTTCCACGTCCCAACAGCTTCTGCAGCCGAGGATCAGACCGCCAGGGTCCCCTCCCTCCCTCGGCCGCCGCCCGTGACGCATTGCACCCGACCCCTTTGGCCCCTCCGACAGGTGGTGAGCCCATTGGAAGGAAGCTGCATAATTTCAATAAAAAATATGTTTTCTCCATATTTGTTAAAGCCGTCACCATGTCATAGGAGTTTGTTATGAGACAGATAATCTCTGAAAACAATCAATCTCCTCCATCTCCTTCCTGAATTACTATTACTGGTTAAAGTAATGCACCGTTCTGACCAAAACAACCCATCAGAACCAGGAGGAGGGTCTTAGCGCTGTTAATTAGCCTCATTCACTGCTAAATGTGCTAATGGTGGAGAAACAACTTATCATTACAAGAAACCGTTTACTGGTAGCTATGCTAACTAAACTGAGCATTCACAGTTTGAATCTGCACAGCTCTGTGCTATGCTAGCTGCAGCACGGCACAAATCGAGGTGGAGGAAGGATGAGCAGCACCACATGAGATTGTGATTGACAGCACTAAAACTCTCCTGCCACTGGTTGTTTCTAGAGAACCCTGGGAGAAAGCAGAGGAAATAGATTTTTCACAGATTACCTCTCATTCCATACTGTCACAACATAATGACAGTTTTAAAAAATATATGAAAAAAATATTTATATAAAAGTGACATACTGCAGCTTTAATTTCACTCAGGAGAGGACGGATCAGGAGGGACGAGGGTTAGAGCTGCTGCTAACTGACTCATCTGTTCCAAGCAAAAACGAACCATTTCATGCATTTTCAGGGGAGTTCAGGGCAAAAACAATGTGTGGTTTTTGGTCTGGGTGGGGTAACATTAAACTTTTACTGCCAAAAACAATCTTTGAAAATACAATATGATTAATTTTTTATTTTATGTCTGAACAAAATATAAATAATTAAATTGTGGAGGGCCCCATGTTGGTCAGGGCCACTAGAATCGTCATCACTTTTCACCCCTTTACTGCGCCCCTGTGTAGGTTTCGTAATGTTTGTTATTAAATCTAAGAAAATCGAGCAAAGCTCTAAGCAGTATATTTTGTTCTGATTTATTTAATATTTCATAATGTCCCCAAAATATTTTAGGGAAATGTAAAACCATCACTTTTATTATACTAAATAATAAATAACATGGACATTTAAATAACATGGACTTACGACAGCAAAGAGATTAATGCCGACAATGCAAGTTTTCTTAAACAGAGGTGGATTTAGTTAATTTTTAACTCGCCTGTAGCTCTCGTTTTCAGACAAAATCTTCCTTAATTCCGGTTCTAACTATTTTCTTCAAGATTGTCCTAAATTTATCTTGCAGCTTTCTTCATGTTTAAAGAAAGATATGACAGATATTGTCATTTCTGTCCACCTAACAGATCATATTTTTGCTTCATGGCCTGCTGATATTTATTACTTCTTGCAATATGCCAACAAATAATGTGGGGTTGATCCAACATTACACTCAAATTCACCATAATGGGTAGTAATAAACCTGTAAGGGGTACTGCTGGATTGTGAGATAGTAATATAAAGCAGCAGTCCAAACGTGGGCTCAGAGCAGACCCACCACATCATCTTCCTGCAGACATTTTGTCTCTAAAATACATTGATCATCCAAATCAGATTCAAATTTTACAACAATTTTTCCTGTTTGAAAAGTAATAAGGACAATTCAGACAACCTGCGTAATGACCTCTTCAAAAAGTTCAGCTTCATATAGAGGAAATGTACAGCACATATAATCAATTTGACCTGGTGAATACTGCGTGTTGTAAATCACACCCCTTTGGTTCTGCAATCCCAGCTGCATGCCTAGAAAGCACACAGAGCCCTTCATATCTATGGACAGGGGCGCTGCCAGGAATCTTGGGTTCACTGACAAAAAATTTAATTGCCCCTCCCCCCCCTCTCACGCAGCTGCTGTTACAATTTTTTGAGTCTATCTGACCCATCAAAAGCATCACAAAATCAAAGGCTTGCAACTGCCTTGCTTTCTTTGGTCCAGTACTGATAACTAGTGCAATATTTACTGCTCATGAATTTTACATGCAAGAGTAAAATTCATTTTGGATACAATCTGCATACAGTATGCAAGTAGGTTGCTTAAATTTTTTATTTTAGTTTTAGATTACTGAAATGAGCAACAGTCATAGGCAACATGCAAAATATTCATGAAGCAATCCAGACTTCTCAAAAAATGCTTATTCAAGCTGCAGTATGTAACTTTAATAAAAAATATGTTTTCTCCATATGTTAAAGTTGTCACAATGTTGTAGCAGTTTGTTATGAGACAGATAATCTGTGAAAACAATCAATCTCCTCAACTTCCTTCTTAAACTATTGCTAGCTAAAGTAATGCACCGTTCAGACCAAAACAACCAATCAGAACTAGTAGGACACTCTTAACACTGTCAATTAGCCTCATTCACTCACTGCTAAATGTGTTAATGGTGGAGAAGCAGCCTATCATTACAAGAAACCGTTTATCTGCCATCACTGGTGGTTATGCTTACTAGACTAAGCCTTTACAACATGCTATGGTAGCTACAGAATAGCACAGAACAAGGGGGAAGAAGGATGAGCCACATGAGATTGACGGCACTAAAACTCTCCTGCCTCTGACTGGTTGTTTCTAGCACTGAGAGAAGACAGAGGAAATAGATTTTTCACAGATTACCTCTCATACCATACTGTCACAACATAATGACAGTTTAACAAATATGTGGAATTTTTTATTTATTTTATAAAAGTTGCATACTGCAGCTTTAATTTCACTTAGGAGAGAACAGGTCAGGTGGGACGCGGGTTAGAGCTGCTGCTGACTGACTCTTCTGTTAAGTGGTAAAAGGTACAAGTTAAATATATGAATATGTTGGTAATTTTTTTCCTTAATTCATTAAATGCTGGTGAAATGCAGGCAAACAGTAGTTTGTAGCTAAGCTAATTATGCTAAATGGTTGATGATTCACACAGTCTACTCACCTCTCTTGGAGAAAAACTGGGTTATTAATTAACACTCTTGCCTTTTTATCTCTCTCCCTCTTTTTTTTTTTAAAACCTGATTTTCTAACTTTTCTTAGCAGCATAGTAACTGCCACAGTCATTCTTGTTTCCTGCTCTCTGCTTCCACAGCGTCACTCTGAAGTGCTCTGAGCAGGAACAAACCATTTAACGCGGATAGGAAGGTTCAGGGCAAATATGGATGTGTTCTTTGATCTGGGAGTGGGAACTTTAAATTTTAACTGCTAAAAACAATCTTCGAAAATAAAATCTTATTAATTTTGTAATTGACAGGGCCGTGATTTTTTTTAGTTTTATTTCTATGAACAAAAAATACATTGTGGAGGGCCCCAGTTGGTCAGGGCCCCTAGAATTGTCATTATTTTCCCCCTTATACCACGACCTTGTGTGTATATGTCATATATATATACATTTTACCATGTACAGTGCTTAATATAATTATTACATAGATGTTTGTAAGAAACGGCAAAAAACCTTATGTCTTTGTTCCACAATGGCAGCTTTAATTTTAGCATTTCTTCTCACATACTTCGTTGCCAGATGTGTAAAATTTACAAAAAGATGCAACTTAAATGTAAAAGTTGCACATATGTAATTACTCAAGAGAAGCTATTAACAATAGTTTTTGCAGAACTCTACACAACATCAATTCATTTATTAATAGATGCATATAGATATTAATTACAGGATAGATACACAAAGATTCCATTTCTAACACAGCTCCTTGCAGTAATGAGTGTTCATCCAAGAAATGTAACTTGCAGGAGCAGAGAGGCTCTGTACTGGTTTGTCTCCTTTTGAATCAAGAGGCCCATGATACTTTGACTAGGCAGCAGATGTCCCACAGCTGATTGACTGAACCTGCCATGGAACAGACAGAGGAACAAAACCATCCCAGACATGATGGGTTGTTAGGTCGGCTACTGTTGAGAAAGATGGACAACAAAACAAAGGAGAAATTATGAATCACATCAGAATATGTAAATTATTTGGCAGATGGCGCTTAAGTCAATATTTAACATGTTTTCTAAACAACAGTGTTGGAAGATGTAAGTGATTTTAGTGAAATTTTTAACAACAGCACTGACATGCAGCAGTGTATATATTTTCCCAACACCTTGGCTGAAGCTGCTGCTCGCTGGTTTACTCTTCGATCGGAGGCTGTTTCAGGCGCGGAGCCAGGGGGGGGATCTGGGGGGGCGGCTGCCCCTCGAGCTGGGCCAGTTGGGGGCTCGGGTCTGGAGGTGCCAGGGAGGGAGTAATGGTTTCAGGTCGCTTAAATGTCTGATTATAGACGGAGAAAGTGCGTTCTCGCCTGTTGAGAAAGGTGTATTTAATGTTAAAGTGACTTTCCCCAATGGAATATATACTAGTCGGTTCCAATGGTGTTTTCACTCACAGTTTAACCGAAATGCTTCCTGGGTAAAAATGAAAAGACAAACGCGGCATTCCCCCCCGCCCCCCTCAACAGTTGCGGTTTCATTCCCCCCCACCTCAAAAGTTTCCAGCAGCGCAGTCGACGTACATAAGGGGCCCGGTGATTCGTTAGGGGCCCGGTGTAATTGGCCCTGCCCCCTGGCCCGACGCTGACTTGTTCCACTAGTGGGCTGTTTATTTTATACATAGAGAATGGTGGATTGACAATGACTAATAATGGCTATCTAACACTTAGATGCTGCTGTTATTAACCTTACCTTTTATTATATCATTAAGACAATGAGTATTCGTGAATTTTTCAGTCAGGTTTCCTGAGGCAAAATCATACCGGAAGTGTGATTTTGGGCCGGAAATTGTCTGACGTCACTGTGAAAAGGGTCTATCAAGGCAACAGGGGACTGTAGCTAAAACTTAGCCACTTAAGCTAACGCACAGTTTGTAGCTGCCTGCTATTTCAAAGCTTGGGGATGTTAAAGATCCAGCGTCAGAAATGGGAAGACGGAGGTTGAAAGGAAGCTGTACGAGCTTCGTTCAGTGGAATAATTTGTTGGAGGAAAATAACGCCAGAGGAAATTCACTGCTACGGGAACAGGCTGAGGACAGAGGCAGCGATTCAGCACAAGGTAAGTCAATATGTGTGTTGCTGTATGGATGTATGGGTTTGTGTTATACGGAGTATGAAATTATTCTTAGGCAACTCCTTAGTTTTTGTTTATATGACAATTATAGATGCATTTAACATGCAGTCGAAGCGCCCCTCCGATACCAAGCACGGAAATTTAAGAACAGCCGAGGGCAGCAACGCTTCAGCCTGAAAATTATTCATTTTTTTCCTGTTCCACCAACAGCTGTTTAAGTGTCACAAATCCACAGAACAAGTGGTACAAACTACAAAATCCCAGAATAAATTTAACCGGGGCCTGCCAAAGTGTGCCTGTCGGTTTGGACCCAGTGTTCTCATGTTAAAAATTAGTATCAATGCTAAGCTTAGCTAATTTGTAGTCAATAACCTGTGGAGAGGTAGAAGCATGTTGACTAAGCTGTACTTGTACCATTCATTATGTTAAAATTAATGCTTGAGCTAAAATGAGCCAAAATGCTAATGTTAGTGTGAAGGCTATAAGTACCCTGTGGGACATCACTAGCATGTTGTCTGTCATTGACTTACTCTATTCAGTATACTACACATGGCAAATAAGTAAGAAAATTAACTAATAGGTTATTTTAGGTAAAGGCCTAATGCAAGGGCAGTGAAATGCTACTGTTTGTGCTAATGTTAATATCTTGAGGAAAACAAGCAGAAAAAAGGCTAATATTATTGTAAGGCCTATGGCAGTGCACTAATGTGGGAGGAATATTGAAGCTTTTATTTTGAAACTTTCAGTAAGCTTCATTTTAAATGACTACACTAATCCAATTTCTAACAGTGGTTTGGTAACACCAGTTAAATTAGCAGTTCTCAACGTGGACGGTACCACCCTCCAGGGGGCGTTCAGAGGACAGCAGGGGGCGTTGGCGGACATTTTTACAAAAGGGGGGCGCCGGGAGGCCTTAAATGCACAACAATGCCAGTTTAGACTTTGAGCAACTTGGTAAAACTGTATTGTGTAACATTAAATCATGCTTTGCTGCAACTGTATCGATGGCGGCTCTTCTTCTATTCAGTGTTTGTAGCTTCTGTTAGCTTCTTGGTGCAGCTCCTCTCCTGCTACTGGTAGCTAAAATCACGATACCCTCACTGTGTCTCCCTCTGAAAAATGAACCCATTTAAATAAAGAAATCCCTCCATACATCTCTACCACGATAGAGATCGTTCATTTTATAGCGTTAACACCGGAGCTGTAAGTGGTCCGGTATGAAACGGGGTGATAGAACAACACAGAGCTTTTACATTCCAGTAATCAGAATACAGAAGTTGTTGTTTTAAAAGGGTTATGTCAGACTGTCTTTTCCCCATTGATACGCTTCCCGACCGCTGCGCACCATAAGGGGTAAAGGAAAAAAAAAATGATGCGCACATTGCGCATGAAACAGGAGAAGCGGGACATAAAACGGAGCGATGAACTAGATGTGAATTATGGCATAAAAACAGAGAATCCGACGCTGAACAGTGAAAAATCAACACATGATGTGAAACATGATGATTAGACGGAGCAGCAGGTGATGAGTTCAGCGTCAATAAATGATCAAATAAATGTAGCAACAGGAAAGAAACTAAAGTGGACATAGCAATAAACTAAGAGAGGATAAAACTAATCAAAGGAAAGTAAATAGAAATGAATGAAGAACAAAATGCAAGAATAAACTAAGAAACTAAATACAGAGGAATAAACTGGTATGGCAAGACCTTTCGAGCAATAATTAATATAGAGGAACGTATGGCAAGAATAAACAGACACTATTTCCAGATAAAAGGTAAAATAATATTGTTGAAGTGTCATGAGTTTGTTGAGACATATCTAATACTGAGAATAAATATATTTTACAGACCATAACAGTAAAGAACTTATCACTTATTTATGTTTTTAATTAGATTTGATATATTTATTTCTTCAATATTATTTTTCATGTCAGTGTTAATGTCATGAGGCTGAGACTCCATGACACTTTCAATTTGACTCATTAGGATTTGATTAAGAACCAGATTTGTTCTTTGTAATTTCTGTCCAGTAAAACTATTAATCTATAATCAATAGACAGGTCTATATAAAGATATAATCCATGTTTCTGCCTCATATTTGTATGGCATTCAAAGGATCTGGAACTTTTGTTTTTCCACTGAAAGCTCTGGTTTGCACATTAAACACCATGTGGGTGAAATTTTATGGATGATGCTCTGATGTCCCATTGTCCTGAAGGCAGCACAGAGCTGCACCACCAGAAACTGACAGAAACACTGAAGAGAAGAAGAGTTATGATTAATGTAGTTACAGTTCTATCCATGTTTTAATGTTGCAGAGCTCAGTCGTTTTGCAAATAGTTCAAAGTTTAAACTGGCATGTTGAACATCTTTTATCTGGTCATTTTGTGGAATATTTAACAACTAGAAAATGGCACAAAATAAGAATATTTTTTCCACGTTGATTGGCTGCTGTTAGACCTACCAATTTTAATTTGAGTGTTCATTGCATTTTTCACAGACACCTGTATTTTTATATTATATGTATTATTTTTGATGATAAATACAGAAACAAGCATAAAAATCAAAACATCTACAATAGTGATAGTAATATTAATGGTAAGATAATGGTCAGTGCAAAGTAGCCTGCAAATTATTTGGTGGGGGGCGGTGAGGGACCTGGATAAAGGCTGGGGGGGCGCTGGGCCAAAAAAGGATGAGAAACACTGAGTTATATAATGACCAATAGAGCAATTGCATGATGTAAAATTGGTCTAGGCTTTTATTTTGACATTTTTATTAAGCTTCATTTTAAATGGCCATTTTAAATGTTTTTTTGCGACAGGCCTAGGTGGTACGAGCCACATTAATGGTGATGGAATAAAAATAAAGAAACTAGAAAAATTGCTGTTCTAGTGAAGCAACCGTGAGAATTCATATTTGCAGAATGATTGATGGAGAAATCCAAGAAACATGAGAACAAAGAATGAGAAGTAGAAAAAAGCAGAAGAAAGCCACAGTCATACATTGTAGAAATCTTTTGCTAAGTAATGAAATTTAGCAAAGGTGGATCAGAATTCAGCAGAAGTAGAAGTTTGTGTGCAACCTGAATTATTTGAAAAAGTTGAAAAGTACAACAGAGCTTACAGCACTTGCATCAAAAGAAGCTAAATTAGTACAAAACCAGAAATATTTGAAAAAGTGAAACATAGCAAAACAAATATCATTAAGGAGCAAAAGAAGCATATTTGCAGAATGAATGATGGAGAAATGCAAGAAACACGAGAACAAATATTAAGGAGAAAAAAGCAGAAGAAAGCTACAGTCATACATTATAGAAAACATTTGCTAAGTAATGAAATTTAGCAAAGGTATATAGAAGAATTCAGCAGAAGAAGCAGAAGTTTGTGTATAACTTGAATGATTTGAAAAAGTCAAAAAGTGAAACGGAGCTTAAGAAAGTATAATTAATACAAGAGGAAATTAGCACAAAACCAGAAATATTGGAAGAAGTGAAACATAGCAAAACAAAAAAGCATAAAGGAGCAAAAGAAGCAGAACATTTTGATATATGAATTGCTAAAATTGATTAAAGTTTGCGGACGACCTTTGCAGACAGTAAAAGCAGAAGGCATGCAGAAAGGTAGACAAGTAGAATGCAAACACACAGAAACGGAGCACAAGAGAAAATACATTGAAAGAATAGGAGAAGGTATGACATGGCTGTACTCCAGAGGAGTTTGATGGTAAACAGAAAGAGCTGTTGCAATGAAAGTAATAGTTCTTTAAAGTTGACATACAGGGCTACATTTTAATGAATAAATTATTTCTCTACCATGAAATGAAATATGTATGAACAGCATAATTTTGTTTGTCAAAAAGCATTAAAGGTTCAGTTATTAGAGTGTACATTCTGTCAACTGATAACAGTTACAGAATTCAACTATGTATTTCAATGGGGCAAAAAAATTGCACAAAAAGGCAGTTATTTCAAAAAGTACAATAGTGAATTTTAGCAAAGGTCATAGCAACAATCTCCTGAAGAACCTGAACCTTTTGATATATGAATTAGCACAATTAGTTGAAGATAGCAGTAGTTAACGACCAAAAAATTTGAGCAGGATCTTAACTAGAAAAATAGCTGTGAGAATGCATATTTGCAGAATGACTGCTGAAAAAGCAAGAAAAAGGTGAGAAAAGCTTAAGAAGTAGAAGAAAGCAGAAGAAACTGAAATAGTTGAAACGGTTGAACAGTGAAACGTAGCAAACAGCATAAATTAGCAGAAGCAGAAATTGGTACACAACCAGAAATATTTGAAGAAGTGAAAATTACCAAAACAAAGAGCATAAAGGGCCAAAAAAGCATATTTGCAGAATGATTGATAGAGAAATATAACATGAGAACAAAGAATAAGTAGATAAAACAGAAGAAAGTCATACATTGTAGAAAACATTTGCTAAGTAATGAAACTTCACAAAAAATAAAAAAATATATATATTTATGTATATATCAGTGATGTGCAGTCAGAGGAGGCAGGTGAGGCAGGCCCTCACCTGTCATCATGGAAAAATAATGTATAATAAAATCATTTATAAAGATATTTTCACACTGGTTTGTACTATGAATTACCTATTTTTTTATTTAATTTAACCAAATATGATAATTTTTTTCTTCAAAATCGCTGAATTTTTGCATTTTCTCATTCAAATGCTTGGATGCGAAGCTGGTGTGAGGCAGCAGTGAACTGTGCCTCACCTGGGATTGCGCAACCTCTCGCTAACTACACTGGTTTCTATTTTATGAGAGCATGCTCCTGCTGTCTGTGAATCACCAATAAAATGGTTTAAAACATTTAATGTATGAAGTGATTTTCCATAATTTAGCTTATGTATTTATTGTACTGTTTTTATTGTCTCCAACTGTGTGTGGAACATGGTTTGTGTGCTGAGGAGCGATCATAAATGGCAGAGAACAGATTTGAGGTGAGGCAGGCAGTTCTCGTGCCTCATCGCTGGGGGCACTCATGAACCCAGACATTGTGACTCCACAACTGCAGAGTAAGAGACAGTAACAGCAAGCTAGGCATACAGTAGCTGCACTGATACAGAGAGCGAGAAAGACATGGTTTTGAGTTGCACTTTAACGGTTTCTCCCTTTGCTTTTAAGCACAGCACAAAATTAGTAATATCTACATTTCTAAGTTTCATGGAGATAACAGAATTATTCTGCAGTGGATTGCATGTGAAGGAATAGCCTTTTTGCCCTCCAGAATTGTACGCATGCGCAAAATTTCCTTATGTAGACAATAACATACAGGGTCTAGATGTGTAAATCCGATTACTGTATTTTCCGCACTATAAGGCACACCGGATTAAAA
This sequence comes from Poecilia picta, assembly GCA_033032245.1. Classification (NCBI taxonomy): domain Eukaryota; kingdom Metazoa; phylum Chordata; class Actinopteri; order Cyprinodontiformes; family Poeciliidae; genus Poecilia; species Poecilia picta. The sequence goes on along the minus strand of CM065365.1, from coordinate 335,181 downwards.
GGCGCACATTCAATGAACGGCCTTTTTAAAAACTTTTTTCATATGTAAGTTGCACCGCATTATAAGGCGCATAGAATAGACACTACAGTTACGGTTGCCACCCATCCCGTATTGAACCTATACCGTTTTCTACAAATGCGGATGTGTAATAGTAAAGAAGCGGTCCCCGAGTACTTTATATAGTAGGCTGCCCCAGTAATTGTTTCACTGACGGTGTTGGTGTTGCGAAATTGTGCCCATCTGCTTTCTGGGTAACACAGACCAACCGACACGTTGCCGTCACAGTCTGTCTTTCTTCCCCTGACCCCTTGCTTTAATTGTATAGGGGCTGGTCCCTTGGTAACCCTAGCGGAAGCACCCCGGATGAATGTGTAAAGAAAATGCAACTATGAAGCTCACCACACGTCACTGACTAATTACAGACACACACGCATACACACACATGTATATATAATGTATTAGTGAAACATAGCGAAGGTGTACCGGAATTCAGCTGAAGAGCAAGAAGTTTGTGTGCAACCTGAATTATTTGAAAAAGTTAAAAAGTGAAACATAGCTTAAGAAAGGGCATAATTGGGACAAGAGGAAATTAGTGCAAACCCCAGAAATAGTTGAAACAATTGAATAATGAAACAGCAATAAGCTTAAATTAGCAGAAGCAGAAAAACCAGAAATATTTGGAGGAGTAAAACAGAGCAAAACCAAAAGCAAAAAGTGTCAAAAGAAGCAGAACATTTTGATATATGAATTGCTAAAATTGATTAAAGATTGCAGAAGAGCTTAGAAGATAGTAAAACCTGTAGAAGTAGAACTCATACAGAAAAGTAGACAAGCAGAATGCATAGAAACAGATAAAAACAGCACAAGAGAAAAATACATTGATACATTTTATGTATTACTGTTGGTACAGATAATAGGAAAACTCTGTGCTGCGTCTACTAGTAGTTTAAATTAATTTCAGCTTCATACTTTCAAAAGAATATTCAGATTTTGACATACATTTTCTGAGTAGTATATCAGTTCACTCTTACTCAGTAACTTCAGGGATGTTACACCTCTGAAATATTTTTGCAGTTTCTTTGTGATACCAGAACTGTTTCACTTAAACATTAAATTTCCTGGGATATTGTCAATTTATTTTCAAGCAAAACTCTCAAAAAGAGCTGAGGATTTATTAGTTTTGATTACGTTGTGTAGCTAAATATGAATGCTTATTGTTTTTTTTTGTTTTTAATTTTTCAGGTTTGCATCGCAACACCTTGTGATGTGTTTCTGAGTCATGATTGAGTCGCTGTGCCGATTACCTTTCCCTTGGACCCAAGTACCTGAACCTGCTGACCAGCTGATGGCATCTATCGGTTCTTGGTCTCCCGGATCATCACAACGTGGACAAACTTTTTTATTTACAGTACTTGGCTAAATTAGGATCTGGAAACCGTAGGACCAGATTTACTAAAATCTACCTGCAGATTTTAATGGCTACCCTGACACTGCAATCATCCTGGACGGGGCTGAGCCGGTCTTCTTTTCCTCCAGAGTGACATGTTTTCATCACCAGTAAAGGCAAACAAGTCTGATGTCTGAGTAACTGCTAGGAAACGTATTATACTGTATATTCACTGTTCATTTTGCTGTCCTCTTTGTACCTACAATAAAATTGAATCTCATTTGTGTAAAGTAGATTAGGCTCAAGGGTCAGAAGGTGCACAGAAAATCAGTCCTAGCCATTGCTTCTGACTCTTCAATTTATTTTATTCCAGTCTTTTCCTCAGACTTCTCTCTTGAGCAACCAGAGGCTCACTGTTTTTATGCAAAATTGGCACCACACCTGTGCTTGATTGGACACAGCCACCAAGGAACAGGTCAAACAAACATTTAAACAGAAACACCAAAACTACAAGTCAATTTACAAACTCCTACATAATAAAGTTATCTGCAAAATAAATCACATAGTACAAGATAACTCAAAATGTTACTTTAAAGGAAAACAAACAAAAGAAATACACAAAAGAAAAACCCTCTAATTGGTAGAACCCAGCAAGGTAATTACTGACATCATCCACCCATTTAAGCAGGAAGTACTGGGCCGGCCCCGCCCATAATCCTGCCCTGCTGCAGATCTACAAGGACTAACAATGGTGAGTCAAAGAAAAATAAATATACCTTGAAACAAATTCAACCCATAATCCAGAAATAACTTTAACCTAAACATACATAGATGGATCCTGCAACATAATGCTAACACAAACAAACCCGGGATAGTAAATGAAGCAAAATGGCAATGTTTAAATGAATCATTATAACCAGATATAGAAAGTAAGTGAATAAGAAAGAATAAGGGACAAGTGGCGAACATAAACTGAACCACTTTGTCACAATTTGTAATACTCTACATTTCACAAACCTTTTTCCCCTTTTCTCAGTGTTTACATTATCAAATATTTGCATGTAGATCAGGAATTCAAGTGAGATATTAAAATGTAACACTTTTAAGTAATACTTAGCAAAGAAATGTGAATGTTAAGTAATATGTAGTTTATCATTAGTTTTGTGAACCTCCAAGCGCTTGAAGAGGGAGCTAGAGAACGAATGACTGAAATTAGTGCTCATAAATCGGCTCAACATTGAGCTAAACGCCGCTTGCTCTGTGGATATTGGAAAATTCAATATCTAACTCGAAACTAACTTCACTGCGGTTGGTAACACAACAAAACCACCGGGATAAAGTTTGTTTTGGTCTGTGGCCTTTAAAGGTGGCACTGAGCGACTGCACCTAAACACCCCACAATGACGCAGTGACGTTGGTTCCAAAGCTCTATTGGCCAGTAGTAGACATAGAAGGCAGCTCTCCTCATTAACATAACGATGCAGCAGAAAAACAGCTAGTAGAAATACAGCACGCAGAAAAGGGAGAAGCAAAAAAAGACAAAGCAAAATATATATCTTTCTTGACAAAAACGCATGTTTAGGGAAAATAAAAAATAAAATATATATACATTACTTAATGGAAACTCATCTGTAAGGGGAAATGAAAAAGAAAATGTATACATCTTTTGACAGAAACTCATGAGGAAGGAAAAGAAAAAACTAAATGTATATTTATGCTTTTATTTCTTATTAAAACGAATATTTATACTTTTATTTCTTGTATGCTTTTTGGTTTTGGTCTTCAATATGCAGTTCATGTATTGGAGAAATAATTAAATGCTGATGACATTTGAGGACATTTTTAAAATGCTTTTTGTGGAATCCTTTATGTGGCCCAGCCTCACCCAGACTGCCTCCAGTGGCCCCTGGGTAAATTGAGTTTGAGACCCCTGGTCTGAACAGCGATAAGTTCCGCCATTTTGGATGTCCCAAGTTGCCACACAGGGGCGTACTGCCCTAACTCTCAAAATTTTGCACGCTTGCAACCTGCACACTCAAACCCTTATGTGTACTTCAACTGAGTTCAAACTTCATAGAGTCTGAAGGTTTGGTGTGTGTCATGGAAGCCTTCCAACTCAGCTTCATGACAACTCAGGCAGTTTAGCTTTCAGGTATACATGTCCTTCTCAAAAAATTAGCATATTGTGATAAAGTTCATTATTTTCCATAATGTAATAATAAAATTATACTGTGATATATTTTAGATTCATTGCACACCAACTGAAATATTTCAGGTCTTTGATCATTTTAATACTGATGATTTTGGCATACATGAAAATCCAAAATCCCTGTCTCAAAAAATTTGCATATCATGAAAAGGTTCTCTGAACGAGCAAATAACTTGATAATCTGAATCAACGAAGTTACTCTAAACACCTGCAAAAGATTCCAGAGGCTCTTAAAAGCTCCCAACCTGGTTCATTACTCGAAACCGCAATCATGGGTAAGACTGCCGACCTGACTGCTGTCCAGAAGGCCATCATTGACACCCTCAAGCAAGAGGGTAAGACACAAAGAAATTTCTGAACGAATAGGCTGTTTCCAGAGTACTTTATCAATGCACCTCAATGAAATGAAAAAGCCTGATGGAAGGAAAAGGTGTGGCAGAAAACAATGCATGAGAAGAGGCTGCACAACGTGGGATATTGTGAAGAGAAAGTTGAGATAGGAAAGAGTCAACACTCTGGATGAGCTTAAGGTCACTATCCAAGCATCCTGGGCCTCTATAACACCTTAGCAGAGCCACAGGCTGATTGTCTCCACGCCGCATTGCAGAAGTCATTTCTGCAGAAGAATTCCCGACCAAGTATTGAGTGCATAACTGAACATAATTATTTGAAGGTTGACTTTTTTGGTATTAAAACACTTTTCTTTAATTGATCGGATGAAATATGCAAATTTTTTGAGATAGGAATTTTGGGTTTTCATGAGGTGTATGCCAAAATCATCAGTATTAAAACGATAAGACCTGAAATATTTCAGTTGGTGTACAATGAATCTAAAATATATGACAGTTTAATTTTTATCGTTAGATTATGGAAAATAATTAAATTTATACGCAATATGCAAATTTTTTGAGAAGGACCTGTATTTACTGTATGATGGCGTCATTTTATTTGTCCTGGGTCTCTGACACTGTATAACACTACATGGATGCATCATGATACTTAATCCTAGGAGTTCATCCAAGGAGTTTCAGGTTAAACGAGGATGTACATTTTTAATGTTGAAAAAGCTTAAAATGGTTTTTCTATTCCCAGCATTTATTAGAGGACAAGATATTAGAACTGGTATGAAGGCTGATGGCAGGCTTCAGGGTTTGGAGGCTGGATGGAAGCGTGGGATGCGTTTGATTCTACAGATTGCATGTCAGAGGCAGGGGACTCTCATGACCAGCAGTTGTGAGGCTGACGTCTTGGTTCTTATCACTGTATTTGTCATTTTCAACCAATTATGGAAATATTTAGAGAAAATAATTAAAATCAGTCCAGAAGGCTGAATTTACCATCCTTATTGATGTCAAAAACACCTAAAGTTTAATTAAGATCCAATTTCTTTATTTTCTATTTGCAGCAGACTTGTTGCCCAAGCTCCACACACATTATTTAAACCAGTCTGATAGCCTGTTAGTTCATGTATTCTATGGAGTGACAGCACAAACTTTTATATCTAATTCACAAAATTTTAAGATAGGTTGATTGTTGTGGAACAAAGACTTTGGGTAATGTAAGGAATTCTAAGCAATCTTTTTCTACCTCCTGTTTCCTGTTAGATCACATACTACCATTCAACAGAGCAAAACCCGTTCAAAAGAGACGTGACCAGTAGTCAACATTAGACACTATAGTACTCAAAAGTCTTTTTGTCAGCAGTAGTATACTTTTCAATTTTATTTAATCAGATACTGATTGGAACCATATAATGAAAAATGCATGACTAAAAAATAAATAAACTTCCATAAAACTGCAAAACATTCGAAACACTAATGTAAACTAAAATCTAAACGAAAAACTCACCTGTTTAGATTTGCTTTTGAAACATCTTAAATGAAACAGTGACTAACATATTTGATGTGTACTTATGATTTCGATGATTGCACTCTACAAAATGTAATTTTTGTTACTGGTTTCTCAATTGTTACTGTATGTTTTGTGTTTTTATGATGTAAAGTATTTTGAAATGACTTGTTACTGAAATTTGAAATAAAAAAACTTGATTAAACTTGATTATCTATGTTACTTACCTTCAGTAGTTATGGAAATGCTATATGTGTGTGTGTGTGTATATATATATATATTTATCAGTGACGTGCAGTGAGGTTCATTACTGGTGAGGCTCTGACTTATGAATTAGACTCCATCCATGTTATTGGACCTACGGAAATTTCACGTTTGCGTACAACGCTGGGGGGGCAAAAAGTCTAATCTTGTACATGTCATCCATAGCCGCGTTAATTCAGTGAAACTTAAAAATGTAGGTATTAATTTCGCGCTATGATCCACAGCAAAGTGATCTGTATTTGCCAAGCTAAGCAGACTCGTTGCCATAGCAACTGACAACAATGCCACTTCATGTTTTAGGATTTAACACCAAAAAAACATTCAAGAATGTTGCACACAGAACAGAACATTTAGTTTGTTGTTGTAGTTCGTTTTAGGCTTAATGTTTTATTAATAAATAATTGCTGTGGTAGATTAGCTACCGCTTCTACTTTACTGAATTATTTAAACATAAACTGTAGCCCACAAAACGCACATTTCATTAAAAAACTAAACAAAAAAATCTTATTGCTGTCTTACCTTTACTTAATGAAATTCATGCACCTCTAATTCTGCACAAAAATATCCATTCATCCAAAACCAAGTCTATTCTCGGCATGTCTTTTCTACTCAGAGAATCATCAAACTGTCTTGAAGTAAAACTTTCAGCTCCAGTGTTGGTCTTCCTTTAGTTATTATCTGCTGCTTCAATTGAAAATCCACTTTAGAAAACTGTTAAAATGTGGAAATGTAGTATTTCATGTTGACGTCGGAAGAGAGAAGAAAACAAATATATCGCTGTACTTTATTTACTGTATTGCTAGCTCCATGGCTAGCTCACTGTGTCTTACTCTGCAGTTGTGCAGTCGCAATATCTGGGATCATGAGCGCCCCCTGCCATGAGGCAAGAGAACTGCCTGCCTCACCTCGAGTCTGTTCTGTACTGTTTCTGTTCGCTTCGCCGCACACAAAACACGATACACACATAGTGACAAAAAAAACACTGTGCATTAGATACATAAGCGAAATTATGGAAAATCAGTCCATATATTAAATGTTTCTTAACCATTTTATTGCCGGCGTACAGACAGGACGAACATGCTGTCATATAATTGCAGCCAATGCAGTTAGCGAGAGGTTGCGTAATCCCAGGTGAGGCTGAGCTCGCTGCTGCCTCACTGGCTTAGCTTCTGAGCATTTGAATGGGAAAATGCGAAAATCCAGTGATTTTGAGGAAAAACTCATCAGAATTGGTTAAGCTAAGTAAAAAATAGATACTTTATAGTACAAAACCACAGAGTGAAAATAGCAATATAAATGATTTTAGATTATATATTATTTTTCCATAATGACAGGTTCAATTCCCGGCCCCAGCCTTTCTGCATGGAGTTTGCATGTAACCCCCGGGGCTTTCGTGGATCCTCTCCAGGTACTCTGGTATCCTCCCACATTCCAAAAACATGACTAAATTGTCCCTAGGTGTGAGTGTGTGTGTGTGTGCATGGTTGTTTGTGTGTCTCTGTGCTGCCCTGCGACAGACTGACCCCGCCTCCCACCCAGAACGCCAGCTGGAGATGAGCACCAGCACCCCTCCCAATCCCACCAAGGGACAAGGGTGTAAAGAAAATGGATGGATATATAAAATATGACTTAAAATAAATTTTACTTAGTAATTTAATGTATCTGTCTCTTTAACCCTTTCATGAGTAGTGGTCACAACAGTGGGCAGCTATCTAAAAGCCATTTTCTTGTTCTTCTTGTGGATTTTTATTTTATAAATGCACACAGACCACTGAAGTGGACACTAATGCATCATAAAATACACTATCAACTACTTGCCATCAGCTGCAAATTCAAGAAATTATTTTTTGTTAAATCAAACATGACCGACAGACAAAAACCATGCGAACCAACCCTGTCTCTCCTTCTACTGTAGACGACTCTTGCAGGTAAAAAAAAAAAATATTGTGACATCAGAAAACCCCTACAGAACAATACTACTGATGTACAACAACTTTGTATTTGGAAATAAAAGGTGATTATTTTTTGATCACCTAAAAAAATAAAATAAAAATAAAAAAATTTTACAAAAATTTTTTTTCTACCTTTTTTATCCCTTAAGAAAATAAAAAATGAATGGAAAAAAATCCTGACACAAAGGATCATAATTCATGCATGAAAGGTTTAAAAAGACCTGTTCTGACATGACATCCACAGCATGGCTCCTCTATTAACCCTTTAATAACATTTCATCAGTACTTCACAGCAAATGTGCAGTTCCACCAGGTGTTTGCTCATTGCTGCTGGCTAGTCTGAAGGAGCTCTAGGCAAGAATTAGGGATATGAATGTGACGCAGTCAGCCATGGGTAGACAATGAACACAAACAGGTACCACAGAGACACACTGGAGTCGAACACAACCTCTGAAGGACCTACATTTGTGCTCTCAACATTTCAGAAAACTTTGAATCATTTATACAAAGTTCCCAAGCTGAAAACAAATGACGTGCTGACAGTTTTTATCCACAAAGCACCTAAACCTCGCTGGTGTTGGAATGAAAAACAATGGGTGAAACATAAGACATGCAGTCAATTTCAAGCTTTGTTTGTAAAGTTGAGTTGCATATGGAGTCAAATGTTTTAAATATTACTGAACTGAAAAATGTGTGGGGAAATTGCTGAAACTGACCTCTGATAAGAACCAGTGGCTACAGTGCCAGAGAAAGGTTTGTAGTCAAAGTGCAGAGAATGTAGTCTAAAGCTTTATTATCAGACTAACAAGTTAATATGTTCCTCCTGTTACGGAATTACAATACTTAAACAAGGCAGAGATGTCAGACATGCTGCAAATTAATTACAATTCAGGGAGAGAGAACCTAAACAAGCGAACGGCAGACTGAGTTGAACTCATTCTAAGACCTTTCAGCCTGTATAAAACAAATTTATTAGTGTATTTAAACTACAAAGGGCTGGATGTCTGAACTTTCAAGCATTTACTTCTTTCACCACCTTCTTCTTTGGTCACTTTTTGCCTGATGGAAACATATTTAGATTATCTTGATCCTGAAAATGGTTAATCTTTCTAATAGCTCTGTTTTTTTTTGTGCAGGTGAAACAGATCATGGAAGAGGCTGTAACTAAGAAATTTGTGCATGAAGACAGCAGCCACATTATCGCTCTGTGCAGTAAGTACACACCTGTATTTCACAGCTGTCTCGCTCTCACACACGCAAACACGCACACACGCACACACACACACACACACACACACACACACACACACACACACACACACACACACACGCACACACACACACTCGCACATGCACACACACACATTTGCGTGGCTATCTTTGTGGGGACTTTTCATTGACTTCCATTCATTTCTACAGCCTAACCCTAACCATACCTAACTCTAACCAAGTGTTTCTCAACCTTTTTTGGCCCATCGCCCCCCCCAGCCTTTATCCAGGTCCCTCACCGTCACCAACCAAAGAATTTGCACTGACCATTATTTTATCATTAATATTACTATCACTATTGTAGATGTTTTGATTTTTATGTTTGTTTCTGTATTTATCATCAAAATAATTTCTCAGAGAACAAAAAAGTCATGGGAATAGAAATTATTTTCACAGGCGTCTACGAAAATGCAATGAACATTCAAGTTAAAATTGGTAGAACTAACAGCAGCCAATCAGGGTGGAAAAAGTATTCTTATTTTGTGCCATTTTCTAGTTGTTAAATATTCCACAAAATGACCAGATAAAAGATGTTCAACATGCCAGTTTAAACTTTGATCTATTTGTAAAACAACTGAGCTCTGCAACATTAAAACATGGATAGAACTATAACTACATTAATCATAACTCTTCTTCTCTTCAGTGTTTCTGTCGGTTTCTGGTGGTGCAGCTCTGTGCTGCCTTCAGGACAATGGGACATCAGAGCATCATACATAAAACTTCACCCACATGGCATTTATTGTGCAAACCAGAGCTTTCAGTGAAAAAACAAAAGTTCCAGATTCTCTTAATGCCATACAAATATGAGACAGAAACATGGATTATATCTTTATATTGACCTGTCTATTGATTATAGATTAATAGTTTTACTGGACAGAAATTACAAAGAACAAATCTGGTTCTTAATCAAATCCTAATGAGTCAAATTGAAAGTGTCATGGAGTCTCAGCCTCATGACATTAACACTGACATGAAAAATAATATTGAAAAAATAAATATATCAAATCTAATTAAAAACGTAAATAAGTGATAAGTTCTTTACTGTTATGGTCTGTAAGATATATTTATTCTCAGTATTAGATATGTCTCAACAAACTCATGGCATTTCAACAATATTATTTTACCTTTTATCTGGAAATAGTGTCTGTTTATTCTTGCCATACAGTCTCTGTATTAATTATTGCTCGAAAGGTCTTGCCATACAAGTTTATTCCTCTGTATTTACTTTAGTTTCTTAGTTTATTCTTACATTTTGTTCTTCATTCATTTCCATTTAGTTTCCTTTGATTAGTATTAGCCTCTCTTGGTTTATTGCTGTGTCCACTTTAGTTTCTTTCTTGTTGCTACATTTATTTTACAGTTTATTGACGCTATTCTCCATCAGTAATTTTCATTCATCACCTGCCGCGCCGCCTAATTGTCATGTACATCATGTGTTGATTTTTCACTGTTCATCGTCAGATTCTCTGTTCTTATGCCATAATTCACATCTAGTTCATCGCTCTGTTTTATGTCCCGCTTCTTCGCAATGTGCGCATCGTTTTTTTTTTTTAAGCCTCTAAGGTGGAGGGCGGTCGGGAAGCGTATCGATGGGGAAAAGGCAGACTGACATAAACCTTTTAAAACAACGAAAACAATTTCTGCATTCTGATTATTGAAATGTAAAAGTCCTGTGTTGTTCCATCACCCCTGTTTCATACCGGACCACTTACAGCACCAGTGTTAACGCTATAAAATGAACGCTCTCTATCGTGGTATCACCATGGAGGGATTCCTTTATTTAAATGGGTTCATTTTTCAGAGGGAGACACAGTGAGGGTATTGTGATTTTAGCTACCAGTAGCAGGAGAGGAGCTGCGCCAAGAAGCTAACAGAAGCTAACAAATACTGAATAGAAGAAGAGCCGCCATCGGTACAGTTGCAGCCAAGCATGATTTAATGTTACACAATACAGTTTTACCAAGTTGCTCAAAGTTTAAACATGCATTGTTGTGCATTTAAGGTGCAAAGTTTACCTTCGACCATACGCCCCCAAAGGCATCCCAGTGCCCCCTTTTGTAAAAATGTCCACCAGCGCCTCCTGCTGTCCTCTGAACGCCCCCTGGGGGCGGTACCACCCACGTTGAGAACCGCTACTCTAACTAAAACTCAATTCTCACACTCGTCCTAAATCTGACCCCTGACCTAAAAACAGCTATTCCCCTTGTGGGGACCGAAGCCTGGTCCCCACAAGTTGCAGTTGGTCCCCACAAGGTATTACATACAAATGCACACAGAAACACACACAATCTTGGTTTTGCATCTCGTGGAGACTTTACATTGACTTTTTCTACAGCCTAATCCTGACCCTAACCATCACATACCTAACCCTATTCTTAACCAAAAGTCAATTCATACGTTAGCCCTAAACCTATCACCTAACCCAAGAAAATGCCCCAAAAGGAGCAGTGGTTCCCACAACCCCACATTGTAGACAGAAATAGGTCCCCACAAGGATATAAGATTCTGGTTCACACACATACACACACTAACCCTGGTCTGTCTCTGACATCAGTTTCCATTAGATACTCTGTCATCTGAGACTGAGCCGTTGCACAGTCTCAGTGACGTCAAACTACGTCCTTGATGGAGAGGAGCAGTGCCAAGTCACCTGCAGAGGAGTTCAACAAGTGTGTGTGCACATGAGTGCGAGTGTGTTTGTGTATATGGTCTCTCTCTTGACCAGATGGTGGAGCTTGCATAGCATGTGCATAGAATTAGCCAGATGAACGTTACACAGCAGAAGTGTTTTGAGCTCAAGTTATTATTCTCCTGGAATGTCCAATAAATGCTTATATTTTTACTCTGGCACCAACGGGGCCCATATGAATTATCTTGCATTAATTTTGTTGCCGAGTTATCTTGTTTTTCTACTGCCTGAGAATATACTGCTGTCTATTCTGAATATATTTCAATTTGGAGCATATAGCATACAGTATGCCTGTTGTCTTTCAGGAGTCTCTCTTGAAAGACATATTTCAGATTCTTGAGAATAGGGACAAAATGAGTTTTAATTTTCCCATAATTTTTTTTTTGTTATTTCTCAACCTTATGTATGCAAATATGACGAATAATGTTTTGTAAATGTAAAGATGCTAAGGTACAGGCTCCCAGTTGAAACTTTTTTTTTTTTAAATTACACTTTTAATCGACCTGACCTAGAACGTTGTCATCACCATCTGACAAAAATACATCAAAAATAATTTTTAATGACCCTGTTAGTGATATTTTTACTCATTTTACAGACAAAAGCTTCTCAAGAAACAAAATAAATATTTTTTTAAAAATCAACAAAAATTCCATCTGATGGAGTCGACACAGAGCTGAAGGTGACAAACTAGTGAGTAAAATGAAAAACTTGATACTTGTGAAGTAATGCAATTTATGTAAAATACATAAAAATGAATTAACTGCACATTTAAGTGAGATTTGACAACAATTTCACTGAAAGAGTCACAAAAACTCTGATGGAGGTGACAAAAAGCCAAACTACCTCAATTTATATGATATTATTCTGAAGGAGGCCATATTGTAGCTCATCAGGTCCATGAAATCTTTACAATATACCAAAATTAAGTTTCAACACAGATGGGGGTTATTCTGGCAATTAATAGAATCCCAGGGGTCTCTGCTGCTCTTCTCTGGGAATAACTCAAAGCTTTTATCAAGAGAGATATAATCTCCTATTATATAGCACCAGAGGGGGGCCAAGGGCCTGCCCCGCGCAGGGCAGGCCACGGCCGGCCCCGAGAGGCCGACCTGCCCCCCTCCAGCCTCTGGAGGGTCACAGGGAACCGGGAGGAGCACCTACGGCCAAAGACCGCCTAAGCCGAGACCAAGACCAGAGTGTATCGAGACCGAAACAAGACCAAGACTTTTAGGGTCCGAGACCAAGTCAAGACCAAGACCAGCGCCGCGTTCTACATGATATGATAAAATGTGAAATATGATCAAAATTACTTCTCAAATTGATCTCAAAGATCCATATTCCCATAAAAATATATTAAATACATAATAAATGTAACCAATATTAAATTGAACAAACTCTTTGTTCTGCTTTGCTTCCATCTCAGTGCTACGATCTGCGGTGGTCTCGTGCCATCCCTAAAAAGATAACGCCCTGGGTGTTTACCCATGTTGCTCATGTCAGAAACCACCACTGTCTGCACCATTAAACATAGCAATTGAGGTAAAGCCCTGATGCTACGAACATTGACCAAGGAGCAACAAGCAATAATGAATCTATGTAGCTGAAAACCACTGCGCATGTCTCAGAGCGCCGCATGTGAGTGAAAGTTGAGAGCGGGGTTTGGGGGGGGAATAACATAAACACGTAATTGGCAAGTCACGTTATTGGTAGTGTTTTTATCGATCGGTGCGTTTTGCATCCAATGAAAACAAAGATGTTAACAAATAAACTGGACAGTCTGCTGCATGTTTAGTGATATTTTCAGAGATGCGGTCTCAACCGGTCTTGAAATAAAATGCCGAGTCCTCAGCGCCCGAGACCGAGACCATCAAGAAATGGTCTCGAGACCAAGACCGTTCCCGAGTACCACAACACTGTCTCCTATGTTCATTATGAGAAAAAAATTAAGGAATGGGAAATTGCTTAAACTTAGGCAGTAAATCTCACAGCCTGATAGTAAGTATGCAACCTTCGGTTCCCTGTATATTTATAAAGAACACCTATTATTGCAGTATGAATTTGATTATCTCATGACTATGGAATACCAAACTCTGTGTGATCCTGCGTGGTGTTAAGATCTTCTTAAGGCAGGGATTCGATCATCTGAATGTTTTTCTTTTCTTTTTGGTTGTGTCAGTTCCATGTTGAATAATGGCTGTATTTAAAGAGTTACACATAGGTTTAATTTGGAAACAATCCCTCAGGATGTCGTCTCTGAGATTTGTATGTCACTGAGAGACAGACTCAGGTCTCAGATCTGATCCAACTGCAGACAACAGCACAAACGTTTCTCTACTGTATTTGCTCAAACTGTTTTTTGTGATCAAATTTTTATTATCCTTTGCATTTTAGTACAGATACTCAAATGTACTTTGCAGAAGCACATAAATATATTTGTGTATGTACAGAAATTAGAAAAAAAACACAAATAACATAGAAAAGGGATAAAATATCAAATAAATAAATGAATAAATTAATAAAAGAAATTAAAACTTGTAACCCTGATAAAACTCCTGGATCCAATGGCTTCATATCATAACCATTTCCAGTCTTGCATCTGAAATTCACAAAGAGTCGCTAGAAGCGAGCTCCATGCCTTGATGGCAGATTCTTTAGCTCTGTTAACTCTTGCCATCGACAAAAAAGTGGCCAAATATATTAAAATCCATGCTTGTAAAGAGAGTGAGTGTGGAGGTTTCCAATGTGTTGCTACTAGTTTTTTGTTTTTTTTCCAGCTGTGAGTCCAGCCAACAGTGCCAACCAGTGTCAGCTCTGGTTTTGACAAATCGTTCACAATGAGTATAGCAGCTGAGCAAAGCAATCAGATCCTGAGCATCTTAGATGAATTAAAAGTAGCCATCTTCCAAAATTTGCCCACTGGTGCGCACTCCCAGAACATATGAAATAAACTACTGTTGTCTTTTGAAGAACAGAGAGTACATCCAGAATTATTAATTACCTTCATCAAATGAAGTTTTCTGAGCGTTAAATATACCCTATGTATAAAGTTGAAATTAATTTGTTGATGGTCAGAATTTCAGATGCCAACCTCACATTAGTCCATATTTCATCCCAATTAAATAACAGTTCCATACCTGGGATGTCTTTTTTCTAAATTAAATCTAATGCCAGACATCTATGAGTTTGCTGTAAAAAACCCCGATATAGTCTTGAAACAAACCAGTTGTAAATTTAACAGCATTTAACAGTTTTTGGAGAGGTTGTGATGTGAGAGAGACCTGCTAGCAGACAGCACTCTCTTTTAAAGATGATCTTAACTGCAAGTAGAAGAAAAAGGAGGTAACTGACACATCAAATGTATTACATATGTCAGTAATGCTCCTTCTCCATAAATGTCACTGAGCATGTGAATATTTTTATTTTCCCAGATGGAAAAATTAATTGGGTGATCACCAATCAACAGCTTGTCATTATTAAATATTGGAAAATGGGGACCAACTGCAGAAGAACAACCCGCTACTTTCTCTGCCTTTCTCCAAATAAATAGCAAATACAAAATTATAGGAGCAAATCTCAAACGGCAATGATGATTGATATGTTGGAATGCAAAATTCTAGCAAAGGAGTATGGAGCCAACAATCGCTCCTCCATAGCTTGCCATGAGACCGTCACCTTAGGATGAAAGTAGGATAAAACAGGCCTCAGAGGAAAGGCCCACTTATAGAATCTAAAGTTGGGAGGTGACAGGCCACCTGCCTGTCTTTCTTGTTGCATTGCAGTGAGCTTAATGCGAGGACATTTACCTCGCCAAACAAACTTTGTTACTGCTGATTGTAAATCACACCAATACCAAAAGGGTGGTGAGAGGGGAAGCATTGAGCTAATAAAGTTGACTCCGGGCAAAATATCCATTTTAACTTTTCAGAATAAATGTCGTAACAAAAAATATGCATAATACAAAATAAAATACATAAGCTAAAATTATGGCAGTAAAACTCAAGGTTTGCTATAACTTTAAGTGTGTTAGAGAAATTGCTCTTCAATAATTTCTGTAAGGAAGAGCAGATGTTCACCCCCACATAGACAATATTTTTATTGAACTGAATAGATGCATGAGTTGTAGCATTAATCACGGCCTGATTTAAAGGCATTAATGCTGATTTCTGCCAATTGATTTTGAAACCTGAGAGCATGCCTTATGCTCAAACGTAGACAAAACACGTGAAATGCATTGTACAGCATTGTTTAGATACAGCAATATGTCAACTGCATATAACGAATTCTGATGGTGTGTATTCTTAATTGAGATTGTTGAGATTGTGGGTGAGTTGCGAATAGCCTGTGCAAGTGGTTCAAGTGAAAGGGCAAATAGCAGTGGACTGAGAGGGCAGCCTGGACTTGAACCTCTCAAAATAGCAAAAGGTGGCAAACTAGTGGTGGCTGTAAGCACCACAGCTGTTGGGTTTCTATACAGTACTTTAATCATATTGATGAATGACGTGCCAAAACCCATAGATTCAAGCAGACCACAAGAAGGGCCACGCAAGGTGATCAAACGCCTTGCATCTAATGTCATTACATCTAATGAAAGTACAACCAGCAAGCAATTTAGCTTTTGAGCGTCATCTATAACATGCAATAAACTTCTGACATTATCTGTAGCCAGCCTGGACTTTATGTACCCTATCTGGTCCCTATGAACCAACTTAGTCATATGGCCCTGTAGCCGCCAAGCTAGCAACTTTGCATTTATTGTTAAATCTGCGTATAGAAAGTGAATCCTAGAGAAGTGTTTCTCAATCCTCATCCTCACCACCCCCCTGTCCTGCATGTTTTAGGTATATCCATCTGCCACACCCCTGAATTGTATCTCTGGATGATTAACAGGCTTCTGCAGTACTTGATGGTCATGCAATCATTTGAATCAGCTGTTCTGGAATAGAGGCACATCTAAAACATGCAGAGCAGGGGGGTGGTGAGGACCAGGGTTGAGCTATAGAGCTATAGAGCATTCTATTAACAATGCGCTAAATGTCAACCATGCCCATATCTGGAGCCCACTGTCAGAGCGCCTCAGAAAAAACACGTTGGTCCCTACTCTCACTGCCATCCGTTCTGTCCATACAGCTGTCCAAAATACATTGAAATCTACACATAGCACCAAATGAAACCCTACAAGATCAAGCATAGATTTAGTTAACATATCATAAAAGTCAACATCATAAGAGTTTGGGACAAAAGCGGAAATGAATGCTACGTTTTTCCCATCCATGCGAATCTTAGCAATAGCTATCTGGTCAGCATCATCTGCCAAGAGTCAATAAAATAAAATTTTAGCTTGCATTTACATAAAACCATTACCTCTTTACATTTTTGTTGCTGCAGAAGTTGCAATGGAGTGAAAAATGTTATTGGTTAATCGACCCGCAGCTTTGTGCAGTGCATGTAATTCCTGAATCATAGCAAAATCCATGTCTCTCTTGCGGAGAAACTCTAATATAGTGGTTCTTCCACAAGGCATATTAAAACCCCTGGCATTGGT
Source organism: Poecilia picta (assembly GCA_033032245.1). NCBI lineage: Eukaryota > Metazoa > Chordata > Actinopteri > Cyprinodontiformes > Poeciliidae > Poecilia > Poecilia picta. The sequence continues at coordinate 318,021 of CM065365.1, read as the reverse complement.
TGAGATCAGATTAAAAGCAGTCATGTTTTGAAAAATATGATAAAATGAGTCAGCCCAGCAGTAAAAAGGAAGGTGATTGGATCCGTTAAATATAAGAATTTAAAAACAATTCCCGAACCTAGGGAACAAAAACTGTAAACAAAAAAAACATCCAAAAACAAAGGGAACAAAGGAAGGTGAAGAGGTGAAAAACTGTCAAACGTTCCTGAAAAATCCACATTTGGATAAGTAACTTAAGAAACTGAAGTCCTGCAGCAGCCCAGGTGCAGTAACGGCATCACCAACTGTAAAACTACTTAAACCAAAACCTAAAATGGCCATATTCTTGAATATTTAGGCATCTTAATTGCAACCCAATTAAATACCTTTAGTAGTTAGAATTATAAGACAAGGTACACATCTAACCTCAGTTAAAACACATTCAAAATTATAATTGTGGACATGAACTGTGACATAAAATGACAAAGTCCATGCCACTCGGCATGAGAAATCCCACTAACATCCAGCTAATTGTTTGTCAAAAAGGGGAGATGGACAATAAACATGAAATCATCTTGTCTCACCTACGTCAGTACTTAATGGGAAACAATCAGAGTTTCTTGATGCATTTATAAGCCTTCTTGTGATCTTCAAATCGGTGTTGTAAATGAGAGTACAGCAGGACAACCTATGTCAAACAGGATCCCGGTCAAGTGAAGCAGCCACCCCAGAAATGAGTGTCACCATTCCTGCGTAGCTCTTGAATCAGAATCAGAAGAATTTTATTGTCATTGTCAGAAAGACGAAACTGCAGTTCCAGTACAACCATCCATTACACAACAACACAAGAGGGGGGCGGGAAATGGGAGGGGGCAGCCCGACAGGCGCCGCCTTGCAGAGGAAATAGGAAAAATAAGAAAAACATCAGATAAGGAGAGGGAAAAAATACTGTCTCACACTCTGCTCTTTGCAGGGCAAAGTTTGAGATGAAGAAAAAAACCTCGGTACCTAAGCACATATAAACACATATAGACAAAACAAGCTGGGTACGAGGAGGAGGTGTGACGTACATATGGATCTCATGTGAGTTATGTGTGTCAGACCATGAACCCTAACTGAAGCACAGGATTGTCTGTGATTGTCTGTGAGTATGATGTTGAAGTTTACCACCAGCTTATCAGTTCAGGGCCCACAGATGTTCTCAGGGAGGGAGGGGGCAGCAGAACAGAACCTTCTTTAGACATAACAACCAGGGGAGAATAACTGGCCAGCCAAGGCCAGCCCGTGGAGCCAGATTCCGATGGCAAAAATGTCTTTAGGTCAGGCTAACAACAGTTTACTGCCTTCCTGATCCGAGTGAATAACATTCTCCAAGGTCACACCATATCCATTTTGAGTCCGAGATCCGCTGCCCGGCCACGGTCCTGTTCCAGGTTCGCACCCAGTCTGTGGCTCAGCTCCCCGTAGCATCTCACTCTGAGTGTTGTTCGCTCTGCAGATCCCATCAACTGTACCCGGCAACCTTGAAGTGGCCAAAACGGCTGCCAGCCTCTTCCCAAATTTTTAATAAGCCAACTCCAATAAGCAGAAAACCTGTCATCATAAATTCAATCATGTACACATCTTTAACATCCTTGACTGACAGCGTCGTCAGACACACGGTCTTCCACTTCCATCCAGAATCCATTATGTAGCCAGCGAAGAATGTCCTGTCGGGACGCGAGGGTTCCTCTTTAGATAGATAGACAGACAGTGTTAAGAAAATATATTTAAAATAAGCTAGTTTTAAAATTTAACATGATTTGATTGAAATAGCCTAATTATAGTTTTAAAATTTATAACTTATTCTGGCCTATTAACCCTTATTTTACCTGTAGTTAAGGCAGATTGTTTGCCAAGATCTTTGATCTGCCCTCAGTAGCAATCAATAGGAAGTTCCAGCTTTTCACACTGATCTGTGAAAGCCATAAACCAGCAGGAGTTCGGAGAAGCTCTGCTTCCACTTTATTTAGACAATGGGGACAAATGGGAGTGTCAGAGACAGGGATGAGCAAGGATACGCCTTATTTGAATAAATTAAAGAAAAGAAGATAAAACTTTCCACACAGAGAACAAATCAGATTTTGTCCTTTTGCAATTTCTCCAAAGACGGCTTTGCTTGTCTTTGCTTTTCTTTCTTTCTTTCCTTCTTCTTCTTTTCCATTTGTCTCAAGTAAATTTATGTGTTGTTTGTGCTCTGAGGTTTGTGATGTGTGATGTGCTTTTCTGGTGATAGTATGCAGCTGTCTTGAATAAATGATGATTATTGTGACGCTGTCATCTCTGTGTGGCTTTTGTTTCCACGCATGGAATCATTGAATCCGGGAGCATAAGAGAATATAACAAGCCAGAAGTTAATGATTTTATTCTCTTAACATTTGGGGGCTAGATAGATAGATAGATAGATAGATAGATAGATAGATAGATAGATAGATAGATAGATAGATAGATAGATAGATAGATAGATAGATAGATAGATAGATAGATAGATAGATAGATAGATAGATTCAACTTTGTCATTGCATATGTCCCAAGTACAGGAAACAAAATGCAGTTTACATCCATCCAGAAGTGCTTAAGCGAAGTTGTAAATATAAATATATGACGATTTAAAATGTCATACCGATGTATAAATACAATACAATGTACATGTTTACAGCTATGACTGAGGAAATATACAGTTATGAACAGAAATATACACAAGTATGTACAAGTGTATGTTCAAGTATTAGTGCTAATGTTCAGATTAAATACCTACAAACTATGATTGTGGTGAATGTATAAGCAGTAAGCAGAAGTATACATATGGTATATGTGCACAGGTTATGGGTGATTGCTAGTATGTGTATGTAGTATACAATCTATAATTGTTCATGGTGGGTGCGTGTGTATGTATGTGTGTATAGATGTTGTGTGTACATGTGTATGTCTTTAGTCCATGATTACTGATGGGAGTCAGGAGGCAGAGTTCAGGAGTCTAACAGCTGTTGGGAAAAAGTTGTTCCGGTACCTGATGGTTCTAGTCCTGAGGCTCCTGTAGTGCCTCCCAGAAGGCAGGAGCAGGGGTGAAAGTAAGGGGGTACGGCAGGGTACTGCGTACCCCTAAAAGATTAAGCGGGGGTACACAGTACCTGCAAGAGAGGGGAGCTGCTGTCTGATGTAAAACATGAACGGGTTCACTGTGCAGCCTTGAGTTCACCCACTAATCAGCCGTGACTGATTAGTTTTTCAAGAACAATTTAAAACACGACTTAATCATTTATCCATCCATCCATCCATCCATTTTCTTCCGCTTATCCGGGATCGGGTCGCGGGGGCAGCAGCTTCAGAAGGGAGGCCCAGACTTCCCTCTCCCCAGCCACTTCTTCCAGCTCCTCCATGAACCCCAAGGCGTTCCCAGGCCAGCCGAGAGACATAGTCCCTCCAGCGTGTCCTGGGTCTTCCTCGGGGCCTCCTCCCGGTGGGACGAGCCCGGAACACCTCACCAGGGAGGCGTCCAGGAGGCATCCTGACCAGATGCCCGAGCCTCAACTGGCTCCTCTCGACGTGGAGGAGCAGCGGCTCTACTCTGAGTCCCTCCCTGATGACTGAGCTTCTCACCCTATCTCTAAGGGAGAGCCCGGCCACCCTGCGGAGGAAACCCATTTCGGCCGCTTGTATCCGTGATCTCGTTCTTTCGGTCATGACCCAAAGCTCATGACCATAGATGAGGGTGGGAACGTAGATCGACCGGTAAATCAAGAGCTTCGCCTTTTGACTCAGCTTCTCTTCACCATGACGGACCGGTACAGCGCCGCTTCACGGCAGACGCCGCCCCAATCCGCCTGTCGATCTCCCGCTCCCTTCTTCCCTCATCCGTGAACAAGATCCCCAGATACTTAAACTCCTCCACTTGAGGCAGGACGACCCCCCTGACCCGGAGAAGGCACTCTACCCTTTTCCGGCTCAAGACCATGGCCTCAGATTTGGAGGCACTGAGCCTCATCCCGGCCGCTTCACACTCGGCCGCGAACCGCTTCAGCGAGAGCCGCAGATCACGATCCGATGAAGCCATCAGGACCACATCATCCGCAAAAAGCAGAGATGCGATCCTAAGGCCACCAAAACGGATCCCCTCAACACCTCGGCTGCGCCTAGAAATTCTGTCCATGAAAGTAATGAACAGAATCGGTGACAAAGGGCAGCCTTGGCGGAGTCCAACTCTCACCGGAAACGAGCCCGACTTACTGCCGGCAATGCGGACCAGACTCTGACACCGGTCATACAGGGACCTGACAGCCCGTATCAAAGGGCTCCATACTCCCGGAGAACCCCCCACAAGGCCCCCCGAGGGACACGGTCGAACGCCTTCTCCAAGTCCACAAAACACATGTAGACTGGTTGGGCGAACTCCCATGCACCCTCCAGGACCCTGCTGAGGGTGTAGAGCTGGTCCAGTGTTCCACGACCAGGACGAAAACCACACTGCTCTTCCTGAATCCGAGGTTCGACTATCCGACGGACCCTCCTCTCCAGGACCCCTGAATAGACCTTTCCAGGGAGGCTTAAGAGTGTGACCCCTCTGTAATTGGAGCACACCCTCCGGTCCCCCTTTTTAAACAGGGGGACCACCACCCCGGTCTGCCAATCCAGAGGAACTGCCCCCGATGTCCATGCAATATTGCAGAGTCGTGTGAGCCAACACAACCCTACAACATCCAGAGCCTTAAGGAACTCCGGGCGGATCTCATCCACCCCCGGGGCCCTGAGGCCACCGAGTAGTTTTTTGACCACCTCGGCGACTTCGTCCCCAGAGATTGAGGAGCCCAACCCAGGGTCCACAGGCTCAGCTTCTTCAACAGAAGGCATGTTGGTGGGATTGAGGAGGTCTTCGAAGTATTCCGCCCACCGACCCACAACATCCCCAGTCGAGGTCAGCAGCACACCATCCCCACTGTAAACAGTGTTGGTGCTGCACTGCTTCCCCCTCCTGAGACGCCGGATGGTGGACCAGAATCGCCTCCAAGCCGTACGGAAGTCTTTCTCCATGGCCTCTCCAAACTCCTCCCACGCCCTAGTTTTGGCCTCAGCGACCACCCGAGCTGCATGCCGCTTCGCCCGCCGGTACCCATCAGCTGCTTCTGGAGTCCCACAGGCCAAAAAGACCCCATAGGACTCCTTCTTCAGCTTGACAGCATCCCTCACCGAAGGTGTCCACCAACGGGTTCGAGGGTTGCTGCCGCGACAGGCACCAACGACCTTGCGGCCACAGCTCCGATAAGCCGCCTCGGCCATGGAGGCACGGAACATGGTCCACTCAGACTCAATGTCCCCCACCTCCCCCGGAACGTGTTCGAAGTTCCGCCGGAGGTGGGAGTTGAAGCTCCGTCTCACAGGGGACTCCGCCAGACGTTCCCAGCAGTCCCTCACTACACGTTTGGGCCTGCCAGGTCTGACCGGCTTCCTCCCCCACCACCGGAGCCAACTCACCACCAGGTAGTGGTCAGTGGACAGCTCCGCCCCTCTCTTCACCCGAGTGTCCAAGACATACGGCCGCAGATCCGATGAAACGACGACAAAATCGATCATCGAACTGCGGCCTAGGGTGTCCTGGTGCCAAGTGCACGTATGGACACCCTTATGCTTGAACATGGTGTTCATGATGGACAGACCGTGACGAGCACAGAAGTCCAACAACAGAACACCACTCGAGTTCAGATCAGGGGGGCCGTTCCTCCCAACCATGCCCCTCCAGGTCTCACTGTCATTGCCCACGTGAGCGTTGAAGTCCCCCAGCAGAACAAGGGAGTCCCCAGGAGGGGCATCTCCAGTACCCCCTCTAAGGACTCCAAGAAGGGTGGGTAGTCTGAACTGTTGTTCGGCCCGTAAGCACAGACAACAGTCAGAACCCGTCCCCCCACCCGTAGGCGGAGGGAGGCTACCCTCTCGTTCACCGGGGTAAACCCCAACGTGCAGGCGCCAAGATGGGGGGCAACAAGTATGCCCACTCCTGCCCGGTGCCTCTCGCCGTGGGCAACTCCAGAGTGGAAGTACGTCCAGCCCGTCTCAAGGAGACTGGTTCCGGAACCAGAGCCATGTGTCGAGGTGAGGCCGACTATTTCTAGCCGAAACCTCTCAGCCTCGCACACCAGCTCCGGCTCCTTCCCCACCAGAGAGGTGACGTTCCACGTCCCAAGAGCTTCTGCAGCCGGGGATCAGACCGCCAGGGTCCCCTCCCTCGGCCACCGCCCGTAACACATTGCACCTGACCCCTTTGGCCCCTCCGACAGGTGGTGAGCCCATTGGAACTTAATCATTTAATGGACTTAATCATTTAATGAATAACTTTTTTCCCCATTTCATATTGTTTCTGAACTGTTCATGCTTTACTAGAGCAGCGGTGCAAATTGTGGATCGCGGAAGGTTTTGAGTGGCATTAAGTGACAAACTTAACGCTGAGACCAGCACATCCTCTGATTGGCTTAAAACGTTCATAACTTTATGAAGGAACAACAACAACAAAAATCAACAAAGCATATTCAAATTAATGACCCAACAACAATAATCTCAGTGATTATTGTTTCAACAAGGTGTTGCGCAATTCTGGGCATTTCAATTCCATTACCAAAATAACGAGCAGAGCAGGAGTTTAAATGAACCAATCAACTACCGCTGTGTTCAGGGAGCGCTTATTAATCATCGCAAAAATAAATATCAAGCCTGAAAACCTAATATTGTAATGGACTGAATGTTACATTTTTAACATAATCTCGAGTCGGCTTGTGGAGCGCAGGATGTTGCCATGGCAACAGGTATGCTAGAGAGCGAGAGAAAGAGAGTTGATCACCTGTTCAGGTTGTTTTACCTTTATTTACCTTTGCTGTGGCTCATCACAGCCGCTGTAGTTTTTGAACGTTCAATAAACAACAAACCTGGACTAATTCTCTCGTTCTTTGTGAGTATATGTCATTTACAACAAACATCAAACATGGTAAATATTTTTCATTAAGTATTTAACAAACAAATTGCTTCTACTGCGATAATTATGTGAAATTAAATTGTCTAATATAAAAAAATAGTTTGGTGCTGTCAGGCTCAGAGTCTGAGAGTCTTTTCCTATAACAAACAATTTTTTTGCCTCTTATTTATTGGAAATATTAATGTTGATGAGACTTTCTCCAAAATAATAACCTTTTTCAACCTTTATATCTCCACTGTTGAAGATGAGGCTCTAACATTCACCAATGGCATTGAAATAAAATCCAGTCCAACATCTGGTTAGAGGTGATTCCTCTGGAACCTGTTGGAGGAAAAACATCCCAACTTCAGAAGATGAACTTTAACCTAACAGACTCTGTGGTTCCTCCTGTCAGGATGAGGAGGCGCCATGTTAGGAAGAGAAGTGGAAGCTGCAGGATCTTCAGAACAAACAGGTCATGATGCTGGGCTACTGATTATCCCTCTGTCTGGACACAGGATCAATAGAACCAGTTTAAAAGCCAGACATGGAAAACTGGGATGGACTCTATGACATGATGTTCAGAATTTAGATCTCATGGCATCTCAAGGTGTTGACATTGCAGCCAGTGGGCTGAGGGAAATGCAGCTTTTTTTTGTAGCAATTCAAGAGCTACCAGGTTTTATCACTTCACAAAAAAAATTAATCAGCACAGAAGCGCCATATATTTGTCATAGTATCTCAAGAATTTAAAACTACTTTCACTCCTGTGCAGGAGGATGAAAAGTTTGTATGCTGGGTGACAGGAGTCCTTGAAAATTTTCCCAACCCTATTGAGACAACGTTTCCCATAAATTTCCTCTATGGCATGGAGTGGTGCTCCTGCTATGTGCTGGGGGGCTTTCATCACTCTTTGCAACGCCTTCCGGTCTGAACCAGAGCAGTTCCCGTACCAGACTGTGATGCAGGTGGTGAGGATGCTCTCTATGGCGCAACAATAGAAATTCACCAGTATATCTGGTGAAGTATGTTATGGTAAATATGGTTGGTGAGCATTCTTGACCAACTTGGACCAGCTGGTCATCCAGGTGAGATCTGCGGAACTCCCAGGAACTTAAAGCTATTATCTGGTTTCCCAGTGGAAAAAGTTTTATCAATTGTGTTGATAGACCAGCTGACCAGATCCATAATTTGCAACTTCGGAATCTCTGTAGAAGCTTATCATGTGGGAGATGTTTGCCAGCAAACTCCCAACTCTCTCGCTAGCCTTCTGACACGCTCCTTCTGCTGGAACTTCAAGAAGCGGACAATGAAAGGCCTTGGCAGGGTTCCTGGTCTAATTGGGAGCAGTAACCAATGAGTGTGACCGGTGGACTTCTGTGTTGTGTGTGTTATGTTGTGATCAGGACAAACCACAAGACATCAAGTCTGGGTTTGGAGGCGGTCTCTGTTTATTTAACTTGACAATCGGCAAATATTAGCATTAGCACATAGCATGTGCTTCAGTTCTCCAGCCTGTTCTATACAAAATAATAGTGTTAGCATACAGTGTACATCATGCTCATAACAAAACCAAGCATTTAGTATCATCAAATGTTATAAAGGTGTAATAACAACTCAAGTGAAAATATTCAAACACCAGGCATGTTTTCCCCCAGTGTATTACAAGCCTGGCGGCTCACCATGATTTACTAGGCCCCCCGTCAGGCTAAGCGTCGCTTGTTTTTATTTTTAGAAAAATTATTAATGGGGGGGGGAGGGCTTTCCAAAATCTTTAAACTGGATTGCAAGCGTCTCTGTTGTTCTGAGAGTTTCACTTGCTGAGCAGATTTATTTCTAAAAAATAGGTTTATAGTTTATGCATTTAAAGCCGAGAGAATGGCCCAATCACATAGCTGGCGCCTCTGTGCGTTGCCTCTTGTGCTGCCCCTGTTTGATTTCTTAAGCTGTCACTCAAACTGGACACAGGTTGGGAATGGGAATTTACATCAACCCCCTGTGAGGAATTATGATTCTTTGGAGAACTCTATGTCAATGTAAGAGTTTACAACAAACTGCGTTATTCTGCTGAACACTTCTTCAGCCCATTGCTTATTTCAGAAAGGTTCAAGTTTATGTTTTCTTAGAAAAACAAGAAATGAACTAGAAACCAGAGTAGCATAACTATAAGAAAACTGATTATATTGGATTTCTTAGCCAGTAAGTACACCCAGGATCCCGTAAAATAAACAGTGACTCAGAAAATGTAATGGTACAGTTAAATAGAGGTTAATATCCAAACATTTTTGGTATTTCATGCATTTGTCTCCAGAATAGACATTAACTTGTTCATGTTCATCAAAGCGGTACATGTGTCCCATAAACTGACCTGGACAGATGTTGGTGTGAGAATTTAAAATGTCAGAGTCAATTTTAAAACTAATATTTCAGTGTGTCATCCTGACACTGGCTCTCTTACCTCTCAGGGGTGTGAGCCTACAGCGGAGTTCTGTTTAACTAGTTTTATTCCACCAAACACACAGTTTGGTGGAATAAACTGTGTAGTACTGGGCACTACTGTTTATCCCCAGTAGTGCCCAGAATTAAATACATATATTTGTATGCAATAAAAAGTTTATGATTTATGATACAATTAACAATTGTGCATTTTTGGATTTTCCCAAAAATAAATTTCATATTCTAGTAAATGTTGTGGTCATAATGTTATTACGGGATTAGTAGATATGTGTTCAACTAATTCTGTTTCTGTCTTAGAACTCAGAAATTAAGGTTCCTGAAGTTGATTTAACAAGAAACTAATGTTTGTATTGTTTTGGTTGGATTGTTCTTTTAAGTTATGATTGCTCATTAATCAGAACTTAATTAACTCTTTATGTGAGTTTTAACGTAATGTTGCAATTTACACCAAATGATTATTTTATAATATGCAAGGAAAAACTTCCTTCACGTAGTTAAAGAGCACACATTCTCTTTAACTAGTTGAGAACATGTGCTAATATTTATTTTATTAAGTTAAAATATCTACTTGTTTTACTTAATTTAAATTTTTGTTTCAGGTTGCATGAACTAAATTTCTGATGTGGTAATGAAGTTTATTAAACATCACAATAAATTCTGCTCAAAAACATTTAGTGTGATCAGGACAGTATTCTCAAGCTTTGCAAACTGTCAGTTGCATTAATAACACATACAAGTCAGATCAATGCAACACATTTCCATTTCAGTCACAGTGTAACACAGAATCCAAAAACAAGCTGCTAAGCACAGTGGGAAATAGTTCCCACTCCTGTCATTTTCTTCAAAGAAAATACACAAATCAGTTTCACATTTGCCAAAAATGATTCAGATGAGCCCAAAGATCTTTAGGTGTGTTTTATGTAGTCTAACAGATAGGAGACCTCTAGTTTAGCATTCTGATATTGGGTCTAGTTGGGAGCAGTAACCGATGATCGTGACTGGTGGACAGTCAGAACCGGGACGACATGCCATACTTGATGGAACCATAAATTTGGCTTTTTAACCAGAAAACGGGGAAGGAAAATATCAGCCATCATTTTGGGACCTTGACCCCAAATATGCTAAGGTTAATCACCAAGAAAATTATTTGAAGCATCTCATTCTTCAAATCATGGCTGAAAAACCCAGATGGTTTTAGAGTGGCCTAGTCAATGTTCAGATCTAAATCCTATGCACATGCTGTGACATGACTTTAAACAGTGTGTTCATGCTGGAAACCTGTACATTATTGTTGATTGAAAGCAATTCTTGTCTAGAAGAACAAGCAGGCTTGGATCACCCTTTTCTCTTCATAGATGCAGAAACTGGAATTGCGTATTTGCTTAGGGTAACTTCGCTTTACATAAGAATTAATTTGATGATCTCAAAGGTCATCAAATTAATTGATGACCTTATTTTTAACCACAGAAGAAACCTGTTTTGGGGCTAATACCTTTCCACAGCACTGTAAATGCACAATAGTCCTGCAGTAAAACCTCACAAACCAGCTCTCCTGTGGCTCTACTAGTGTAATTCAATGACATTAATAGCCTTTATCCTTTGCTGAAAGATGAAAAGGTAAAAAGTCACTTGATAATAATAAACAGTGATGTCAGAGCAGAAATGAGTCATTCGATCTCATCTCTACTCAGTGTCAAATGCCAGCAAATTAAATCCACTTTTTCACTGGGGAAAGATAGAGGAGTAATGTTTTAAGATGATGAGAAAATATGGATGTTCTTGTATGGGCTTTTATAAGAGGTATTTATAGAGAGTTTTTTGTTGTCTTATTTTTTCCGGGCAGACCAAACTTTGCAGACAGAAGACTTGGACGAAGAAAGTTCAAAAGATTCATATTATAGAGCCCTGAAAAAACAGAACTGCTCTGAGACATGAATCACACAAGCCACAAAGCAGCAGTGATCATGATCCACCATCACTGTGTGAAATGAAGGTCTGACATTTTCAACATCTGATTACAACATAAGATGATCTTCTTTACATTGGCAGTTTTCAGACTAAATGAGCTTCTCTGTACTTAGACTAAAATGTATTTGCATAAAACTGCATCTCAAAAAAAGTATAACTTGAAGACATTCAGTCCTTCTGTTACTCATTACAGAAATTAAAAGTGGGTAAAGGCTCTTTGACGAAGTAAAAGTTGAGTCAAAAAATTGAGTAGTTGAAGAACTTTGTGGGAAAGGCCAGTATTAACCTTGACCCACCCCCGGTAGAAACTGAAGCAGACAACATTAAACATAGTACTGGTTCATATTTTTGCTGCCTTTCATTTACAACAACTACAATTTTCCCATTTTGTGCTTAGTGACATAACTGTAGTAAAACAGGCTGCATTTTATGCATTCTAAATTTCCCAAACACATGTTTATGAATAGGAAATATTGAATACTGGAACAATTTTAATATTTTAAACACACTACAAACATGCTTTACTTTGTTTTCAGGATTTGTGAGAAATCTGGGGAGCCATGCACTGCAGATAGATGAAATGAGAGAAAAAGAAAAGATATAGGAGAAAAGAAAGAAAGCCTTCTGTTCCTCCCTACACAGACAGACAGAGACAGTCAATCAGCTTCATGACTCCATGCCACGCTGCATTGCTACAGTAATCTGGACAAAAGGAGCCCCAACTAAGTACTGAGTGCTGCACATGCTCATGCTTTTCATGTTCATAATTTTCAGTTGGCCAACATTTCTAAAAATCCTTTTATTTGTATTGGTCTTAAAATTCGTTAAAACAAAACCTTATATGATATATAAACCTTACATTATATGTTAAAATATAATGTACAAGTTTCAATTTATGAATGGAATGGATTTAAATAAACTTTAAATTTTTTGACCAGCACCTGTAATTACAGAATTGTGCCACAGCACGTTGGAGTAGTTCTATGCTTTCATTGAGATTTTATTTTCACACATTCATTTTTGCTTTTTTATTTGGAGGACAATAGCTTTTTTGGACAGTTGTACTTTCTTGTTTTGGATTCTGTGTGGTTGGACTGATTTTTGCAATACATTTGTATTTCTGTTACTTTGTTATGATGCATAACCATAGCAACAGGCTGATTTACAACAGGGAGCAGCTGATCAAAATTGGAAAAGCTGAAATAATACCACAGTTGAACCCAGAAACCCTGGAGGAGTTGAAATTGAGGCGTCGTGGATGTTAGATGAACCCATCTCCCAGACAGAAGTCTCCCTAGCAATTTCTTCGATACAATCTAGCAAATGCCCGGGTCCGGATGGTCTCCCTCAGAATTTTTCAAACCATTCTCAGACCTACTCTCTGTGCAGCTCAGCTCCACCCTTACTGATTGTTTTAAACAAGGATCCCTTCCTCAATCATTTTACGAAGCTTGTATCATACTTATTTCAAAGAAGGGCAAAGATCCAATGGAATTCACCTCATACAGACCCATCTCTCTCCTAAATACAGATGTCAAAATTTTATCCAAAATTCTTGCCCGTAGACTTGAAACTGTTTTACCATCAGTTATTTCAAAAGACCAAACAGGTTTCATTAAAGGTCGGCACTCATATTTTAATGTTAGAAGACTGCTTAATATTGTTCATTTCGGGGCCGCAGATTTGGCTGAGTGTGTTGTCTCTTTGGATGCCTAAAAAGCCTTTGACTGGGTTGAGTTTGACTGTCTGTTTCCGGTCCTTAGTAGATTTGGTTTCGGAGGAAACTTCATTTCATGGATTAAATTATTATACCAGCAACAGTCTGCCATGGTTCGTACCAATTTACAGACTTCAAAACCATTTAAACTACAAAGAGGCACCCGTCAGGGCTGTCCTCTTAGCCCCCTGCTGTTTGATCTGGCCATAGAGCCCCTCGCCATTGCACTCAAGACCAGTAAAGTGCTATCCAGCATTTGGAGGAATGACATGGAACATAAAGTGTCGCTTTATGCAGATGACCTTTTACTTTTTATTTCCAAACCATCAACCTCACTGCCTTTTGCTTTCAATATATTTAGCCAATTCAGTCAGATTTCTGGGTACAAGTTGAACCTTACCAAAAGTGAACTTTTCCCCATTGGCAATAAAGCTAATTTGTCAGATTTTGCTAATCTGCCACAAAATCTGCCGCAGAATTGAAAGACAAAAATTCACATACCTTGGTATCACAGTGACAAAACAAACATAAAAACCTGTTCAAAGAGAATTTGATTCAACTTTTGAACCAAGTTAAGGGCGTCCCTCACAAAGTTCAATTAAAATGAATATACTACCCAAATTTTTATACCTCTTTCAGGCATTACCTATTTTAATTTCTAATATATTTTTTAATTAACTGGACTCGATTTTTTCATCCTTCATTTGGCAGGGTAAACGCCCAAGGCTTAATAAATTACAACTCCAAAACCTAAACAGCCGGGGGGGCAGGGGGCTTTGCTTTTCCCAATTTCCGGTTCTATTACTGTTCCGCCAACCTTAGATGTTTAGTGTTCTGGTGTTTTTACCATAGTCTGGGTGGCTCCCCTGACTGGGTGGCTATGGATCTACGCAGTGGTAACAGCATATCCATTCCAGGCGTGCTTTGCTCCCCACGCTCGCTCACTTCAACTAACCCTATTTTAAACCCTGTAGTGAAACACTCACTGAAAATATGGGGCCAGTTTAGGAATTACTTTAAAATCCACAATTTTTCTGTAAGTTAACCATTTTTTTTAAAACATCTGTTCAGGATGGGGTGTTCCTAGACTGGCACCGGAGTCATAAGCCTCATTTTAAGGACCTTTTCATAGAGAATAATTTGGCATCCTTTGAGGAACTTAGCAATAAATATGGTTTACCTAAATCAAATTTTTTTTAGATACTTGCAAGTCAGAAACTTTCTTCAGTCTCACCTTTCAGGCTCAGTTTCTCTGCCAGAGCATACACTGTTAGAAACCATCCTATTATTGAACCCGACTCAATAATAGGAAACCACTAAAAGGCTGGTTTCATGGTTTTATAATAAAATGTTGACTATTAAAGAGACCTTCTCATCTAAACTTAAAACTTCATGGGAAGAAGACTTGAATATGACTATACTGGATGAGACATGGGCCTTTATACTTAAACTGGTGAATACAACATCTCTTTGTGCACGCCGTTGCCTCATTCAGTTTAAAATAGTACATAGCTTGCTTTTGGAGAGATGGACTCTATCTAGTTTCTATCCAGAAATCACCCCATACTGTGACAAATGGCCACACTGGTTCATATGTACTGGTCCTGCCCCACTCTGGGTTAGTTCTGGACAGATGTTTTCTGTCCAGGCTGGCCGGTATGGCAGTAACACCTGGCCCTCTCTTGGCTCTTTTTGGCTTCAGTGGTCAGGGGTTGCCTTTACCAGCCTTTAAACGGCAGCACTGGCATTTTGTTCGCTGTTGGCAAGACGTAGAGTTCTGACCAGGTGGAAGGTCCTGCTCCTCCAACTCACAAACAGTGGTTATATGACCTTATGTCATGTTTGAAACTGGAAAGAATTAGATATTCTTTTCAACACTCGATCAGTAAATTTGAAAAAACATAGGGGCCCTTTCTTGACTCATTTCAAAACATACAATAAGGCTCCAGATTCCATCCATCCATCCATTTTCTTGACACCCTTGTCCCTTGGTGGGGTCAGGAGGGTTGCTGGTGTCTATCTCCAGCTAACGTTCCGGGCGAGAGGCGGGGTTCACTCTGGACGGGTTGCCAGTCTGTCGCAGGGCAACACAGAGACACACAGGACAAACAACCATGCACACCTAGGGACAATTTGGAGAGACCAATTAACCTAACAGTCATGTTTTTGGGCTGTGGGAGGAAACCGGAGTACCCGGAGGAAACCCACACATGCACAGAGAGAACATGCAAACTCCATGCAGAAAGGCCGGGGCCGGGAATCGAACCCAGAACCTTCTTGCTGCAAGGCAACAGCTCTACCAACTGCGCCACTGTGCAGCCAGGCTCCAGATTAATTAAGTTAATTCATTTTATTAAAATACATTCCACTTCTGTCAGGGATAGGAATGTAGTGTGTGGATCTACTGGGTAGTGACCTAGGTGGGCTAAATGGGATTACTTTTCTGTATATTATTTTGTATCTGTGTTGGAAAAACATCTCTTTGTATTTAGAAACTGGAAACACAACTGTATGCATAAAAAGAAAGCACTCAATAAAAAGACAGTGATTAAAAAAATAAATATTTTAAAGGAAATTGTTAATAAAATATTCCATATAATTCAGTTTGTGTTCAGTTGCATTTCACATTTAACTTTTTATGAATCCCCTACTGGTCATATAACGCTTAAAAGAAAACGGTCTGATAGAGTAATGTGCTCTTGTTTATGCTGGCACACAGACTTTGAAACTGTTGAATTAGGCATGAGCTAATGAAATTAATCCAATTAAAATGGTGAGAGCTCAGTTTTATGTTCCAACATTACAGACGCTCATTCCAGTAAAAGTTCTTCACAAAGTCAACACAAGCTTGTTTTTCTTTTTCTGTCTCACTTTCAAAGGAAATAATTGAAATACTACAGCAAATAGACTTATAGTTAATTTTATTACCAAAAAAACATTTCTCTCTCTTTACTGTAAGTTTTACCCTGAGTAATGTGCTAATTTGTGGGAGACTAAATTTAAATTTAATGGATAAAGGGTTGTTAAGTGTCCAAGGATCTAATTGAAATAAATCTGATTAAAGCTCATTAAATTCCAAAAACATGTAGAGCTGCAACAGTTAGTCAATATACTATGAATATACTATGATACTGTTTGGTCTATCTAGCTGCAGTGAGTGGTAGTGTTTTATCCTGGTAAATGGTGAATAATCTCAAATTACCTGGCTAATATCTTGTAATGTTTAAGACAAAAATAAGCAAAAAAATCTTTTGCAAAATTTCCGTCATATGAATGTTATTTTATTTTTTCTTTAATTCAACACAGTCACAGTTTTGACAAAAGGTGCAGAATTTACACCTTTAAAGACAAGCCAGTTTTGTAATAATCCATGTGTTTGAGTGTTAGAACAACAGAGGTTCTCTACTAATTATAGACCACACCGCCTGTGGGATGTGGTCAGGACTGTATGCAGGGAGATTAAATATTGATCCAGGTCCTGTGTGAGGTTAGGAAATAAGGAGAACAGTGCTTATTTACCTCTTCTCCCTATGTTAATGTCAGAGACCTATGGAAGCCCATTTCCGCCACTCTGTAAAAATGAAAATAAATAAATAAATGATCTCATTAATTCAAGACAGTATCTCGAAATAATGAGAGAATGTATTTAAGTTAGTTTAGAACAAAAATCTCTAATTAATTTATATAAAGTCGTTTTAAATTCTTGGGAGGTACTATGACAAAAATGTATATATACAGTGCTGCTTGAAAGTTTGTGAACTAGTTGAGTAGTTTAGATTTTTCTTTATTTTTACCACGATTTTCTTATTTTCTCATTACCAGTTTTTGTATATGAAATGTCAAGTTTATGTTCATCAATTCCATTCACTTGTTTTGAGGAAAATGTATGAGTTGAAAAGCAAACTAAATGAAAAATGGAATTAGAGCATCCGCAAAAGTAAATGAACCACAGCTGCACTAGTAAAGACAATCAGGTAAAAGACTCAGGTGAAACACGTGAGTGTTTGAGTAATCAATTAATCAATTAACTCAACTTGAGTAATCAATTTGAGTTAATTGATTACTCAAATGAGACGTCCTTGGAAAAAGTTTGGAGGTGCACTGGTTAAAAGGGAGAGGAAACCAAGCAAACCACTGTTGTGTCAAAGCATAAAGACCAGCTCAACAATGCCGAGAGAAAAGGGGACATTTGATGACATCAGGAAGAAGGTGGTGACAGCTAGTGATGGGCAAATGAAGCCTCATGAAGCAATGAAACTTTCCAGCCCTTTGCTTTGCAAAAAGGTTCAGTACGCGATGCTTCATTCATTCATTGTTCACTAGTGACATCTGCTGGTGAAACTGTAACAGCCTTATCACTGAGTTGGATCATACTTCCAAAAATTAGGAAATGCAATATTGTCTCTAAGTTTTCATCAAACTCATATTTAGTAACAGGAGAATCAATGAAACCATATTTAATTGTCATATGTTTCAATTATTTAAATGATTTATAGCCAATCTAATCCTGGTTTATGTTGAACATCAGTGGTTGTGTTGGGTTTTCTTTTATGCCAGACTGATTTCACAATAAAGACATTTGATGATTTAGTGTCTTGGGAGTCCAGTGCCTGTTGGGGCTTCACTTTTTATTGGATTTATGATTTGCTTTGATCCCTTATATTTGACTAGATGTTGAATTTTAGTTCTGCAACACCATTAAATCTGTTTCTGCGGTGAAAGACTGATATATTTTTGCTAATTAGACTACAAATAATAGTGGAACTTTGCAAAAGGTGAGAAATTGGGAGGTGAAGGGTTAATTATTATCTAAGAAGAATTTTATTGTGAGGATAATCTCAAAATATTCCCAGATGTCAGAGATTTTCCTCTTGCTGGCTCCATTTCAGACAATCAGTCAACTTTATTTGTGTAGCACTTTTCAGCAATAATGCAGTTCAAAGAGATTTCCATCATAAAATCACAAAAATATAAAGTAAAAAAAACATAATCTACAATTGAGAAAACCAGTAACAAACATTACATTTTGATTATTGCCATCATCAATACACGTCAAATATGTTGGTCAATCTTCATTTTATTTTGGCCACTGAGGACAAATATTCTCCTCTGATGCGAGACCAAAAGGACAACAACCCATGATGCAGCACGGCTCATTGCACTTTTATTTTGAAAACCGACGCGCAAAATGAAGCAGTCACGTGGCCCATGCAATGCGAGGCCTCGTTTGTTGCCAGTCACGTGGTTTTCAGCAAGACAAACACAAGCCTCGAAGCGGGGCTTCATCGGACACGCCCCATTTTTACTTGGTACAAGCCTTGAAGCCTGGATTCAGATGGACCATCACTAGTGACAGCCCATCAGTCTGGGAAAGCTACAAGACCATCTCCAACAGATTCCAGCTTCATCCGTCCACTGAAGGACAAATCATTTACAAATGGAGGGCACTAGGCATCACCGCAACTCTGCCCAGAAGTAGACGGTCATCAAAACTTACACAAAGAAGTACCAGAAAACTAATAATGCAGGTAAAGGCCAACCCAGGCATCACCTCCAGAGAGTTGCAGACCTCTCTGTCAGCGTCTGGGATAAATGTACATGCGTCTACAATCAGGTGAAATATCAATAGACATAGCATTTATGGACGAGTTGCTAGAAGGAAGCCTCTGCTCTCAAGAAAGAACAAAGTTGCACATTTAAAGTTTTCCAGAGAGCACTTGGACAAACCAGAGGCTTTCTGGAAGTTGTAGCCAAATTTAATTATTTGGCTACAATCACACGTGCCATGTTTGGAGAAAAGTAAACACTGAATTTAAAGAGAAGTACCTCTTCCCAGCAGTGAAGCATGGTGGTGGAAATGTGAAAGTCTGGGCCTGCTTTCTTGTCTCCTGACCTGGACGACTCCATACGATCCAGGGAACCATCAATTCCCAGGACTATCAACAAATTCTTGACCAGAATCTCCTGCCATCAGTCAGAGAGTTGAAGCTAGGGTGGAAATGGATTATGCAACAAGACAATGATCCAAAGCAACCCAGCAAAAGTACCAAATAATGGCTTAAGAGAAAGAAGATTTGCACTCTGGATTGCCTCAGTCAAAGTCCAGCCCTCAATCCCATAGAAATGCTGTGGCAAGATCTGAAAAGGGAAGTACATGCCAGATGTCCCTCCAACCTCTCTCAACTGGCAGAGTTATGCAAGAAGGAGTGGACAGAAATCCCAAAAAGCAGATGTAAGATACTTGTTTGTGGTTACAGTAGACATTTAGTTGAAGTAATGGCTGCAAAAGGAGGTGTCACAAGGTACCACTGAAAGAGTTCACATACTTTTGCACTTGGCAGGTTGTCTGTTTTTCACAGATAAAATACTTTTGTTGAATAAATAATAAAAATATGTATCTTTTTTTCTTTGGGTTTCGTATTTGGAAGGTCCGCATTACAATTTGAGCTTTGGATGTTCATTTCACATGATTATTATAATTTTTCTTTAGAAAATAAAGGCCATGTTTGGGTGGTTTACAAACTTTAAAGGAGCACTGTGTGTGTGTGTGTATATACGTATATATATATATAGCTGACTAAATAGCTCAATGGGTAAGTCACCAGTCTTCCACCCAGGAGACCAGGGTGGGGCTGAAGTTACAACAGTCAATTGAGCTGTCAGTGTGGGTCCTTAGGCAAGACCCTTGGAGCTATGTAGCCAACCTCATACCATGAGAGACACCGATAAGCACGACATGCTGGCTCAGACGTCGCCCGGCCAAACAAGGTCTGCGTCAGGTGCTGGGGAACCAGAGCACCTAGATGAAAAATGGGCTACTGGAACAAGACGGAAATGGGCGAGAGGTGAAAACATGGATCTGTTGGAATGCTACTACTCAAGTAACCCTAGTCAGAGGGGCTACATGCAAAGACTGTGGGAGGAATGGTTACTTCGACATCCCCAGTCAACACTAACTGCTAAGCAACTAGTGGCTCAGTGTTCCAACATCCGCAAACGGCAACTGCTCTCACAACTTGAGATTGATGAGGTACAACACAAATGCTATGGCAAAGGGAAAGAGCCAGAACGCCAGGTCAGAGGGGAGTTAACTACCCACCCAGAGACTGGGTATGTAGCCCCAGTAATGAACGAATCATCAGAGCTGAACGAGGCAGCAACTGACCTGAGAGAGAGAATCATGGCCGTAATGAACACCAGACAACCCCGACGCCAATTACGATGGTTGAGTGAAGCACCACCAGAAAGCCTAATTGAAGATGTGAATACGGCATTGAGAACAATTCCTACAAACACCATAACAGAAACCAATGAGCTGATATACAACTCAGCATCAGTGATCCTTGAGATGCTTGGCTATAAGAGCAATCATGAGACCCAATACCCACCATGGAAAAGACGGTTAGAGGCTAAGATCAAGATAACAAGGAGGGAAGTGAGCCAACAAACAAAGTGAGCTCCAAAGGGGTGCAATGAATAGATCAGTACACAAGAAGTACAGCCAGATGTCCATACCTGAAGCACTAGAAACTACCAAACAAAGGCTCCAAGCCTTGGCCAGCCGCCTGAAGAGATACACAAGAGAGAATGAAACCAGGAGGAATAACCGGCTATTCTCCACCCAACCAGCTAAAGTGTCTCAATGGCAGGGTACTAACAACAGAGCAGACCCACCAAGGCTGGAGACTGAACAATACTGGAAAGGCATATGGGAAAGGGAGGCAACCCACAGCAGCAATGCAAAGTGGCTGACCTCTCTATGAGAGGAACACAGCAACCTCCCTGAACAAGCCCCGGTAACCATCACTGTGGCAGATGTCCAAGAAAGAGTCTCGGGTATGAAAAACTGGACAGCACCAGGACCTGACATGATCCATGCCTACTGGCTAAAGAAACTCACTGCCCTCCATGAGCGACTGGCAGCTCAAATTAACCAGCTGCTACAAAATGGGATTCACCCTGAATGGTTAACTGAAGGTCGCACAATCCTGATACAGAAGGATCCCTCAAAGGGTTCAATCCCATCCAACTATCGGCCAATAACCTGTCTCTCTACAACATGGAAGCTCATATCAGGCATCATAGCGGCTAAGATAAGTGGTCACATGGATAAATACATGAGTACGGCACAGAAGGGCATCTACTTAAATAGCAGAGGAGCCAAACACCAACTCCTTGTAGACCACACAGTCGCCCGAGACTGCAAAACCCGACACACCAACCTGTGCACCGCTTGGATAGATTACAAGAAAGCCTATGACTCAATGCCACACACTTGGATCAATGAATGCTTAGAGATGTACAACATCAATAGGACTCTAAGAGCCTTCATTGCAAACTTGATGGGGCTGTGGAAAACCACCCTTGAAGCCAACTGCAAACCACTTGCACAAGTGTCCATCAAATGTGGCATATACCAAGGAGATGCTCTGTCCCCACTGCTGTTCTGCATAGGGCTGAACCCCCTCAGCCAAATCATCAACAAGACTGGCTACGGATACCGACTGAAGAATGGGGCCACAATCAGTCACCTCCTCTACATGGATGACATCAAGCTGTACGCTAAGAGCGAGCGAGACATCGACTCACTGATCCACACCACCAGGATATACAGCACTGACATTGGGATGTCATTCGGACTAGAAAAGTGTGGTCGGATGGTTACAAGGGAGGCAAGGTCATCCGCACAGAAGGGGTCTCACTCCCAGAAGGAACAATAGCAGACATAGAGCACAGTTACAAGTACCTGGGAATACCACAAACAAATGGCAACCTGGATGAGGTCACAAGGAAAGGAGCCACAGCCAAATACCTCCAACGAATAAGGCAAGTGGTGAGAAGCCAGCTCAATGGCAAGAACAAGATCCGTGCAATAAACAGCTATGCCTTACCAGTAATCAGATACCCTGCCGGAATAATTAGCTGGCCAATGGAGGAGATAAAGGCCACGGATGTTAAGACTCAGAAGTTACTAACCATGCATGGAGGGTTCCACCCCAAATCCAGCACCCTGAGACTGAACACGAGTCGTGTTCAGTTCAGGAGGCAGAGGACTAGCGAGTGTGAGAGCCACTGTCCAGGATGAAACATCCATAAATACATCAAGGACAAAGCCTCAACGGACGATATGCTCAGGGAATGTCTCAGGCAATGGGGAACAGAGGATGATGTGCTAGAGTTTCCATCATGGGAGAACAAGCCCCTACATGGGATGTACCACCGACAAATAACTGAAGTGGCTGATATCAGGAAATCCTACCAATGGCTGGACAAAGCTGGACTCAAGGACAGCAGAGGCTCATCCTGGCTGCACAGGAACAGGCCCTAAACACCAGAGCAATAGAGGCTCAGATCTACCACACCAGACAAGACCCAAGGTGTAGGTTGTGCAAGGAGGCCCCTGAGACAGTCCAGCACATAACAGCAGGGTGCAAGATGCTGGCAGGGAAAGCGTACAAGGAGAAAGCGAAAAAGGAGCATGAGAAACTGGAGAAATACCAGGGCCTCAGGGAGGAATTGGAAAAGACCTGGAAGGTGAAGACCACAGTGGTGCCTGTGGTCATCGGGGCCCTCGGGGCAGAAACCCCCAAACTGGAGCAGTGGCTAAAACAGATCCCAGGAACAACATCAGACATCTCAGTCCAGAAATATGCAGTTCTAGGCACAGCCAAGATACTGGAGGAGAACTTCAAGCTCACAAATTAGATAAAGGTTTCACAAATCCCACACTGGTTTTAAATATTCTGCTATTAGTTAAGAATAATCCAGTCCAGGTTTGCTGTGTTTTTTTAGCGAGAGTGACTTAAAGATGCTAACAGTAGTGAAAAATTTGGTGGAAGCCATTAGTAATTTCCCGAATTGGAAGCTGCATTTGCAATCCAACTTTAGCTTCGTCCAAGCAGCAGGGCCAAACATACATTTCTCTTAATGTATGACAAATCTATGGTCGACATAAAATTAAATAATCCCAAATATATAATTTAATAAAAGCCTCTCATAAATGATGGTGGCATTGGCTTTAGATCTGCTAGACCAGTGGGTCACCAGTTCGATCCCTGGTCTACCTTTGAGATTTCATTTTGATATTTTAAAGGCATTATTAAAAAATAAAAGAAACCAAAATATCACACCAGCATTCTATTCTTTGTGAACATTTCTTTTGCGGTCTGGTTTACGATTTTACATTGTAGATATGAACATCAGCAAAATTTGTACCGTTAATTTTAAGATAATTAGCTGCTGGCAATGTTGCAGTATTTTTACATGAATTTTATAATTACTTAGATTTTTACAATAGATTTCTGTGTTTTCTACATTTCATGACTGTCAAAATTACTTGAAATATATGTTTATTGAGTTATGGTAATTCCATATATTTTCTACGGTAATAAAGTGCTTTTTACATTACAATCAGTAACTGTAGGTATTTTCCAGTTTTTTACTGCAAATTTACAGATTTGTTTGCAGTGTTTACGTACAATAATTCCATGTATTTTCTATGGTAATATAATGTTGCGGATATTATAGTCAGTAACTGTTGGTATTTTAACATTTTTACCTTATATTTACAAAGTTTTTTTTTTTTTACAGCGTTAAGTCATTGCAAAAATATGCTGCAACACAAAAAGCTAGAAAGTCTCTCTGTGGATGCAGAAAAATGTACCAGGCCCTGAACCTGCCCCGGTGGTTCAGAATAGAGATATTTTTTTAATTCAGCTAATTAGTGTATATAGAACAAACATTACAGATTAACAAAAAGTAAAACGGGGTATTAATCTACAAAATAAATACCTGGAGAATACAATGAATAACAGCAACAAAAATAAAATAACCAAACAAGAATGTAAAATGGATACATTCAAAACAAAGACAAAACACAGAACATAATCACTTGGGGTCACAACAAAAACAATGAAATTGTTTAACATGTGGATTAGGGTATACTTCTTTCTTTTAATCTTTGGAAGTTATTTTCAAATTTGAATTATTGTTTTTCTCTGTTCTGTATTATTGTCTGATTAACGTTGACCCAGATATTTTGGGTAGAAGTGGAAAAGGGAGGGAGGGAAAGAAAGTAAGTAAACAAACAAACAAATAAATAAGTTCAAAAATGTGATTTTATTTGGCTCTCCCATTTCCCCTGTCCTCCCCTGGTCTTTGTTTCTGCTGTGGCACTAATTCACCAACAAAGAAATTGCATTTAGAAATATGGAGTATGTTTCATTGAAATATTGAAATAGATTTTTATCTATTGCTGATTGTTGTTCAGCAACAGATAGGTAGATATCTGTGAGATCTAGTCATTGTGAAGTTTTGACTTTTTAAATATTTTTCCAGTTAAGCAATATTGTTTTCTTGGTGATATTTAGGGGTAGAGACAGCAGGGATTGGGTTTGTTTGGAGTTTATGTTCAGTTCTTCTAGACTACCAAGTAAGGAGACGGAAGGGAATATTAGGATGTTGTGGCCAGAGATAATTAGGTTTTTGTAACTGTAGCTTGACATAGAATTTAACCTTTTCTGGTGAAGGATTCAGTCAGTTCCTTAAGCTATCAAACTGTATTATGACTCTCAAATTTCCTGCAGCCTGGCTTCTGTCAGTAAAGAAACTATTACAATTAATAAGCATAATGAAAAAACTGAGAAAAGAAGAGGAACAGACAGAGAGGAGGTGTTTTATGTTACAAGATGAACAGAGAAAGACTGTGAGAGTGTGGAGGATGAGGTAGAAAGACTAGGTGTGAATCACGAGGTGATAATGTTTGAATATAACACATAATAGAGAGCTGGACTGTGAGATATTAAAGGCTGGAGGTTGAGATGTTTATTTCTCCTATGAACAGAAAATATATGTTAGAAATGGATTAATATACACTGATAAAAATATTCTGCCCTATCTACTTAAATAAATTATGCAAATAGCTGCCTTATTTATATGTTTATGTAGCAAGACTGTTTAATGCTTACTTATTTTGCTACATGAAAAAGAAAATCCAAGTAAAGGAAACTTAATTTTGTCAAGTAGATTAAGCAAAGCATAACTATTAATGTGGTAAATTAAATTTGCAAGCACACTGTGAAATCTAATTGCTTACAGGGCTCTCAGCACCTGCTAGTTAGTAACTTTAGCTAGTGCACAAGGACTGTTAATTCTGTGGTGAGTTCAGGACACCAGAGTATCCTGAGCCACGGTCAACTGCTGGATCAGAGTTCAAAGAATCTTGCTGCTGATGCTGTAGGATCAAACAGAATTACAAAGTAGATAATTCTTCGTTTACATGACAAATAACAGTAACTCCATTAACTGTAAAGCTCGCTGTTTCACACAATAACAAAATGAGAACCTCTTTAGATTATTCTCAACTAAAAGCATAATATTTAAAACCAAGTGTGAGATTTGTGAAACTTCAATAAAAGTTGATGTCACCATTTTTATGCTTAGGAGAATTGATATACCCCTAACCCTTTATTGAATTTTCACAAATCAGATAAAGGTTTCACAAATCCCACACTGTTTTAAATATTCTGCTATGAGTTGAGAATAATCTAGTCCAGGTTTGAAGAGTCTAGGTGTCACAGTTTAACTAGAGTAAATTAAAGATGTTGATGCTATTGAAAAATTAGGTGGAAGCCATTAGCAATTTCCTGAATTGGAAGCTGTATTTGGAAACCAACTTCAGCTTTGTCTGATGTGTTATTCTCATCAAATGTATTTTTTTTTGCCTACATCACCAGCAACAGCATTATTTTGTTAGCCTACATTAAAAAACATTGTGTCATCAGAGCATAATTTATTTTTCAACCGAAATCATTTGTAGAAATGTTAAAACTTTCTTCTTTATTTGCAGGTTTGCTTGAACAAAAATGGAGTCACATCTGGGGATGTCCTGAATAATAAGCATTAACTTCATTTAACTTCATTTTTTTAGGACAAAATTTTTATCCATGTACTTCAAATCACAGCTGGTTGGTTGGTCTGATAACTGATGTATTTGGTATTTGATGCTTTGAAACACCAAATGAAACACAGTAAAGATAGAATAGACAGGCTCTTAGTACAACAATAAAATTTACTACTTCAATGTTATCTTTGATTTTACAGATTCAATTAAATTGATTTCACCACAAAATCATGTTTATCAGTATTCTATATGTGTTCGAATCTGTAGTAAATGCAGAAACTGATTAAATATTGTGTAAGCGTTGCACAGCTGCAGTCTGGTCAACTGGCCTTCCCTCCACATGCTCTCATCCTCTCTGCTCCCAAAACCCTTATTTCCACTTTGACTCATCCCTCTCATAATTTCATTTTGCTAAGCCTTGTCTTCAGCCAACCAGTTCCAACATACATTGATCGTAGCATGAGCCTGCATCTCAGGAGCAGCAGTCTTAGTCACAGCAGAAACAGCATCGTTCTCTGTGAAAAACTTTCATGATTCTCCTTCAGGAGCCAAGGTCGCAACTTGGTGAGGTGTAGAAGAGCGAGGCTGAATCGGTTCTATTATGAAGGAAGCGCTGCACACAAACTCTGCAGCAGCTGTCCATATCCAATGGCAACAACAAAAAAGCCACATGCAGAGTGGTTACTATGGCAACCCACCTGACTCATGACCATCTCTGCTCACTCCCTTCGTCCATCCACTTCTCCTGTAGGATGGAAGGGGCATCAGAAAGATTTGGTTCCCTTGCATCCCACACAGAAACAGAAAGAGGGACAAGACATGAAAAATGCTAGAGTTCTTATGCTGTATCACCCCACAGCCAATCCACGCCTATTTGAAGCATTGCTAGTCCTTCTCTGTAATCATTCATGTTTTTGGTTCTTTCCTGCTGTCACTGAATGTCAGATGGCAAACATCAGATATTTTAAGCCAACACCACCCAGCTTTTGTAGTTCGATGTGCATTTCCATTTATTTCTTGGCTTAATATATAGAAAATAAATGACACTCCAGCTTTCCACCTTCTTTGCTCTTACTTGATAAATAGCAGATGGTTGTAGATGGAAGCTGCTACTAATAGTTATGTTGAACATTTTTTTATTCTGTTTTTATTTTCATTTTGAATGTTCTTAACCCTTTGTTTTTTAAACCTCTCAGTTGACTTCACATGCCAACTGTGAAGTCAACCTAATGCTACAAAGCTTTCTGGTAGGGCGAATCAAATGGAGACATTATTGGTTGATCTGTTCTTTTTTTCTCTTTTGCATTCAATTAAAACATGACCAAACTAATCCTACAAGTGTTGAGCTGGGCTAGGTCCAGACTGCAGGGAGGTCATTTTATCCTCTGAAGCGTCGACCGGTTGGGGGAGAATTGGGAGACTTTGGACAAGGCTGGACTAGAAATAGAATTAGTGTCTTCCTTGCAGTATGCAAACTCATTTGTTGCATATTTCTACACCTTCATGTTACTTTTCTCTTTATAATAACTTCCATCTTTCTCAGACTAGTGTGCAGTGTTTGGCCAAACTTCCAGGCTGTTTCTCTTTCTGTTTCCTGTTGCACCTGTCTCAGGATCAGCAGCATGATTCATAGAGCCAGATATGTATAAAGCTGCTAAATGAATAAAAATAGCTTCCAGGCAGAATCTATTCCAAGCATGCTTTGCCTGTTTATCTGAATGTCCCCTAGAGATAGAATTATATATTTTCAAAGTTACTGGAAAACAGAAATGCACAATAATTTTTACTAATTCCAGTTTAGGATGCTAATGTTTTAAATTTTGAAAGAAAATTGAACAGTCAAAATCTTTAAAAGTATCATCTGTCCTCATTCAGCCACTCTAAGCCTAAATTAACCAGTCACATGAGTCAAAGAGATTGGATCCTTTATTAGGCAAAGTCAGAGCTGCTACTTTCAGACAAGTCTTAACATACACTGGGCCAAATAAGTATCTTGTAAACCCCTGATTTTTTTCCAAGCTTCCTCTCTTTCAAAGAATGAAGATGTCTGTAATATTTATTACACTTCAACTTTCAGAAATGGAACCTAAAATTAAAATGCAGAAAATTGCAGTTTGAGTTTGAAATAATTTTACAATTTGTGTTGAATACTTACATTTATTTTTCACATCAGAAAAGACCCTTATTGTGAGTGAGAATGTGGAATAGAAGAAAAGGAGGGACTTTACTGTTTTACTTGTCATGTATTATTATATTCGATTAAAGCAAAATTCCAAAGACTTTTTTTGTCGACCCCCTAACATTTGAACATGTTATAGAACAAGAACTCGGCTGATGATGATGCTGCTTATTCCCAGGAAGCTGTTTCCCCACTGGCCATGGTTTGTGTCCTTCACCACTGCTTCATCTGTAATAGTTAAGATTCCAGAAATGTGGCAGCTGAAGCCATGATTCTGGCATGTAGAGGACCAGTTTCATCTCTGTGGAACAACACCAAGTACTTTCATGTGGTAGCATCTTTGGATTCATTTTTCACTGATGATGCTGGTTGGTAGCTGATGAAATACTCATTTAGTGCAAAAAATACTAATATTTTAAAATTTATACAACAAAGTTTTCTGGAGTTTTTTAGTCTTTCACAGTTTGATAAGGGTCTTATGGTGGAAATTTCAGAGCTTTCCCTTTGTTCTTTTGTTGTAAGAGGGGAAAATGCGAAAAAACTAGTTGTGAATTGCATACCTCTTTTTCCCCACTGTTTGTCCTTTTTTCTTAGATTTACAGATTTTACTGGTGCACAAGAATTTGTAGTCTCCTATAAAATTCTACACCAAAAGACGAAGATAATGCTGCAAGCTCTTTTTTTGTCTGTGTTGATGGATGTAAGGAGCATTTCACGTTTAGGATGTTGATCAACAAAACATCCACCATTAGATTATCCACCACCAGATACTGTTGCCATCAACATAGTGATAAATGGTTTTACATGTAAATGCTTACATACCTACACAGCAAATACAGATTGCATATACTCTGTAGAAACACAGACTTTCCTCTGCTTGTTGACTTTCAAGACCCGCAGTTGCAACATTATTACAGTCATCAATCACAGCTAACCATCGATTTGCATGGAGAATATTATGATGTTGCCATAACTGTCATGTTTTTCAATAACATGAATAACATGAATGTATTACTCTCTTACTGTACAAATAGATTCATGTGTAATCTGTTTAGAAATGGCAGCTTAAACCTGCAAAGGCTTTGAATAATGACATTGTTTTGTTAATGTTTTGGTTTTAGACGAAATAAAATTGTACAATCATCCTGCACCAGCACCGTTACATGTTATGGTGGCATTAACCAATAGATAAAATGATATTTTTGCAGTATCCAATATTTTGAAGTTTATATGTTTGCTGACAATTTTTTTTTTCTGGAAAAATATGGATGAAATAATAAAACTGTAGAAAAAGAATTAGCTGAGTTGAAAACATGGTTTGAATATCATAAGTTGTCATTAAATGAAGGAAAAACTAAATTCATGGTATTCTCTGGTAATCGGATCCATAATAATGTAAAGTTAGGCATAAATGGAGTAGAAATTGAAAGGAATTGTTATAGACAATACACTTAGTTGGAAGCCTCACATAGAATATATTAGAAATAAAGTTGCAAAAGCTATTGGAATGTTGTTTGAAATAAAAGATTTAGTAAATTTAGTAGATTTAGTAAACATTATTTGTCTTATTGTTCAGAAATCTGGGGAAACGCAAGTAAAACAAATATTGACATATTAGTCAAGTTGCAAAAAAGCTATAAGGCTTATTAATAAGGTGGGACACCATGAACCAACTGATAAGCTCTTCATTCAAAGTAAAGCATTAAAATGTACAGATATTTATATAAAAATACTGGAAATAATGTTTAAAGCATTGAACAAAAGTCTTCCTTCTGGTATTCAGAAATTATTTAAATTGAAAGAGAATAAATATAATTTGTGAGGTTTGTTTACATTTGAATGTGCAAAAGAGAAAAGCCAGATAAAGTCTAGATGTGTTTCAGCTGTTGGTGTAAAACTGTGGAATGAATTGAATGATGTTTTTAAGTTTCTTGGTGAGCTTTAAAAGAGCTCTAAAATGTAAAATGATAACATCTTACTCTGTTATGTAGATTTATATATGTATTGTGCAGATATCTTGGTAGGTTGTTGTGTATAAAATAGGGTAGGAAAGAATAAGCTTGGCCTCAGCCTATTCCTTTTTTGGTAAATTATGGGCTTCTTATTTTTATTCTTTTGTTTTCTGTGTTTATTGTGGACAATTTACCAAAATAAAGAGATTGATTAATTGATTGAGATACACAATATACAAGGCTTTTTTTAATCAACTTGTAAAAAATACTTGATACACATTTGGTGCTCAACAAGCAGCTCACCCTGGAACTCTCTGGGAGTTAAGCTGAAACAAAAGTCTCACACTTTGGATCTAACTTGATCAACAGCATCAAGTCAGATCTGACTGTTAAAGCTCAACAGTTAGTGTGGCCAGCTTTAAGCTGAAATACCCACCGACCTCACATCCAAGAATTTAGCAACAAGCCCGAGCCATGACACATTCTGTGGAAATTCCACTGAAAAACAGATTTACTGCACTTCAACAGGAACTTACACTGAAAACATTTAAAGGTGGTTTAATTTGAAATTGAAAATTTTCCTGCTGCCTTGAGGATGCAAGTTGGGAGGGGTACTGGTGCCTATCTTCAGCGGTCAATGGGCGAGATCACCCTGGACAGGTCTCAAAGAATGTCATGGTTGGGTCTAGTTTTTGCACCCACATGCAAAACATGATTAGGAGAAGCGTTTGAATAGTAATACATTTTAATGAAAACCCAAGGAAGTGGGGAGAAGGGGAATCAGGATTCAGGGGAGGAACTAGGTCTTCTGACTGTCAACGAGAGGAAAGTGGTTAGTGGGGAGTTCAAGGGACATGGGAATCTATGGTGCAGGTAGTAGGTAAGATGTCTTATGATCTGGAGGGTGGGTCAGAGAGTCCAAACTTGTAGTTGAATATGAGAGGGGTCCAGGTACTGGAAGGCTGATGAAGTAGAGAATGTTGGAAGGTGGAACAGGCAAGTTCTTGCTGCGGGCGACAGTGTTGCTGGCGGCCGACAGGGTCCAGGTGGAACCTTGATCTCAGGGTTCCTGGTGACCTACAGGTACTACCTGTGGCGTCTTGGAGGGATTCCTCTGGGGTAGGACTGGGAGGGATAGTGAACGTAGCTCCTGAGGTGTCGCACAAAGGGCTCAGGTAGATCCAGGTAGCAACAGTGTCACTGGAGATCTCGGCAACAACGCAAATCACCATAGTAAGCAAACACTCAGGCACTCAAGTGTCGGTCAGCCTCTTCTTAAATGCTGCACAGAGTCTTCTCCAAATAGACAACAGGTGTGTCTACAGGGTCGGCAAACACCTCTCTCCAGGGGCCCAGCCACCCGGCGACACCTGGTGGAAAGGGAGGGAAATAGCAGGCGCACCCAAAACAACAAAACCCAAGACGAAAAGAAAAAATAAACAAAACGAACAAAGCTTGGACCATAACAAAGAATAAAAGACTAGATATCAACTGCAAAAACTTAAAGGAAATTGTATATCAATTAAGCTTCTCTATTTATTGATACCACAGCTTCCCTTAAGAAGGTTCTGCTTGTCATTGATTTGTCATCAATCTGATTCAAATAGTAAACTTATTCCTCTCATCAAGTTTTTTCCTCCAGACTTTTGTCAGTTATCAAACCATTAATAAAAAACAACAACCTGGACAAATTACTACTACAGAATTACAATCTTCCATTCACTAGTAAAATTACTGTAAAAGCTGTTTAAACAGTTAAATCTCCTGAGACTACTCTTTCCTTCATTTCTTGGTCCAGGCCTGTGGTACACACCATGTCACAAAACAGCACAGTAGCCCTATATATAGGCCCACTGACAGATTACTTAATATAGACACCTGTGATCATAAGTAGTGGACACACCTTGATTTAACATGGTTCCTTTGGTCACCTTATTTTCAGGAGTACCATCATTTTTGTCCAGGTCTGTTTCATGAGTTTACTTTTTAAAATAATTCTGTTGATGTATGTTTGAAAAGCAACATACATCTTTTCAAACATATAATGAGTACAAATTTTATAGAATTTTTATTCATTATTACTTTTTTCAGATTCAAGTTATTTCTGTGTGGGTTTTTCTTTCATTAACTGAGGCGTACCATGTGTGCAGCTAAAATTTGCTACACAAATAAACTGATGGATTAATTGGTTCCAATTGCAAATTTAGTAGTTTCAGACATACATAAGGCCTAGATATAACTGAAACTAACAAACCTAATGTCTTTAAACTGACCTTACTTATAAGACAACTAATATATTTTTCAATGTTTGTTACAAACAAGTCAAGAGATGTACTAAAGCATAGCTTTACGTGATCAATCTATTCTCTGATATACAACATAGAACAATTTTACTTCCATATTAAAAGAAAATGCTCTAACTTAACTGGGAACTTGTTGATAGTTTATGTCATATGAATGATAAAGAATGAAAACTGACAGTTTTACTGACATTTATAGATAGAACGGGAGACAAGCTCTGCTGCCTAATTAGCTTAACCTTCATTAGATCAGCTGATGATCTCAGTGGAGAGCTACAGAACAAACTGCCACCAAGCCCATGGATGTGTAGCCCCAGTGTTTCACAACACAATTATGGATGACTCACAAAAAGACTCACAAAAGATTATTCAAGGAAGTTTTTTTCTTTGTTTCTGTCTTTTACAGGAAAATCTTTGCTAAAATATAAGTGAGCACATGGTTTTGGCTGACTAACTTTTTTTTTTAAGTCTTCTTGGACACATTTGTACGATTTTTACATTATTCCACAAGAACGAGGAGAGACTACAGACACTCCATAAATCTGCAAGTTTCTTGTTTGGGACATGTTGTAGCACAGAGCAATTCCTTTGCTCTGCTGGTGTCAGTTATATCCACATTAAGACTTTTATTTGTTCATATTTTCTTCCTCTTTCAAAGAATGAAACCAATCATATTAGGAAGCATCTGATGATTCATCAGAGCCACAGACACCCAAAACATGAATTAGTAAGACAGTCAAGAGAGAGAGAGAGAGAACAGTAGAATTAGAGGAGTGGGGTATAACTACTTCCATGGGAGAGCTGCTTACATCCTGCTCCATTCTGGCGTTTCCCTAGAAACAACCGAGCCCTAATGTTTCATCTAACCCTCCTCTTCAACTCTCTAATCACCGATTCCCATCTGAAAGCTAATGTAAAACTACACACACATTCATACACATGAATGCTATTCTATCTTCACAATGACTTTTCATTGATTTCCATTAATTTTTCATTAATTTCTATAGTCAAATTGTAATGCTTATACTTAACCTAAAAATGACCAGTAGATGCCTAACATTAACCCAAATCTGTAACCCACACACATTTCTTCTTCTTGGGTCCAGGCACAACATAGCATTTGTTGGAAAAAGGGCCCCTACAGGAAGGAAACACACAGACAAAAGGGGTGCATTACAGTGGAAAACATAGTGATGGACATTAATTCCTTTTGTTACTTTTAATTCACGCATTGCTAGCCTATACTTTCTAAATGACCCGTAGAGACAGTGACGTAAAACGTGGGCATGCAGCGCATGCAACGCATTGGGGCGCTGCACCAGAGGGGCGTCAAAACCCCGCCTGCAGGGGGCGGTGCGCCGATGACGTATTCGCATCCACCTCGCGCCCATAACGGGGTAAATATAGAATGTAGCGAGTTTTACCTTTCATGGGGGGGGGGGGGGGGGGGGGGGGGGTAGAGCATGCATATGTTGTGTACGCATCCACCTGAGAAATGTAGCACATGAGCTCCTTCACCTTCACGTACCTGCCTTCGGGGGACGGGAGAGGGATGATTTATGTGTTAACATCCACCTAGTTGCGACCCTGCCATTAGATACCGTTCCCCAGATACTGGGGGAAACACACACTATGTGCATCTGATTAGGGCGCGGTGAGGTAACTTTGCTGAAATACGTTGTTTGAGCTTTCATGGTGTCCGTAGTTCTCTGGATAAGAGCGCTTAACAACCCTGGTAACATACTTAAATTTGTGAAAGTACACTTTAAGTATTCTAATTATTAAGTTTACTACCTATAAGTATATGAAGTATACTAAAAATACACTTGTACCAATTTAGAAACTAGAACTTTAAAAACACTTAAACATAATTGTACCAAAATACACTTTTAATATATTAAATAAAAGTATACTTTAAGTGAACAAAATCTGAATGAATATGTATGAACTTTTAAGTGCCTTAATAACTTTTACTATTTATTAAAATTGCATACAATAAAAAAAGGTTATCCTTTTTTTATTGTATGCAATTTTAATCATGATGTAATTTTTAAGAAAGTATCCAATCAATTTTCAGATGTGTGATGTAAAAACCTTATAATCAACGGCATCAGCTCCAGTTCACACTCCAGACCAGATGGTGGCGGTATTGCACATTTTCATTTATTTAAAAAACGCCACAAAGAGAAGAAAAAACTTGAAGTAGGGAAGATAACAGACGCTGTTCAAATTCACCATTTTTACTCACATAATATTGCCTTAAAAGTAGAGAGGGCCTTGACAATAGTTGGTAATTTTGGTTAGTTTAAGCTGATGACGTCCTAGTCCAAGTTAGACGACAACACAACGGGACAACAACCGATGGAAATGAAATGTGTGTCACAAAAGGAGCCCGGGGGACGAAGGATGCTAAGTGTTGCTAGCTAGTAAGTTTGCTTATTAATTATCTTTATTTTACTATAAACAGTGCAGTAAAGATATATAACTTACATTGGATTCTTAAATAATGATTTTATCAATTTTATTGTGACTTGTATGATTATTATTATAGTAATAATTCAGCTTCATGTTATAACTGCATGGAGGCTGTTTGTTGCGACTTATACTTTAATTCTTAAACTAACCTGGTTTTAATTAAGCTCCATAAAACGGAGAGACTTTAATATTGTGAGGTTGTTGTTCTAACTCGTTCATCAATGATTTTATCTTCAACATATGTTTGCAGTCTAATTAAGCAAATGAAGATGAAAGATGGAGCCAGAGAAATCAGGTGTTAGGAAACCTAAAGACTTTCTGTCTCAGAAGAAGCTCTGACTCCACCAGATCAACAACCAGCTCTGAGGATGAACCTCCACATTGTCTTCATGATGTAAGTTTGTTTTAATGAGGAGCTAAAGCTACATTTTCAACAACAAAAACTGCTGTTACCAACACTAAGTGCTTAATAAACATGATTTGATCTAAGGGTAACTGGAAATAATTTTTTCTTTTGATTACACTTTTGATGTGTAAACTGATCATTTATGTAAAGTTCATAATATTGTGAGTAAAATTGGATAATTTTAAAATGTCGGTAATAAAAATATTTGAATCAGCTTGGGCATCTTGTGTAATTAATATTTCCATGTAATTTTAGCCTAAAACAATGTAAGTACTGTAGTGTAGTTATGCATGTCATTTACAAAATAGGTACATAGGAATAAAGACGAATTAAGAGTAATTAAAATTGTAGTCATCAATAGCAGGAAATCAAATATAAAAATTAAGTGTAATTTATATACATTAATATATTAATATATATTTAAAATATATTGGAGGTATATTTAATATTTAATATAATTTTGAGATAAATTATATGATTATTATATAATTACTAACACTCAAAATCTAATAATTATATCAAAATATAATAATAAAGCTCTGAAATATGAAATTTAAAAAGTTTACTTTAAGTACACTCTAAGTCAGAGGTTCCCAAACTGTGGGGCGCGGGAAGTCGTCTGGATGAAAAAAAAAACCATGAATGCTGTATGCACTGGGTTTTTACCTTAGAATGGCCAACTTTCTGTTATTCATCTATCAATTTGATACAGTAGGGGCTTCCACACTTCCCATATCTGTGTCCTCTGTCACTTTTATCAGCAGTTAAAACTGTTTAATCAGTTGTTAACACGTTGAAACTTGTTTTTCCGAGCCGCCTTTAAACGCAACATAAGTGCTACAACATTCGCGCTGGGTTTAGACCTGTGCAGGCAGTGAAGGAGACCTGCTGCTGCTGTGTGGAGCTAAGCAGGTTTGTGTTAGAATCATGGCAGCAAACCAGCAAAACGCAAAGAACTTTTCACAGTTTTCCCCCAAACTAACTGACTGAGTTGAGTGAAGCTGTTGGATGCAGGTAAACTTAGCTAAAATATGACTAGCTAATATCAATACAGCACCTTAAGCTTAACAAGTAGCCTGTAGGCTACTGATATTATGTTCAGCTATGTACATTCATTTTGCCCCCCAAAAAGTAATTCCCCCACTCCCCCACCCGTTCTTAGAGAGAGGGAGTGTTGTGGTCAGGAATATTAAAATAAAACTGTAAAACTACAATTTGAGTTCCGTTCCTGTCCTGTCCCAGGTTCTTCGCCGCGGTCTGGAAACTCTCGCGAGACACAAAGAGACGTAAGCAGCGTGATGGCGTCACAGAAGTTCAGAATTTAATCCAATCAGAAGAAAGTATCACACAAGACAGAATGTTAAAGGAAAACACATTCACCGATTAGTCACCTGATATAACAAAAACAGATAGAGGAAAAGACGAAGACGTCTGAGACGTCCCCGGAGAAACAGTCAGCCCATGGTGCTAAGAATTGACTATTTTTCTGCCTTATTTTCCTGCGCAAGAGGTTTTGTACTAGTAGGTGTGTTCTATTCAAATAGGGGGCAACACCTCTCGACCAATTAGAAGCCGCCTCCGAGCACCCCTGAAAACGGCACTTCCCTACCATCTGCCGAGACATCAAAGAGACTCTTACCTCCTTGATGTTATTTGAGGTTAACCAGAACTCTAAAAATCCTGCTGACTTTTACAACTTACAAATGCCTCAGGAGACTTAGCTGTATTGTTTTAGACCAAATTGTCTTAAGGTGAACTGCAGGTCAATCGTTTACCCCACCAGATAAGACTGCTTGTCTCCTGTGGTTTTACGACCCAGTGGTTTCAAGTAAACGATAGAGCTAACTCAAACACTAAAAATGGTTATATTTCCTTAACAGTCCCTCTTTTGAGGTCTGAGTATTTACAGACCTCACAAAATAAATTGATTAGTGTTTTAACCAAGGAATCAAAAAAATTTAGAATGACCAAACATTGATATACTCCTTTAACAGTCCCCATTTTTGACTAAAAAATGTCTAAGCAGGACAGCACTGGTCTACAGCCCACCATCTGCAGCACCTTGGAAAAACAACTAATAGGGAGGTGGATTAGGTAAGCTACTGCCACCCGGACCAGTTACTTGCATCTCAAATTAAACTCTGTATTCTACCTAGAGATGATAGAATGATCCTGAGCGAAAGTTTAATACTCACCTGTAGAACCTAAAAAATTCATAAGCTTTCCAATCCAAATGTCAAATACCCATTAACCTTTTTTTTTAAATATGAAGATCTTATAACTCAATCATTTCAGGGGAATCAAACCACATTACAATCCTCACCCAGACATAATAAAATGGAAAAACTGAATGAGTCACATAATACTAACTCAGGATGTCCACCAATTACAAATCAATCATGAACACATACATCCTCATCCTTCAAACCTATACAACCAACAGACTCAAAGCTGTGGAGGGAAAATCAGAACACACAAAAAGCAATTACAACTGGTTTCAATGTTTTTTTTTTTACACAGAATTATCAAAGTTCGTGTCTCTTCTTTGGTGATCCTCTTAAACAAAAATATGAGTTTCACAAAAAATAGTTCGAATGGACGCGCAAAAACGAAGGTTCATAAAGAGTTCGCAAAATCAACGATATAAAAAACGCAAACGTGGGGTCGATGTGTGATCCTCTTGAAGCTTGATCCGTTTTTATACCCTTATCAGGTATTTAAAGCTCAAGTTTCCCACCTGAGCGTCCGTTGCTCACTGAAAATTGGATTATTATGCCAATTAAACAGTGAGTTTAAGGAGAGGTTTCAATCTCCTCTTCTCTCAATAAATTGAGACCAAAACAGGATTATTATGCCTGTTCAGATCTCTGAAGACGTCAAAACTCAGGAAGCAGAAGTAGTCTCAGCAGGGATTCCCGCTATACTTCTTACTGGAACCGTTGAACCTCCTTGGTCTGGGGAACTGCGTGACGAAGCTCCTCCGTCTGAAGGCTCACTGGGGCTCCTCATCTGCTGCGCACTGACTCCACTGGAACCCGGCGTCCCTTTTCCATGCAGATGAACAGCATCAGACGTCCTCTTGATCTCTCAGCCTGGTCTGGTGAAGTGAAGTTCAGCCCCCGTCCTTCTGATGACTTTAATTTGGACCCAGATGATTCCTGGAACTGGTCCTGTGACGTCTGGTATTCTGCAAACTCCGATCCCAAACCTAGGACTTCTCAAAAACATCATTATGAAATAAATGTGCCGGTTCACCTGTCCCTTCTGGAGTCCATGCGCAGGTGTCGGAAACATCCTTCTCGTGTCAAACTCGTATGAAGAGAACCCTGTTAATTTGTTAATGGACAACACGTAAAAATATCGACCCATAGCAAAACGTTTTATCTAATTTGAATTTAGACTGTGCACAGTTTATAGCCAATTTTCAACTTTTCTTAAATTTTATCCAGAATTATCCGTATAACGAATAATCAAATTAGACCCAATATCCCGCATATAAAACGCTTCGAATCCATCAATAAATCTACAGTCGCTGTGAAAATAAAAAATTGATTAGGAACAATTGGTTGTACAAATCTTCAAACATATCTTCATTTTGGGTCTCTGTGTTAAACATCCTTGAAGTAAAATGACTTCCTTGGCAAGTCATAGATGAAAACGTAGTAAGAGGAAACAACAATAAACGATCCTAATTATTTTGTCGTTTCAAATCATATATTATTCTTATTATCAAATTTTATTTAGATAGTTTATTTCAATTTATCAGGCATGTAGAGATTTTGTATTTAACTTTTATTTTATTATTCTTATGCCTTCATTTCAGATTATAATTTCATTCCTTAAGTTAACTCTCTTTAGAAACAGTTTCATAATTGTTCCTTTTAAATATCCAATTTAGACCACTTTAATTTTAATCCTAATTCTTCATTTTAAATCCTCAAAGGATGATCAGCTTGTCTTGCAAGAATATGTTAACCGTGTCATTAAATAAAAATGATTCATCCAAATTTCAACCCTTTTAATATTTGATTCAGTTTTTTTCTTTTTTTAAATATTTATTTATCTTATTTAATAATGAATTATCCTTCTTATTTCTATCAATATATTTTCAATTTACTGGGGAGAAGCTTGATACAACTATATTCTGTAAACATTTATTTTTAGACCTTCCCGGATGCCTTATTTAAACCACTTATTTTGAATCATATGGAGTGATATGTAATTATGTCACGATCCCTTTCCCTCTTTTTAGGAAACACTGTTTTGTATAAACTATTTGATTCCAATCATGCATGTTAATTATTTCTTATTCCCTCTTTATTCTATAACAGAACAAATGTTCTGTCATAGAATACCATAAAAATGCCATATAAATTAAATAGAGAAATCAGTCACTGCTACCCCATGTCCCATGTTTCAGGTGGCAACAAATTCATATTTGAGTCAAAATTTAGAAAGCAAGAAGGAACGTGGTGCTGTTAGCTCATTGTGTACTCAGTCCACTTCAGTATGTTTAAATGCAAATGTCAAATGCAGTCGAACTCCCGATCTCACTAAAATACTGCAACTGAGGAATAACCAAATGACATTTAAATCATATATCGCCGTAGGTAAAACGCGGCACCAATGTAAGTCAGTTATGGCTAAAAATAGGAAATCTGAATTATTCCCCTACACCACGCTCGTCAGTCTGAAATTAAAATAAGTGGAGACAAACGAAGTGAATCACTGAGGCAAAAAATGCTAGTTCGAAAAATGCAGAGAGTCACAAACACCAGTCTTGCAATCATAAATCTTTTGAGACATCCTGTTTGTTATCACACCCCTACCATAGCCAAAAGGTCAGAATGTCAAGCGAGAGGAATGTGAGGCAATAAACCCAGTAAACATAGTATGCCCTGTGGCAAAGTAAGTCAGCTAAAAATAAAAAATAAAAAATAAAAAATAAAAAATAAAAATAAACATCGCACTTAATACAAGATAAATTTGGAAAAATAGTGAAATTTCACCAACTCAAACCGACAACTGGCAGTGGTTTGCATCTCAGAGGCCAAAACACGCTGAAGGAGGAGTCAGAGGACTAAAGTCACATGCGACAGGTGGAGAATCCAGTATCACCCAGCAACCAGACAAACAGGACATCCACCGAGCTATAGCGTGAACTGTGCAGAGTCCATGTGACTCAGAAACGGTACAGAGTATGCATGTCCCGTCTCTGAACTGAGGTAAGCTGTGAATGACAGCAGTGGTCCCGAGGGAAGAGACACAGCAAAAGTCACAGAACCACGGAGGATCCCCTCTCCTCCTTATCCATTCCCAGCAGAATGTCTTTTGATCCATGAAGTGTGACCTCCTGCCAGCACGCTTGAGATAACAGTCAGAGTGTAATCCATCTCTGGGTCCTGTCGTGACCCAAATAACAGGAAATAGCAGTAAACTCCACCGACCTCAGTCTTTGAAGATGTCGTCACTTCCACTGAACAGTCCATTTCAGAGGCACAGTTTGTAATCGCAGCGGAGCGAAGAGCCGAGACATCGGCTTAAAGCAACAGCAGACACCTGAAGCCAGATGCCAAGCGACACCATCATCTCACACCTCCCAGGATGGTTCCAGCCTCAAGAAACCTACCCCCACAGCACTTCAACCTCCAAGAGCAGAACTGCCAGTGTAAAACAAACCAAGTTAACAAAAAATAAAACAAAAGGCTATACCAACGTTCCTTACTGCAGAGCCACCTGACATTCCTCTGGCTTTACACCCCACCTTCTGTAAAGAAAGGAAAAAAAAATAGAATTAAAACAAGATATTTCACAACCAAATGTGATAGAAGTGATATAATAAGCTCACTTACTGTCTTTTCTTTGTTTTGATCTATGCAAAATAGCACCTCGAAAGCATTCACTTCGCCTGTGCCAAAAAATCAGCAGTGACATAGAAATCTGCTATATTCCAAATGTGTGTAAACATGACAGATGCTTAACTGTCATCCGGCTTCATTACCTCAATTTGTAGTCCACTTATAAGCAGACATCATATGTTAGTGAATCATAAAGGCAAGATAAAATCTCCTTACATAATTAAATCCATAATCCACTATTTTGGAATGAAGGTCAAAAGTTTTGATTAAAAGATTCACAATCAACTGCCCCCAAATCTCACCAATTTAAGTAAGGCCTATTTTAGCCTACTCCCCCATCTATTTAATAAAAACAGAAATTTATTAAAAAACAATTTATAAGTGGAAAACCAAAAATAGAAGAATTGTGCTCCTCTCAACATGTCCAAATCAGTAACCCATGTGTCACACAGACCAACCATTAAAACAATTAAGTTAGTATGTTAGTCAGTAGTTAGTACATTATAAATAAAACAAACAGAATGCAGGTACAACCCAAAAACATAAAAACATATGGAATGTCTCATAGCAATTAAAAGAGTCTCATGGTCACCTGTAATTTGTTTGTCACACATGAAATAAAAACATTTGTTCAACATAAAATTAGAACTCCCCAATTTGTACCGATTCCATCTTCCAAACATATTTCTCCAGATTAGAAACCAAAATCCATCCTGTTCAAAGTTTTCAACACAATTTCATAACACCATGCCTGAGAAGAAAAAAATTATCAGAAATGAAATGAACATATTTCCACACAAAATGCATCGTCGTGTGCGTAGAATCACCTAAGAGAAAAATATGGATTAGTCCGCACGTCCCGAGTTATCTATATGAAAAGAAGGAAAGAAAAACAATTAAAGCAGTAAATGAGTAGAACCTGTTGGAATTAAAATACCTTATGACAGGAACAACAATTTCCAGAATTATTATGTCAATTGCATATATCATGCAGGTGTGTATCGCAAAAAACCTTATATTCAATATTGTCTGTGTGTCTAACCAAAATCCTAATTAAATGACCAAATTAAAAACTGAAGTCTCCAACGGGGTGCCGGCTGTAATGTCATTTCAACATCCTCCCAGACAGCACAGGACCGGGGGCCCCACACACACACAGCTTGATACACACGCACTGACACACACACAGCTACACACGGACACACAACAAGTAACACAGAACAGGCACTTATGACACACAAAGACACATAATAAAAGACAATAAAACACAAATCATACACTCACACAGAGAAAACTACAGACTACACCAGGTAACAA
This sequence comes from Poecilia picta, assembly GCA_033032245.1. Lineage (NCBI taxonomy): Eukaryota > Metazoa > Chordata > Actinopteri > Cyprinodontiformes > Poeciliidae > Poecilia > Poecilia picta. The sequence continues at coordinate 275,536 of CM065365.1, read as the reverse complement.
AGAAAACAAACAGATAGTATAGAAAAATAAGAGCCGGCTATTTATACAATGCGAACAACACCTTCCGCAGACTTATTTAACTATTTCATTTACTCATCACTTCCAGTCTGCTACGAGCCGGTCAAGCTCAAATGGAGAAAGCGCATTTCAATCGACCCGAACACCGACTGTTTGCCGGTAACGAGGAGGGCCGCGCCACCGTCCTTAACCCATCCGAATTAGAATTTCGCCGCAACGGATCCCAGATCCTTCCGAGCGCAGTTCCCAGAACTGAAGCCAAATGACCTTAAATGGTAAGTCCACTTTTGGAACGAGCAATTTGTTCCTCAGTCGATTCAGGCTGATTAAAAAACACACCAACTATGAAGCCAATTATTCATATTTTGGGCACGGGCCGGACCCAAGGCCGAAAACCTAGCATAAACAGAGTTTGCACCTCTGCCGAGCTTGCCAAAGCTCCCCGTTTGCTCCGTGTGTTCAACAATTAACCATTAAATCAAATATGCTCAATTTCGGTTGAAGATTCCATACGCATTGTACACAGAAAGTAATTCTGAACACCTGGAACGCCACTCACAAGATGGCGCACACAAGATGGCGCTTACTACAAACCGAAAGCAAAAAATGAATAAACTCACCGTTCACAATTAAACACCGCAACGAATCCTCAGCGTCCCCACAGAGGGTTCCAGACCGCGCAACCGGACGAGCCTCCAATTTGTTGTGGTCAGGAATATTAAAATAAAACTGTAAAACTACAATTTGAGTTCCGTTCCTGTCCTGTCCCAGGTTCTTCGCCGCGGTCTGGAAACTCTCGCGAGACACAAAGAGACGTAAGCAGCGTGATGGCGTCACAGAAGTTCAGAATTTAATCCAATCAGAAGAAAGTATCACACAAGACAGAAAGTTAAAGGAAAACACATTCACCGATTAGTCACCTGATATAACAAAAACAGATAGAGGAAAAGACGAAGACGTCGGAGACGTCCCCGGAGAAACAGTCAGCCCATGGTGCTAAGAATTGACTATTTTTCTGCCTTATTTTCCTGCGCAAGAGGTTTTGTACTAGTAGGTGTGTTCTATTCAAATAGGGGGCAACACCTCTCGACCAATTAGAAGCCGCCTCCGAGCACCCCTGAAAACGGCACTTCCCTACCATCTGCCGAGACATCAAAGAGACTCTTACCTCCTTGATGTTATTTGAGGTTAACCAGAACTCTAAAAATCCTGCTGACTTTTACAACTTACAAATGCCTCAGGAGACTTAGCTGTATTGTTTTAGACCAAATTGTCTTAAGGTGAACTGCAGGTCAATCGTTTACCCCACCAGATAAGACTGCTTGTCTCCTGTGGTTTTACGACCCAGTGGTTTCAAGTAAACGATAGAGCTAACTCAAACACTAAAAATGGTTATATTTCCTTAACAGGAGTTTCTAAGAATCTCCCCCTCACACGCATCGTTTCAACCAGACAGCCATTAGTAATCCATAGGGAGGCCCAGAAAATGTTTAGAAACCACTGGGCAGGTGCAGAAGAAAATGTTTGGGAGCCACTGCTTTAAGTATACTTGAAGTTGTTCCAAAAAAGTATGTGTAGTATGCTAAATTTATACTAAATTTAATTGTAATTTTATACTATTTAAATACTACTAAAGTATACTAAATACAGAAGATGTTCCAAAACAGTACAGTTGAAATACATCGATAAAAGTACACTAAAGTATGTTAAAATTTAGTATACTAAAGTATACTTTTTTTACCGGGGAAACAAGTGCTTTTATGATTGCTGAACAAGCACGTGTGTATTTTGCTACCTGGGCGGTGCGGAGCAGTGAAGAGATGCTGAGGGAACCGTATCTATTGTAGTACACGAATTGTAGTAACACCAGCATTGTCAGTAGTTTCTTTTTTTTGTGGATTGTAGGAAGCAGCTATATTTTTCATCATATCAGGGGCGGATCTACTGGGGTGGCAGTTGCCACCCCAGACGAGAGCCTTGTCACCCCAGCCAGCGACAATGAATTCAATAAATAGTTATGGGAAATCGGACATTAAGCGCATTAAATTTTTTTTCCGTCAGCATTGAATGCAACCTGACACCCACTGTGAAGTAGCGGGAAGTGCAAGAGAAGGACAGAGCGCCAGCAGCATGGACCTTACCACAGCGGCCACTTTTCATTGGCTAATGCCCATTTTATGTCACAGCGCAGCTATCACGTGGGTTACCGTCTCACAAACTCAGCTAATGGACATTGTGGACTAGCAGACCAACAGAAAGTTTTTGCGTCAGGACTCGAAAAAGAATGGTTCTCCACTGTCAGTGGGGTATCTGTACAGGCGATGTCAGGTATCCTGATCGTGTTTGTGGAACTAAAATTCACAGATTTCCAAAATCTGAAGCGGAAAGCCTTGCTTGGATTAAAGCTTGTGCACAACCGCATCTGCAGCTCAACCATTGTAGGATCAATAAGAACAAAGGCGTGTCTACTGGTGTAAGTATTATTGCTTTGCTTTCTTTGTGTTTAGTTAATGAAAAAAAAAGTTAATAATAAACACATCCATCATGAAAACCTTTTAACCAAGTACAGCATAATGGCAGTACCGATACAACTTCTACACCTTGAAGCCTGTCTGTTAGGGTCTTACGTTAGCTGAACAGATCAATATGCAATGTGTACCGTATCTGACATACATTAAATATTTTATTTTACCTGAAAAGGCTTTTTACTAAACTGTAATCGTGTTAGCCATGCTAATCTTGTTACCCATCGAGTACCGTGTATCAGGCCTAGGCACATTCAAACATTTGCCAACAAAAATCACCCTCAAAACCATGAATGCCCAATTTACCCAGCCTTGAAAGAACAATAGGCATCAGTGATCTTGTCCACCGCTATATTTATACTGAGGGTGTGAGGATCTGCTGTTTTCCTCATTGATCGGTAGCATTTCGCTGTGACGTGGACAATGTTGGAGGCATCGTGTGGCTCAAACACCTTGATGTCGTCCAAAAAAGATGACATGAACTTGTTGGTTCCCTTGTCCATTATTGTGGCTGATACTTTGTGAAAATGCGGCAAAAATGCTACACTAATCGACTCAGAAATACTCTGCAGAGAGTCAGTGGAAATGAAAAATGCCATGTTTAGATATCGGAGCTAAGCTGTTAATGTGAGACATGTAGTCATGTGGGACTTTCGAGGGGCGTTTCTGGGCGCAGCTTGGTAAGGTCCATTGGTGGATTTATATATTACTGGATTGGACATTATGTGACTTATCGTAAGTCACACATGCGCCATTGCTGTCCATTGAGTCAGGAATATCGGTGGTCAGGAAAATACTACAATCACGCAAAGAATTAGAACAACGGATGCAATGTTTAGCAGTTAATTCAACCATAGATAATGGTAATAAGGGCTTCAGATTTCACAGGGGAGGAAAACGTTTTATTTTAAAGAAAACATTGAACAAGTGAGCAGTGGGTCAGTAATACTGGCCAACTGTTGCTAGCCTGGTATTGACTTTGATAACCTAGCATGTGCTACGCAGTTCAGTGTGTTTTGGTTCCATTAGCACTAAACAACCCGCCACCAAGTCATCAGTAGAGCAGCTGGTTAAATCAGCTAATCAACCACCGCTGTGCTCAGGCGAAAACTTAATAATAATAATCACAATACAGACATTAAGCCTGACAGCATAATGTAACAGACTAAATGTTCTGTTTTGTTGTTTTTGCTACTTTTTTGTGTGGGAAATTTTTTGTTTTTTGGTGTTGATTCCCCTGATCGGTGATCTCTGCTCTATCTGCTCACTGAGCTGTTGTTTGTCGGTTGCCAAGGCAATGGGTCGGGTGCAATACCGACATACAGAGAGAGAAAAGGCAGAATAAAATTTGTTGGAGCTATTTTTTCTTTATTTCTTTATTCATTTGAATTTTGGTATTTTATTCTTAAATTTCTATTTTTTGTATTATTTACAATGTTTATTTGTAGGTTGATAATTGTTGATTTTATTTTATTTTTTTTGTTTTATTATTTTTCTTTATTTTCTAAATTTAGACAGGATGTAATCTGGATCAGTCTACTTTCTATAAGTGCAGGGGCCTTTTGAAGGTCCAGCAGGCATTTTTGTTTTGGCCGATAGTTTTTACCAGAACAAGAGTGGTAGCATGAGAACAAATGGAAATTTGATCTCTGTAATTGTTTGGTGAAAGAGGAATATAAATCACCAAGAATATATAGATTTGCATCATGGAGAATTTATCAAACATCAGTTTTCTAATCTTTATTTTATGTCATATATAATAACAAATGATGGTGCTACTAATATTATCATGACAGACTTGTTCTTGTCCTGTATTGGGATAAAATCGTTTTCTGGACACAATGAATCACATAGTGACCAATAGGCGCGGTCCAGTCCAGTAATACATATCAATTTGCAGGAGTATGAAAGACGTAAAAATAATTAACTTTCCTACATTAAGAAATTGTATTTAATCCTCAGTGCTACATGATTCTCATTTTGAAACAATGCAAGTTAAAAACAATATTTCCTATATAATCCGTGACATGCTGTGAGGTTCATAGCTGGTGAGGCACCGACTTAATTATAATCGGATTTACAAATCCAGACCCCTGCATGTTATTGTTTATATAAGAAAATTTTGTACATGTGTACAATGCTGGAGGGCAAAAAGGCTATTCCTTTACATGCCATCCATAGCTGCGCCGCCACTGCAGAATAATTCCGTTATCTCAATGAAACTTAGATATGTAGATATTAATTTCATGCTGTGCTTAACAGCAAAGGAAGAAACCGTTAAAGTACATCTCAAAACCACGTCTTTCTGTATCAGCGCAGCTACTGTATGGCTACCTCGCTTTTACCGTCTCTTACTCTGCTGCTGTGGAGTCACAATGCCAGGGTTCATAAGCGCCCCCTGCCATGAGGTAAGAGAACTGCCTACCTCTCCTCGAATCTGTTCTCTGCCATTTATGATCGCTCCTCAGCACACAAAACATGTTACACACACAGTTGGTGACAATAAAAACACAGTACATTAAATACATAAGCTAAATTATTGAAAATCAGTTCCTACATTAAAGGTTTTTAACCATTTTATTGGCGACATACAGAAAGGAGAAACATGCTCTAATAGAGTGGCAGCCAGTGTAGTTAGCAAGAGGTTGCGCAATCCCAGGTGAGGCTCAGCTCACTGCTGCCTCACCGGCTTCGCTTCCAAACATTTGAATGGGAAAATGCAAAAATTCAGTGATTTTGAAGAAAAAAATCATTAGATTTGGTTAAATTAAATGAAAAATAGGTACTTTAGAGCAGTGGTCCCCAACCCTCTGCTTTATAGTACAAACCACAGGGTGAAAATCTTTCTAAATTATTTTATTATTATATATTATTTTTCCATGATGACTGACCGCACGTCACTGATATACATAAGACAAAAAATGGGATTTTCGACAGCTATTGACACCATGTTCTGCTGTGCGCATGGAGATTGAGGGCTTTCGGCAAGAGATTTTTGTCAGAGTCGAACACTGCCAAAAATTGTCAAAAGCGCTCTGTGTCCATGTTCCACTATCACCCCCTCCCCTTGTGCCTAGCAGAGGTTTTCATATTTAAATTAAGTTGCTGAGTGCCATGCAAATGCAAATCAACTGTTGAGCACCGCCTTTTGACTCTTATTCATTTTGTAGCTAATCCATTTTACCTTCACTGAAAAAAGTGATTTTGGAGAGTGGTAAATATGATCTAAAAAAATCATATAAAATTTAATTGATTTTTTTCAGTTAGCCAAGGAATTATAAAATAATGGGTAAATTATACATATGCTACCCATTCGTTAACAATGAAAACCATGACATAAGAAAATATAAAATATTCCCCTGAATCTTCAGTCCGGTGTTCCAAAGTTGCGCATGCGTCAGACCGCATTTTTGAATAAGCCGGACAGGGAACTCTGCATCCTCTCTGCCATCGAACCGTGAGCTGAAGGTAAGTTATTTGTGAACCTTAGCGCGAAGGCAAATTGTAATATTTGAAATGATGAGATATCGCACTTCGCTTATATTCAATGGGCATCTTTGTGACATGCCATTCATTACTTAAAATCAAAGTTTGAATCTGTCCCTGGCGCCACCATGGCTGTTAACTGTTTGGACAACTAAGTTGCAATGAAATGTGTTCGCGGTGTGCTTTTTAGGTTAGAAACGCCAGCTTTTTCTAATATATTGAATGGGCGGATGTTTAGGCAACACATAGACTGTAAAGGGGATAGTTCAGCTTTTGCTGAGTGTGGTTAAGGTATAATGGTCATTAAGTATCTGCTTCCACATCACGCTGCACTGAAATACACTGCTGTCAATGAGGAACAATTCTTTAGTGTATTTTCGCCGCATATGAGAAGTCCCATCTTAAAATACTACTATACTAATATGTCACCAACATATGAAATGACTGACGTGTTTTATGTTGGTGGGGGTTAGGGTTAGGGTTAGGTTAGCTCCTTTAACATGGCTGCTAGAGTCGGTCTCTGCCGCAGTCTGTTTAAAAACAAAATGATCTGTGCTCCAGATTACCTGCATGCCTGCATATGTGTGTCTCTGTTGTTAAAGTTTAACGTTACTTCTCAGAGTTTTATTTTTACAATCGGGACTCTAAAGACTCGTAAAGATGGCATGTAGCACGTCATTACTGTATGTAATTCTCTCCCCACTCTCCACTAACAGTCTTTTCACTAAATTGTATGTCCCTTCAGACACAGAGAATTAAGAAAAAAAAGGGATGCAGTTTTCTGCTGCCTCATTAACTACCTTGGTGAAAGACAAGCAGATCTTTTATATGACTCCCAGGTATGTTATTGATAACAGATGATTGATTAACTCTGGTCTGATCATCTCACTCCTTTCATTTTCTCTTCTCTCCTCACTTCTCCTTTTCTCTGATCTACTCCTTTCTTATTGAGCAGTCTGGATGTCCTAAAACAGGGATATGTTTTATTGTCCAACATTACTGAAACAACATTTGAAGTTGTTAGGTTATAACACAGGTTCATTATATGAAATGTTCTGTGACACTGTTGTGCTGCAGTTTATTCTGTGTATTTGTTTTTGATGACTTTAAGAAGGTATATGATCTGATGTCTTCTTTGGGGTAAATCTTCCCTTCTCAGAATAAGTAATGGCTATTAACTGATTTTAATTAACCTTTATTTGTAATTATCGAGTATTACCTACTAGCAAACAAGACATAGTTTTACCTAATTTAACTGAGTAAGTATCTGTTGACTATATACATAAATATGAGGTAAATTTTACCCAATTTCATTAAGTATTTCACATATTTTTTGTTCAGTTATTTTATACTCAATATATGGTACTGAATTTACCCTCAAAGAGTCAATGCAAATTGTTACCTTAGGTAAATTCTATAGCTTACTTTTTTCAGTGTTCTCTTCACCATAAAGAAGTTTGTTCGGAGAAACAATATTAAAACAATCTATTTTATCCATTAAAATGTATATTACATGTGTAGTTTTGGTTGAATTGATGATATAAAAGAAGAATATGCATACAACAGACTTTTGTGAAATGTGATCTTACTTTGACATTCCTCCTATCTGACGATGTATCTTGTAATAGTAGGAAATGCGCAACTTAATCAAAAATAATAATAAAAAAACATGTTCCAGAGTGGTTCATTGTACATAAAGTATTTTTTGTGAATAATATTCAAACTAATGTTGATGTTCACTGATTGCTTTACAGACCCAGAGTCATGCTATATTGGAGTGTTAGTGGTCATTCCACATCACAATACAGGACTTAAGAAACTACAGATTTTTCAGTATTCAGTTGCTTAACTCTCAAGTTTAAATTGAAGAACAAAATGGTTGAAAGTATGTGATACCTTCTGATAGAGTATAGATAGAGTACATGTTTATTCTTTTTTTTAAAGTTTTGTTAGTTAAGCACTAAATATAATTCACGGATTACGAATCATATTCTGTATAAACTAAAAAGGAGACAGCTCAAAGTAGAATTGAGGAAATAATCATCCATACATTTAAAAACATTTAAATAAAAACAATTATAATAAGAATAAAATATACTGTCACGTAACTTTTGAAAAATTACTTTTAGAATGTATTTTTTTCTGTCAACTTTCATTTAACACTCCAGTCCAGTTGGTGGCAGTAATGCTCTTTCATACTCGGTCAAGCAGCCGCCGTTAAACTCCAGAGGAAGATTTGCACCTGCTACTGCAAAACCCAACATGAACGAAAATACCTGTGGGTTGTGTGAAATGGTGGAAAAAGTCCTGTTTCACGGAATTACCTTTTCAGTATCGTTTTGATATTAAGCAATGTTCCGGCGGAAAACAACAGATGACACCGCGGCGGTCCAACAAGACCGAACTCACGGTAAGAAAACTTTTATAAATAGCAGCACGTGGAGCGAGGCGAGTTGCTTTGTTCGTTTCTTACAGGAAGCGGTCTGTCGTTTTCTTAATGCCGAAACAAGTGTAGGGTGAAATTTTGTATTGTAATATATTACATGTGATGTTCTGAACTCTTAAAAATACTCGCATCTTCTTTGATTTTTCAGACCTGAAAAAAGGCCAAACCGTATCAGCCAGACCTCAGACCACGGTGCCAAATAGCTCTTATGGAGTCCACCAGTAATTTATGATTTCACATTTAGTGACTAGTGAACACTCGCGTATTTGTAAGGAAAACTGATATACAGGTTATTTTATTTATTTTGTTATAACGCAGTACAGCAAAGTAGAGTGTGGAAAGCAGTAGAGATCTACAAAATGGCGGAGGGAGGACGGAAATGAGGATCAGGTGATGAAGCCGGTATGTATAATGTACAGTCACTGCGTTGATTCCCGATTGTACAATGGCTGGTTGAGAATAATTTTTTTACTTATGTATTTTTGAGAAAGCGATATGTTTGCTACAATATTTATTAAATTTTATATTTATTTCCACAAACTCCACAGAATTGTGTCAATTAGACTCTTCAGGAACCTTCTGATGTCCGTGATGAGGACAGAGATGCAACTGTGTGTGAGTATCTACTATTTTAGAATGTTGATATTTTATGCTTCAATATTGTTTATTTACATAATGTAATTATGCTATGTATTGACAATGCACAAAAATGTTTTCCAGCTGCATCCAGGACCTACTGCCAGTCATCCAGCCATGTAGCTAAAGAAAGAAGCAGGTAAAATTTATTACTAATCTAGAGATGTCACAATTCCTTGAATGATTAAAGTACTGTGATTTATTAAAATCAATCAAAGCAAATTCTCTGCCTCAGAGTTTGTTGAATTATGTCTTACTATTTATTACCAACTGCTTTAAATTATTTTTTTTCCCGGTGGTTTCCAAGTGTTTGCTCTTTTTCATTAGTTTTTATTTTCTGTAAGAATGTATTAATATAATGATTTTTGCTTTTTTGTTTTTTAGTTCTAATGTCTTATGTATGCATACTAAGCTGGAAGTTGCCAAACAATTCCACTGGAGTTTCATAATGACTAAAAGATGCCTGTAGCTCATAATGATAATCTGTTCTGTATTAACAGCTGATGGAGGAAGGCAGAAAATTCTGGCAGCAGAAGAGGTGGCATTCTGGAAGGATGGCAGCTATGCGGTGTCAGGATGGACCCCAAGTTCCTCCAACCAGGAGCTCAGTGACATCAGGATTACATTACAGGAAGAGACGTCAGGTCTACGCTACAGGAGAGATGTTGGGCCTGTCCTGAATGCAGCATAATGTTTGATCATGTTTGGACAAAAAACACTGCCAGATGGTCTAGAAATGGACAAGCATTTATGTCTTATTTTGTGTGAAAACAGTAAAATAAATAAAATGAAATAAAGGGAAAAAACTTATTTGTCTCTTTTATGTTCCTCATATATGAACATGCTTGATATTTGAGGGTATCAAGGGAGGGTATCATTTGATATTGCTTATAAGCAATATCAAAGGAATACATTTTAATACAGCATTTATTTTTTATATAGATTTTTTAAAATACAGCATTAAAAATTGCAATGTTTGGGGCAGGGTTTATTTATAAAGACATAAGTGCTATCCAATGGGCACACATCAACCAACCAAACACATGAAAATGATGAACTCTGATGTCATCCAATGAGTGAGAATCCACGTGGGTCTGCTGCAGCCGCCTCTGCATATCCATAGCTATTTGTATGCTAAGTAGAGTCGTTAACACCTCCCGCTCCGCCGCACCGCCACTCCCCCCTCCAAGGATTCCGCAATTGACAGAATTCGACTCCATCCATCCACCATCCATCCATCCATCCATCCATCCATCCATTTTCTTCCTCTTATCCGGGGTCGGGTCGCGGGGGCAGCAGCTTCAGAAGGGAGGCCCAGACTTCCCTCTCCCCAGCCACGTCTTCCAGCTCCTCCATGAACCCCAAGGCGTTCCCAGGCCAGCCGAGAGACATAGTCCCCCCAGCGTGTCCTGGGTCTTCCTTGGGGCCTCCTCCCGGTGGGACGTGCCCGGAACACCTCACCAGGGAGGCGTCCAGGAGGGATCCTGACCAGATGCCCGAGCCTCAACTGGCTCCTCTCGACATGGAGGAGCAGCGGCTCTACTCTGAGTCCCTCCCGGATGACCGAGCTTCTCTCTCTAAGGGAGAGCCCAGACACCCTGCGGAGGAAACCCATTTTGGCTGCTTGTATCCGTGATCTCGTTCTTTCGGTCATGACCCAAAGCTCATGACCATAGATGAGGGTGGGAACGTAGATCGACCGGTAAATCGAGAGCTTCGCTTTTTGACTCAGCTTCTCTTCACCACGACGGACCGGTACAGCGCCGCTTCACGGCAGATGCTGCCCCAATCCGCCTGTCGATCTCCCGCTCCCTTCTTCCCTCATTTGTGAACAAGATCCCCAGATACTTAAACTCCTCCACTTGAGGCACTTCGACTCCCGTGATTGAAAATGCAACACTGTCAATTGCTGTCGATATCTATCGCTGACTAGCTGAATTTGTGTCACAACACAGGGTTAGGGTCAAAAATCCCACTTTTTGTCCAGTGATATATACTGCCACCCTGAAAAAGTCCCTGCCACCCTCTTACCACCCAATAAATATTTTTCTAGATCCGCCCCTGCGTCATGCTGTACATGAGCAAAGGACAGGGTCGCAACTACATTTTATTCAGGTGGATGTGAACACAGCATACGCTCACTCTACACCTCCCCCTCCGAAACTAAGGTACGTGAAAGGTAAAACTCGCTACGTCGTTATGGGTGAGACGTGAGCGTAAGGGCACTCAAGGGGATGCTAACATCATCGGCACGCCGCCCCCTCCAGACGGGGTTTTGACGCCCCCTCTGGTCCAGCGCCCCTACGTGGGCATGCAAAAAGTGCATGCCCACTTTTTGCGCCACTCTAAGGGGCCGTTTAAGACAAAATCTCTCTTTTGTCTTTCATCCACCACAAAAAACTCACGCACACTCTAAAAAAACTCAAATTGCGTATACACATTACTAAAATGTCACACACGCATACAAATTTTTATCTTTCTCGCACACATCTGTACTAACATCTCACACACGCACACACAAAATACTACAATCGCGCACATACACTACTCATATCACACACGCAAACATTTTTTTGTCTTACTCACAAGACTAAGATTGCACATATAAACTAATAAAATATAGACTCTTTATTTTGTATGTGAGAGACTCAGTTTTATATGTGTGAGGAAAATTTTTTGTGTGTGAGAGGTGTCAGAGAAGAGGCGGGGCATAATTTGGAGATCAGATTGCACATGCATTATACCACAGTGAGGTTAGCTTCAAGTTACATATTGGAGCGCCATTGTGCAAGCGGCGTTTAGCTCAAGGTTAATCCGATTTATGAATGCTTATTTCAGGCCGCCGTTCTCTACAGCTCCCTCCTCAAGGGCTCGTCGGTTCACTTAGGGCGCTACTCCGGCTTTAGAGCCGAAGTTAGCAGCCTTTTAACCGGAGTAAGCGGCCTTAATACCGGCATTATAGAGCCGGAGTAAACGGCCTTAGAACCGGAATAAGCCCTAGGTGAACCTCCAAGCGCTTGAGGAGGTAGAGGTAAAGAATGGCTGGCCGAAATTAGTGTTCAAACTCTCCTATTTTCACGCGAAGTTGTTGTATTTGGAAGTTTGTTCTAATTTCTGCTCTGGAAAGAGTGAAAGCCTCAGGATCTTTTTGTTTTAACTGATAGGTTTGATTCCTGTTCTGGGTATATATATATATATATACATATCACATTAATGTGACCATCTGTCAAAAGCCAGAATAACCACCTTTCGCAGAGCGAACTGCTACGAGACGTGCAGGAAGAGAGTCACTTAGGTCCCTGAAGGTCTTCTCTGGGATGTTGAGCCATGCCGACTCTAATGCCATGGCCAGCTGCGCTAGATTACGCGGTTGAGGATCCATGGCGCGAACAACTCGATCGAGATGGTCCCACAGATGCTCGATTGGGTTTAAGTCAGGTGAGTTTGCTGGCCAGGGGAGGACGGTAAACTCATCCTGGTGCTCTTCGAACCACGCACGTACACTGGCAGCTGTATGGCACCTCGCATTGTCCTGCTGGAAGATGCCATCATCCTGAGGAAAAACAATGCGCATGTAGGGGTGGACATGGTCCGCAAGGACAGATGCGTACTTGTATTGATCCATCGTGCCTTCCACAATAATCAGTGAACCCAGAGAATGCCAGGAAAACATTCCCCAGACCATAATGCTCCCGCCTCCAGCTTGGACCGTTCCTGCAATGGTTGCAGGGTGGTTCCTTTCAGAGGTTTCACGCCTTATACGCCAACGTCCATCTGTCCGATGGAGCATAAAACGCGATTCATCTGAAAACGCTACCTGTCGCCACTCAGTGGACGTCCAGCTGCTGTACTGGCGTGCAAATTCTAGCCTTCGTCGTCGATGAACACCAGTCAGCATAGGTGCACGAACCAGGCGTCCGCTTCGGAGGCCCAGACGCAGCAATGTTCGCTGAATAGTGGTTTGGGAGACACTTGTGGTAGCCCCTTGGTTCATTTTAGTGGTCAGTTGCTCAACGGTAGCCTGTCTATCTGCCCGAACGCATCTCCGCAACCGTCGTTCGCCTCTGTCATCTATGGCCCGTGGTGCACCACATTTGCCACGTCGTTGATTTTGGACAGTCCCATTTTGCCATGCACGGTACACTTTTACCACGGCGGCACGCGAACAGTTCACAAACTCAGCCGTTTCGGAAATGCTTCCACCCTTGGCCCGAAAGCCAATGATCATGCCCTTTTGGATGTCGGATAAATCGCTTCGTTTCTGCATTACGCCAACGATTGAAATGTTTTCCGAAGCCCACACACACCCTTTATATACGCTCAACTGCACTGTGCTGCCACCTGCCTTCTGTGATTGGTTATTTAACTCTGAAGTGGAAAGTACGTGGTGGTCACATTAATGTGACTGGACTGTGGTATATATATATATATTTAAAAAAAAATTCCCTTCTCACCCCCCGCGGGTGGTCTCTCTCTCTCTTTCATCCTCTGAGCTCGGGTCCTCTTCCAGAGGCCTGGGAGCTTGAGGGTTCTGCGCAGTATCTTGGCTGTGCCTAGTACTGCACATTTCTGGACTGAGATGTCTGATGTTGTTCCTGGGATCTGTTTTAGCCACTGCTCCAGTTTGGGGGTGACTGCCCCGAGGGCAGTCACCCCCAAACTGGGTGACAAACTGGGTGACATGCATATATATTATATATATATATATATATATATATATATATATATATAACCTGTAACAAGGAGTTATGACTCAAAAGCTTATATCCATAGATGAGGGTGGGAACGTAGATCGACCGGTAAATCGAGAGCTTTACTTTTGACTCAGCTCTCTCTTCACCACAATGAACTGGTGCAGCACCCGCTTCACGGCACACGCCGCCCCAATCCGCCTGTCGATCTCCCGCTCCCTTCTTCCCTCATTCGTGAACAAGATCCCCAGATACTTAAACTCCTCCACTTGAGGCAGGACGACCCCCCTGACCCGGAGAAGGACCTCTACCCTTTTCCGGCTCAAGACCATGGCCTCGGATTTGGAGGCACTGAGCCTCATCCCGGCCGCTTCACACTTGGCTGTGAACCGCTCCAACGAGAGCCGCAGATCACGATCTGTTGAAGCCATCAGGACCACATCATCAGCAAAAAGCAGAGATGCGATCCTAAGGCAACCAAAACGGATCACCTCAACACCTCGGCTGCGCCTAGAAATTCTGTCCATGAAAGTAATGACCAGAATCGGTGACAAAGGGCAGCCTTGGCGGAGTCCAACTCTCATCGGAAACGAGCCCGACTTACTGCCGGCAATGCAGACCAGACTCTGACACCGGTCATACAGGGACCTGACTGCCTGTATAAAAGGGCCTGGTACCCAGTGGTGCATAAAGTGGGTATGCAGCGCATGCAACGCATAGGGTCGCAGCACCAGAGGGGGCGCCAAAACCCCGTCTGGAGGGGGCGGTGTGCCAATGATGTTTTCCCATACACTTCAGCGCACCTTATGCTCCTTCACCTCGTGCACATAACAAGGCAAATGTAGCGAGTTTTACCTTTCATGTATCGTCGCCTTGGGAGACGAGCTCTTTAGCCCTGACCTGATGTACCTTCCTTCGGGGGGGAGGGGGCGTCGATTTATGTTTTTGTATCCACCTGAATAATGTGTAGTTGCGCCACTGCTGGTACCCCATACTCACAGAGAATCCCCCACAAGTCCCCCTGGGGACACGGTCAAACACCTTCTCCAAGTCCACAAAACACATGTAGACCAGTTGGGCGAACTCCCATGCACCCTCCAGGACCCTGCTGAGGGTGTAGAGTGGACCAGGACGAAAACCACACTGCTCTTCCTGAATCCGAGGTTCGACTATCCGACGGACCCTCCTCTCCAGGACCCCTGAATAGACCTTACCAGGGAGGCTTAAGAGTGTGACCCCTCTGTAATTGGAGCTCACCCTTCGGTCCCCCTTTTTAAACAGGGGGACCACCAACCCGGTCTGCCAATCCAGAGGAACTGCCCCCGATGTCCATGCGATATTGCAGAGTCGTGTGAGCCAACACAACCCTACAACATCCAGAGCCTTAAGGAACTCCGGGCAGATCTCATCCACCCCCGGGGCCCTGAGGCCACCGAGGAGCTTTTTGACCACCTCGGCGACCTCGTCCCCAGAGATTGGAGAGCCCGACCCAGAGTCCACAGGCTCAGCTTCCTCAACAGAAGGCATGTTGGTGGGATTGAGGAGGTCTTCGAAGTATTCCACCCACAATGTCCCGAGTTGAGGTCAGCAGCTCACCATCCCCACTGTAAACAGTTTTGGTGCTGCACTGCTTCCCCCTCCTGAGACGCTGGATGGTGGACCAGAATCGCCTCGAAGCCGTACGGAAGTCTTTCTCCATGGCCTCTCCAAACTCCTAACATGCCTGAGTTTTTGCCTCAGCAACCACTCGAGCCGCATGCCGCTTCATCCGCCGGTACCCATCAGCTGAGCGTCCCACAGGCCAAAAAGGCCCAATAGGACTCATTCTTCAGCTTGACAGCATCCCTCACCGAAGGAATCCACCAACGGGTTTGAGGGTTGCCGGCGCGACAGGCACCAACAATCTTGCAGCCACAGCTCCGATAAGCCGCCTTGTCAATGGAGACACGGAACATGGTCCACTCAGACTCAATGTCCCCAACCTCCACCGGAACATGTTCAACGTTCTGCCGGAACTTCGTTAAAGCTCCGTCTCACAGGGGACTCCCCCAGACGTTCCCAGCAGACCCTCACTACACGTTTGGGCTGCCAGGTCTGACCGGCTTCCTCCCGGCTTCCTCAAAAGACATAATTTTTACTTTACATTACACAAACAGTTTCAGTTATTTACTTTGGTTAAAATGCAAATAAATATTCTTAATATTGGAGTGGACTTTCCCCTAAATGCATAGATAATGCCTTACTTTACTGTTGGCATACTGTGACGATGATTTTAGAAATAGAGCTGCCTTCTGTGGTTATTAGAAGCACACATTTAGAACCCAGCAATAGTTTTAAAAAGAGCTATGCATCTCATCTAACCCTTGTCTTTGAAATTCACCAGAGAGATTTTAAAGAAACATTCTGTTGAACATATTACATCCTTTGTTTTGTTGCCTGCCTTTTCTAGCAAACTTTCTGTTCATGTCTGCAGCTGCCATCGAGGCCTGCCTGAGTCATCTTCTGAAGAGACGTGCAGCCGGCTTTCTACGAAGTGACAAGATAGCAGCCCTCTTCACTAAGGTTGGCAAAGTGTATGACACAGCTGGCGAGATCTGTCGGAAAGTCCAGGAGCAGCTCCAGCAGCAGGCTGATCTCACCAGGTTGGTCCCACATCTGTGGGCCATTCCCGTCCTTTCCTCACAGCACAGCAGTGATAGGTTGTTCACTAAACTAGGTTAAAAAGCCATTTATAGTTTCACATTATCATTGTGTATTTAAGTTGTAAACAGGTTGTATTTCACCAACATGTATTCATACACCAATATGTAGATGAGTACGCAACTTGAGATTAGTTGGTAGATGTGCTGCAAACTAATGGTGTTGCAGAGGGCCGCACTGGGTTAACTCAGGGAATCGTGCTTCGATACACTCCAGGCCGCTTCTTTGTTTAATCACAATCACTTTAACTGTCATATTTCAGACTTTACACAGACTGACACATACTGACCAGGCCAATAAATGAAATGGTGCCAACAGTTAACAGCGTTACAGAACATTCAACAGAAATTATAACCACCCCGGCACACCCAATTCCTCATACACACAAAGCCAGCCGCCAGTAAGGCTCCCATTCATACCGTAGTGACAGTCACACCCACCTCAACACACCCACCACCCAGGAATCAAAGACGTGTGCTCCTGTCACCTCAATAATTAATCATTTAATTCAGGGGCACATCATTGGTTTTCGAAAATGGCGCCAGTTAAGCTGGCTGCTTGCAGATGCAGCTCTCGTCGTTTTGGTTAAATCTGTGTTCTTTTTATTGTTCTTTTTTTTTTAATTCATCATCTGTTGCTCCATACAACAATTAGTTACTCTTCCACGAAGGACTGGACGTGTTTTTGTCGCTGTTCTCCGTGTTTTTCGGAGAACATGGTTGGAAGGAGTAACGGAATTGTTTACACGCGCGAACAGCTGATTGTGCTGTGTGGACCTGAGCTGTCGCCTGGTGTCAGGCCTGTTGTTCCCAACGAGATACGGAGGAGACGCCATAAACCAGCGTTACCGGCTATTATAATGGGTAACGTGAGATCCTTGGCAAATAAGGCTGACGAACTAACGGCGCTAGTGAGGAACCAGGAAGACTACAGGGTGTGTAGCATTTTCTTTTTCACGGAAACATGGCTAACCGCGCTCGTTCCGGATAACAACGTGGAGATTCCTGGATATTCTCTGGTGCGGGGGGACAGAGACTCTCCAAGAGTAGGAAGAAGAAGGTGGCGGGATTGTTCTTTATGTGAGTCAGAGGTGGTGCAATCCTGGCCATGTCAACGTGAAGGAGAAGATCTGAACCCTGACATTGAACTTCTGACTGTTGGACTACGTCCGTATTATCTGCCGAAGGAGTTTAGTCCGTTATAATGGTCGCTGTTTACATTCCCCATCAGCTGATGCAGCGGCAGCGTGTGACGTCATCAGCTCGATCGTGGCAAAACTCCAAACTAAACACCCGGACGCTTTTATGGTCATCACTGGTGACTTCAACCATGCTGCACTGGACAAAACTCTTAACAACTTCCAGCAGTATGTGGACTGTCCCACCAGGGGTAACAAAACACTGGATCTCCTGTATGCCAATGCTAAGGATGCATACAGCACCACAGCCCTTCCCCCCCCTTGGACGGTCTGACCACAACTTGGTCAGATTGTCTCCCAGGTATGTCCCTCTTGTGAGGAGGCAGCCCATGTGCACCAGGATGGTGAGGAGGTGCAGGATGGTGAGGAGGTGGTCGCCGGCTGCTCAGGCACTGCAGGACTGCTTTGGGTCAACAGACTGGGAGGTTCTCTGTGAGCCTCATGGGGGGACATCGATTCCATGACCAATTGCATCACAGACTACATCAGGTTCTGTGTGGACACTGTCACTTGTACCCGGATCGTACGCTGCTTCCCTAATAACAAACCTTGGATTACATGTAACCTGAAGGCTCTTCTAAACAAAAAGAAGATGCTTTCAGGTCTGGAGACAGAGAGGAGCAGAGGAGGAGCAACGTGAACTCAGAGGACACTGAGGACATGCAGGGACAACTACAGGAGGAAGTTGAGTCCAAACTTGAGCAAAACTGTGTGAGAGATGTGTGGATTGGTTTAAAACACATCACTGGGTGGAAGGGGAAGGACACACTGACAGCAGGGAGTCTGGACAGGGCAAACACCCCCTGCTGCTCCCCTGTCACCTCCATCTCCCCACACATCCTCACCGTCTCAAGCCGCTCCAAACACCTTCAACACCTTCAAGCTTTCTCCTGCACGACATCCCCCCATCTGCTCACCCCCTCCCTCCTCCACTCCCTCACCTCCTCACCTTCCTCCACTACAGACAATAACACCAACTCTCAGCTAACGGTGACCGCAGGCCAGGTTATGAGGCAGCTTGAAAGACTTCATCAGGGGAAGGCGGCAGGCCCGGACGGCATCACACCATGGGTCTTAAGGACCTGCGCCAGCCAGCTGTCTCATGTACTGGTACATCTGTACAATCTGCGCTTGAGTCTGGAGAGAGTCCCGTTGCTGTGGAAGACGTCACACATAGTTCCTGTGCCCAAGAAGGCGAGACCATCTAACCCTGAGGACTACAGACCAGTCGCTCTCACATCCCATGTGATGAAGGTTATGGAGAGACTGGTCCTTGCCCAGCTGAGGCCCCAGGTGATGACATTTCTTGACCCTTTACAATTTGCCTACCAGCCCCACTTAGGAGTTGATGATGCTGTCATCTTCCTGCTGCAACGAGCCCATATGCACCTTGATGGTGGAGGAGACACGGTGAGAATCACATTCTTTGATTTCTCGAGTGCCTTCAATACCATCAAGCCCCTGCTTTTGGGTGAGAAGCTGCGGGGGATGGGTGTCGGTGACTCTGTGATCTCCTGGGTTACTGACTACCTTACGGGCCACAGTTTGTCCGTCTGGGCAGTGTCCTGTCTGGTGTGGTGGTCAGTGACGTGGGAGCTCCACAGGGAACTGTGCTCTCTCCTTTTCTCTTTACCTTGTACACCAACGATTTTCAGTACAACTCTGAGTCACGTCATCTACAGAAGTTTTCTGATGACTCGGCGATTGTCGGGTGTGTGAGAGATGGAGATGAGGGGAGTTCAGGACACTGGTGGACGGATTTGTGGAGTGGTCTGAACAGAATCACCTGAGGCTCAACATTAGTAAGACCAGAGAGATGGTGATCGACTTCAGGAGGAGGAAGACGCCTTCACAGCCACTGAAGATTAAGGGGGAGGTGGTGGAGGAGGTGGTGGATTACAAATATCTGGGAGTGGTGATCGGCAACAGACTAGACTGGACATCCAACATTGACGCTGTGTACAAGAAGGGGATGAGAGACTCTACTTTTTGAGGAAGCTGAGATCCTTCAATGTGTGCAGCAAGATGTTGGAGATATTCTACCACAGCGTTGTTGCCGGTGCCATTTTCTTTGCTGTTGTGTGT
This sequence comes from Poecilia picta, assembly GCA_033032245.1. NCBI lineage: Eukaryota > Metazoa > Chordata > Actinopteri > Cyprinodontiformes > Poeciliidae > Poecilia > Poecilia picta. The sequence goes on along the minus strand of CM065365.1, from coordinate 255,751 downwards.
TGGGGAAGCAGCATCAGATCCAGCGACTCTAACAGACTGAACAGGGTCATCAGGAAAGCTGCTCTGTACTTGGACTGAAACTGGAGACCCTGGAGAATGTGGTGGAGAGGAGGACATTGAAGAAGCTGTTGTCTATCATGGTCAACGAGCTGCAGCCTCTCTACCACACAGTGGACAGACAGCGGAGCAGCTTCTCACACAGAGGCTTCAGCTCCGTAAGGACAGATACAGGAAATCTTTCCTGCCACAGGCCATCACTTTATATAACAATAGTTAGTCACCATTACACAGATTGTTCACATAGCACTATTGTACATATTGTATATATTATTAACATATAGATTATTATTATTAATTATTATTATTATTATTAATAATAATAATAATAATTATTATTATTATTAATTATTATTATTAACATATTATTATTATCTACATTTTTATAGTATTTTATATTTTTATTTTTATTGATAACTTCATCTCTGTGTTTGTGTATGCTGCTACTGCACAGTAATTTCCTGGCTGGGATGAATAAAGTACTTCTATTCTATTCTACCAACTTGTATCAAGAGGAGGCTGGAATCACTCCCAGAATTTTTTTGATAGCAAAACAAGTAGTTTTGCCAATTTGCCACTGTTTGGCAGTTAAACTACACCTGATACAACAGCCAATAGTTCATTCAGTGCTGCTCTTTCTGACTCTCCACCTTCAGGAGGTCATCACCACATCACTTCTCTACAAACCCTTTAACATGTTTACCAGTGTCTCACTGAGAATTAGCTCATATAAAGCACTTTGAATTGCCTTGTTTCTGAAACTGTGCTATGTAAATAAAATGACCTTACCTTACCTCAGTATATGTGCAGTTCCACCAGGTGTTTCCTAACTGCTGCTGGCTAGTCTGAAGGAGCTGAACGGGTAAGTCATGGTGGAAGGGTCCACTGTGAAGCAGAAGGTCACAAACTTAGAAATTCCAGCTCTGGGGAGCTGCATCTCATTTGCGTCTCAATAATATGTCTTAACATTGGGCACAGCTGAATGGTTGTCATAGAGATTAAATTATTTTTTTTTCAAACATGCATGAAAGCCTCAAAGCATCACTCCAGGTATGTTTTTGATGTTTTTGATCTTTATGCCATCATTATACCATGATGTAAAGATCAAAAAAGCTGATTTACACAATTCTAACCCTTTAAAGACATTTATTTTCACATTTTTCATTAATTTGAGGTTTAAGCATAAAAGCATTTTGAGAGAACTGAAAATGATTAACATAAAAGAAATCTGAACGAAGGAGCTACTGTGGAAGCTCCATAGAGCTGCATGAGACTTAAACTAGCAAGACTGCTAGTAGTCAGAGAAGCAGCCAATGGGCTCATGGTAACTCTGGAGGAGCTGCAGATCCACAGCTCAGGTAGTAGAACCTTTTCACAGGATACCTTCTAAAATACATTTCACAATGTAGAATAGCTCAGTCAAAGTCCAGAAACTGAGTCCAAATGTGAAACCGGCAAAATTTTAAAATTGTTTAGATGAGCAAACACACACTTTTCAAATTTTCATACATCAAAAAGTATACATCATAAATAATTTTGCAAGGTTCTACATAACTGTGATTTATAACTATAGTTTTCATTTTAATGTCAGTTTTATTAATCCTTTTATGGTTTTGTGAAGCATGCTCTCTGTATAACTGACACTAATTCACCTGACAGCTGAGTGGACTGCATCTTTAAAGCTGAACAGTTTGTGTAAACTCTGAGAAAAGCCTGGGGACTGTACCCAGGCGTTCATGTCCAAGAGAGGAGTGTATAATTGTGTCTTGCTATGTGTGTGTGCGCACTCAAAACAAAGATTATAAACTGCTAGATCAGCAGGCACTTAGCTACCAGCTGAGCTGTGTAGAACCCCATTAATTGTCCATTAGCTTGTACCACATGGCATCCATAGCTCTGCAGGACTCCAGTCCTGCAGAGGACATAAAGCTTTGGGTGTCATAAACAGTCCACCAATGTGGCTTCAGCTCTGGCTCTCTTCAAAGAAGAAAAGTACAAGATGAATATGGATGGGGAGTTTAATTTGAGACACTTGTGATAAATCTGCGGTGTTAAGTCGCAGCTGGTTGGCCTTGACTTCTCCAGACAGACTGCACACAACATGGAAGCCTGTAAATGTGTGGAGATCTGCTTTCCACAACTCACACCCTTCATTCAGAATCCCTGCTTTCAAACACACACACACACGCACAAGCACAGGTACTCTGAGTCATAAACCAAACCAACTTTATTTATAAAGCACTTTAAAACAACCACAGCTGATACAAAGTGCTGTACATTAAAACACAACATAATAAAAAATAAATAAACAAACAATAAAAACTTACAGTTTAAAAACAAAAACATACAATTTTAAACTAGATCCTGCTGGAGTTAAAAGCCAAGTAAAATAAATGGGTTTTAAGACAAACTTTAAAAGTGGACAGTGAAGGGGCCTCTCTGACCTGCAAAGGCAAGTTGTTCCATAACTTAGGACCAATGACAGAGAAGCTCTGTCCCCTCTGAGCTTCCTTCTGGATCTCAGTTCCTCCAAGAGCAGCTGATCTGCGGACCTGAGAGACCAATAAGGTATGTAGGGGTGAAGAAGCTCAGAGGTCAGAGGTCAGCCGGGGCAAGATTATGTAGTGATTTAAAAACAAACATAAGAATTTTTAAATGAATCCTAAAATATACAGGGAGCCAGTGAAGTGAGGCCAGGACAGGGGTCACATGTTCCCTCTTTCGAGTTCCTGTCAAAAATTGTTCATCAGCTTTTGAACCAGCTGCAGACGTGAGAGCAGCAACTGACTGACTCCCAGATAAAGTGAGTTACAGTAATCCAATCGAGTTGAAATAAAAGATCACTGTTTCAAAATGCTGCCTGCAAAGAAAAGATTTCACTGATGCCAATCGCCTTAAATGATAAAAGCTGGACTTAACCATGGCTCTGATTTGGCTGTCCAATTTAAAATCACTGTCCACCTTAAAAACAAGATCTGTAATAACAGGTTTAAAATATACCTCCAAAGGTCCCAGGTCAACAGAGGAGGACTCACAGGAGCTACTGGGTCCAAACACCATCACCTCTGTTTTGTTTTCATTAAAATTTAAAAAGTTCAAGGCCAACCAAGCTTTAATATCACCTAGTCATGTTAACTTCCTTCTTCCTGTCATACTGCCTCAGGGCTCTATCTCCCTTTTGTCCTGGTTTCCATGGTAACATGGTCTGCTCCATTAGGATCACAAAAACATGAGTGAAAAAATAAAACAAAAAACAAAGGGCTTGGTGGGAAAAAGAGCAAAGATCAGCAGAGGAAAAGAAGGGACTGGTAATCATGGCAGAGGAGGAGGAGATGTCTGCTGTTATGTCTGTTTAAGATGAGGTTTGGTGCTAAGAGGGATAATCAGGCTGAAATGAAGTTTCTGTTTGCTTAAACCTGTCAGAAGGCTTTTACTTTCAGTTGAAAGGTAAATAATAACTGAAGTTATTATTTTTTGAACAAAAGACAAAGAGTCAGCACGCAGATGGGTGTAGTGATGGATATGAAGTGTCAGAGATACATGAAGACAATTACAATGCAACTTGACCCCAAATCCTTTAAAGCAGTGGTCTCCAACCCCCGGTCCGTGGACCAATTGGTACCGGTCCGCGGCGCAAGAAATAATTAAATATTTCCGTGTTACGTATTATTTGAGTCTGGAGCATCTTTTATTTTGAAAATCCTGTAACCGGTTCTGGTAAATGTCTTGTATTTGTATAGCGTTTTATCAAGTCCAGAGGACCCCAAAGCACTTCAGACATTCAATCATTCATCCATTCACACACACATTCACACACTGATGGTGCCTAGATACTGGACCATAGTGTCAGCTGCCCTGAGTCAGTCTGACAGAGGAAAGGCTGTCATAAGTTGGTGCCAGCAAACCCTCTTAAACCCAGCAGGCAAGGTGGGTGAAGTGTCTTGCCCAAGGACAAAAAGGAAATGGTTTATCAAACCGGCAACTCACTGAATGGCCACCAACACACAGGTGTTTATGATAACATCTAGAGAATTTTACCATGGCTCACTTTCTGCTACACTTCCGATGTTTCAACTATTTGTCAGCTGCTGTATCAGAGAAAAAGTTAGAAACATCAACTACAACTTGTCTAAGCACATTATCTTTTTTTCTTTGCTTGAGTGAAAGCTTGGAGAGCATGTTACATGGAGCAACAGAACAGAAATGAGGATGGAGAGACTACTGTTGGTCCACCTGAGCAGGGGCGGATCTAGAAAAATATTTATGGGGTGGCAAGAGGGTGGCAGGGACTTTTTCAGGGGTGGCAGTATATAATATATATATATATGAAAACAATACAAAATATTGCTTTTAACTTGCTTTGTTTCAAAATCAGCTTCATGTAGCACCAAGGCTTACATACAAGTTCTTAATGTAATAGTTAATTATTTTCACGTCTTTCATACTCCTGCTAATTGATATGCATTACTGATACTTATATCAATTGACATGCATTGTGTCCAGAAAACCATTTTATCCCAATACAGGACAAGGAGAAATCTGTCACAAAATTAGTAGCGCCATCATTTATTATTAGATATATCTATTAAATATGACTTAAAATAAAGATTAGAAAACTGATGTTTGATCAGTTCTCCATGATATAAATCTATAAACAGTTTAGCTCCTGTTAGTTCTGTCAAGTTACAATAAAGGGTGAATATCTACGTCGTTTTATTTTAAATATGCTGTAGGAGTCGCAGTTTGACGGCTGTTATAAATATCACCATGTTTTGAGAACACAGGGGTTTAGCTCAGTTTTTGTCACTTGTTTTTAGGAATTGCAGCAGCTGCAATGAGCCACAATAAAGCTACAATAAAGCTGCCAGTTTTTACCAGAGCTACCACTCTTGCTCTGGTAAAAACCATCTGCCCCAAACCCAAATACCTGCTGGTCCTTCAGGCCCCTGCACTTATAGAAAGTGGACTGACCCACATTACTTCCTGTCTAAATTTAGAAAACAAACAAGAAAATAATTTTTAAAAATAAATAAATAAAACCAACAATTATCAACCTACAAATAAACTATGTAAATAATACAAAAAATAGAAATTTAAGAATAAAGTAACAAAATTCAAATGGATAAAGAAATAAAGAAAAAATAGCTCCAACCACTTTTATTCCGCCTTTTCTAGATCTGTGTGTGTGTCGGCTTTACTCGGACCCGTTGCCATGGTAACTGACAACAGTACTTTTGTCTCAGACAAAAGTACTATTACCTCACTAACAAGTCTAAGATATATTTTAACACTACCTTGTTTCACAATGTTAACCTCAACTTTTCTCACTCTGTTGTCCCCACTTGGAATGGCCTTGACCACAATACCAATAGGCCATTCATTGCATTTTACTGAATTATCTTTCAAGAGAACAACATCACCCTGTTTGACATTTTGTCTTTCGCCCGTCCACTTTTGCCTTATCTGCAGTGTTTGAAGATACTATTTTCTCCATCTTTTCCAAAAGCAATCCGCAAGACCTTGAACTTGCCGCCACTGGGCCTTATAAAGGTCTTTGAGTTCAAAGTCTCCAGGTGGTGTTGGAACGGCACCAGCTTTCTGTGTTAGAAGTATTGCAGGCGAGAGAACTTCAGGTGTTTTAGGATCATTTGAAACAGGAACTAAGGGTCTGGCGTTCATAATGGCCATGACCTCTGCCATTAGGGTGACCCAAACCTAATGTGTGAGGCGGGTGGTTGAGGTTTGCAATAACAAACCATCAAGAATGCGTCGCACACCATTCTAATCATTCTCCCCCAGGCTCCTCCCATGTGAGATAAATGTTGGGCATTGAAAGTCCAGGTGCAGCTTTTGTCCCGTATATAACTTGTGATCTCTGGGTCTTGACCATTGATTTGCAACTCCTTACACGCACCAATGAAGTTTGTCCCTTGGTCTGAGCATAAGTATTTGACAGGTACTCTGATTGAGAGGAAATGACGTAAGGTATTCATGAAACTTGAAGTTGACATTGCCTCCATGACCTCCATATGCACGGCCCTGGTACTGAGACAAGTGAACATTGCCGCCCACCTTTTACAGTCAGTGTTATTTGCCCTTGTGTGAAGAGACTTGACATTCCAAGGTCCAAAGACGTCCAGGCCTACATGAGTGAAAGGTGGGTCAACTGAAAGTCTGTCAGAGGGCAAAGCCAAAGAGTGCAGAGCCATCTTCTGCACTTTTAGGCGGCCTCTAAGTTTCCTACAGGTTACACATTTGTGAAGTGTGCTGGAAATTAGTCGATCCATAATCCTGCTGAGCGCAGAGCGCCTTCAATGAACTGTCTGCCTTGATGAGCTACTTATTTGTGGTAATGTCGAACTAAAAGAACGGCAACAGGATAGTACCTGGAATTATCACAAGATGTTTCTCCACATCTGGAAGATCTGCTGCTTGTAAGCGTCCAGCGACCTTTAACAACCCACAATCAATAATAGGGTTGAGTTTTCCAAGAGGACTGCGTGTGGGGATGTCCGTTCCTCTTTTAAGACTTTCAAACCCCTCCTTGTAAGTTTCAGTTTGAACACATTGAATGATTGTTGTTTTTGCTTGAGAGGTTTCTGCAGTATTGGCAAGATTGCAGCTGTGCCAACCTTTACATGTGCTTGAAGCTTTTGAGAATGACTTAGCAACATGAATGAGAGATTTGATTGCTCTCACCAAAGACTTCCAGCTTGAAAAGCATGCAAACCTATGGGATCTGAGCCCTTTTCCCTCTGCCTTTGCTGCTAGTGAATTTACTTGAGGACGAATTTCAACATCCGTTGAAGGCTGCACAAGGTCAAAAGTCTCTTTGTTCTGTACTGGATCTCTTGGCTCAGTGTCAGACAATGTGAGGAACCAAGGTCCAGAGAGCCAGGTGGGTGTTTTGCATTTGGGTTGCTAATACAGCTCCAGTCCCATGATCTGCAGGATTCTGGTCAGTAGTAACACAATGCCACTGGTCTTTTTTGGTAGACTTGCGAATCTGAGTAGCTCTGTTGGCCACATATATGTAGAATCTGAGGGTGTCATTGTGGATATAGCCTAGAACTATTCAGCTGTCTGTATAGAAGAAGTTCACTGCATGAAACTCGATGTCACTTTCATCTATAATCAATTGAGACAGTTCCACTGTTAATACAGCTGCACATACTTCTAAGCATGGGATAGTGTGGGTAGATGATGGTGCTAGCTTAGATTTGCCCATGATAAACCCAACATGACATTGGTGACAAGTGTCAAAGACCCTGAGGTATGCTGCAGCTGAGACTTCAACAGAGACTGAAACTTCAACAAATGGCCTGTGGATTTGAAGGTGTTTAAGAGCGGTAAGTGAATCAGACCATCTTAGCCACTCTGCCTTTTGGTCTGCTGGTAAAGGCTCATCCCAATCTTGCTGTCCAACACTTAACTTTCTGTACAATGCCTTTCCTTGGATTGTAACTGGGGCAGCAAATCCAAGGGGATTATAGAGGCTGTTGACAACAGAAAGTATTCCTCTGCGAGTGAAAGGTTTGTTGTTCTTAGCAACTCAAAATGTGAAGCAGTCATTTTCCAGGTTCCAGCTCACCCCAAGACTTCGCTGAAGAGTGAGAGGGTCAACATCCAAATCCAAATCTTTGAGGTCCGCTGCTCTTTCTTCTGGAGGAAATGCATTCATCACTTGACTGACATTTGAGGCTATTTTGTGAAACCTTATATTTGAATCTGCAATCATGTTCCTTGCTTGTGTTAAGAGTTCAATGGCTTCCTTTTTGCTGTCCACCAAAGCCAGTCCATCATCTAGTTGCGGAAGACAAACCGCTTTGTGTTGGAGCCATACTCTTCTTCTCCAAGTTCAGCTGCTCGTTTGAGACCGTAGATAGCAATAGCTGGGGAAGGACTGTTGCCAAAAACCGGCACCTTCATGGGAAACTCCATGATTTCTTTGTTGAGGTCATTATTTTGGAACCATAGAAACCGAAGATAATTTCTGTGGCTTTCTTCGACTCTGAAGCAGTAAAACATCTGCTCAACACCTAGAGTAACTGCAACTCGTTTTTGCCTAAAGCCCGAGCAATGTGTTGTTTAAGTCAGGTCCCCTAAGTAGAATGTAATTTAATGAAACACCCCTTGTACAAGGCGCATGAGTAAAACACAACTCGTATTTTCCCTGGTTACTGAGCGTGGTACACTCCAAATGTTGGTAGGTACCAGCATTCTTCTCCTGGTTTGAGTGGTGGTGCCTCTTCGGCTTGGTCATTATCAAAGATTTTCTGCATAAATTCAATGAATTGTTCTTGTATGTCTTTTCTTTTCTCTAGTGTCCGTAACAGAACAGTAAGATGCTTCAAAGCTTGTTCTCTGTTGTTGGGAAGTAGAGGACATGGTGTACAAAATGGTAGTGGTGCTACCGAGTGATTTTCATTATCCATATAAACCTCTCTGTCCATGATTTCAAGAAAGATCTTGTCTTCAATAGACAAGGCTGTTTTGTCATCATCAGGGTTCTTTTGGAACACATTAAGCCCCAGATTGTCAGTTAGTTTGACTGCCGCTGTTTGTGTGATGTCCAATGAGTGGTCTATAGTTTGCTGAACGGGATCACTGAACTTATTTTATGTGTATTGCACTGGGACAAGGTTCAAGAAAAGAAGTGTGGCCATTGTTTAGCGCATTTGTTTTGTAGACGTTCACCTTTGTTTGTTTGTGTGCCCCTCCAAGGCACACCTCACCTATGATGACCCAGCCCAAATCTAGCCGCTGGGCATAAGGTGTGTTGTGTGGACCATTGTACTGTTCACGTACTTTGTGAACACTCAGGATATCTCTCCCCAGTAAGAGAAGGATGGGCGTTTCTGGCTCAATCAGTGGTATTTCACCTGCAATAGGAGCTAGGTGAGGGAAATGTTGCAAAATGTCAGGCATAGGAATTTCTGAACGATCATTTGGCATAGAATTGCATTCTAAAAGAGGTGGGAGAGCTACACTCATGGCTAAAAGTTTTGAGAATGACAAATATATTTTCACATGATCTGCTGCCCTGTGGTTTTCATATGTGTATGTCAGATGTTTTCATTACATGTTTTCATCACCAAACTGCTCTTGGACGTTTGGGAGAAGTTACTCTCGGAGGACATTCTGGTACCATTCTTTATTCATGGCTGTGTTTTTAGGCCAGACTATGAGAGAACCAACTCCCTTGGCTGAGAAGCAACCATGAATGTTTCAGGATGCTTTACAGTTGGCATGAGACAAGACTGGTGGTAGCGCTCACCTCGTCTTTCTCCAACAAGCTGTTTTCCAGATGTCCAAAACAATCGAAAAGGGGATTCATCAGAGAAAATGACTTTACCCCAGTCCTCAGCAGTCCACTCCCTGTACCTTTTGCAGAATATCAGTCTGTCCCTGATGTTTTTCCTGGAGAGAAGTGGCTTCTTTGTTGCCCTCCTTGAGACCAGGCTTTACTCCAACAGCCTCCGCCTCACAGTGTGTGCAGATGCACTCACACCTGCCTGCTGCCATTTCTGTGCAAGATCCCACAGCTGAAACACTTAAGAGATGGTCCTGGTGCTTGCTGGTCCTTCTTGGGCACCCTGGAGCCCAACAATGGAACCTCTCTCCTTGAAATTCTTGATGATGCCATAGATTGTTGACTGAGGCGCAATCTTTATAGCTGCAATACTCTTCCCTGTTAGGCCATTTTTGTGCAGTCCAATGATGACTGCACGTGTTTCTTTAGAGATAACTATGGTTCACAAAAGAGAAACAATGATGCCAAGCACCAGCCTCTTTTTAAAGTGTCCAGTGGTGTCATTCTTACTTAATCATGACAGATTGATCTCCAGCCCTGTACTCATCTTAATGGAGCAATCACTGAAATGATGTTAGCTGGTCCTTTTAAGGGAGGGCTGCAAGGAAGTTGAAATGTGTTTTGGGGGATAAAGTTCATTTTCTAGGCAAATATTGACTTTGCAATTAATTGCTGTTAAGCTGATCACTCTTTATAACATTATGCAAATTGCCATTATAAAAACTGAAGCAGTAAACTTTGTAAAAATTAACATTTAAATCATTCTCAAAACGTTTGTCCATGACTGTACATAAATCTTCCCTTCCAGAGACGTGACAACAAAATCGTGAGCTTTCCTTCTTGTGGCCTCTTTTATTCCTCCACAGAGTATAAATGTTGGAGACTGCATTGACCAAACATGTCAAAGAAGGCTGACTTCACAAGAGATCGGTTGCTTTGATCATCTAAAACCACATACATCCTTTGGGCTTTGTTGGGATCGTTTATAGGGTACACGTTCACTAGTGAGATTTTTGAATCAGATTTGAGTCCATGAGATGTGTCACAAATCTCTTTACATTTTGAAGTGACCTCCAGTGATGGACTATTTTCTTGCTTCCTGACATGCTCTTGCTGTGTTGCTTCAACTTCTGTAACCCAAGGAGCAGGACCAGGATGTAAAACAGTAAGGTCCTTGTCACTGTCGCATTCTTTGCACTTCACAGAAACTGTACAGTCTTTGGCCAAGTGCTTAGTGGATGCGCAACAACAAAAACAAATGGAGTTTTCTTTTAAGCTTTTCTCTCATCTAAGTGCTTCATTCTAAAACCATGACACTTTGCTAAGGGCTTTTGCTTAGCTTACTGTGTATCGGGCACCTCTCAGCTGGTTCCTCTAGTTTCATTTCTGATACACTGTTGATGACTGCAGGTGCAACTGCAACTTCAGTTTTTCTCACTGACACTGTTTTGTAAGGGTTGTGTCTTAATGGTTTCTCTGACTTTACATGAGTCATTACACTACATGTAGAAAAAATAAAACTCGGATCATTACGGGTTTTTGCTTGACTATATATGAGACTTACAAAGTAAAATGATTTTTGCACAAATACAGACATTTTAGGCCAACGTTAAGAAGCATTTTAAAAATAATTGTAAATTGAAGTCATCGTGCAAGTAAAAGTGTCCAATGACTTTTAAATCTAATTCTATCAGATTTTTCTTTTGCTAGAATCTAGAAACTATCTTTAGATAGTGATTCCCTGGTGGAAATCACTGTCTCACCATAGATGGAACGTTTATAGCTTTTTATTGTCTTTATGTTATTTCTGAGCTGGATTTTGCTAAGCCAGAGGTTCCCAAACTGTGGGCTGCACCCCTAGGAGGGGCGCCGTGCCATTGCAGGGGGGGAGCAGGAAGTCGTCTGGATGAAAAAAAAAACATGAACGCTGTATGCGCTCAGTTTTTACCTTAGAATGGCCAACTTTCTGTTATTCTTCTGTCAATTTGATACAGTAGGGGCTTCCACACTTTCCATATCTGTGTCCTCTGTCACTTTTATCAGCAGTTAAAACTGTTTAATCCGTTGTTAACATGTTGTAACCTGTTTTTCCGAGCTGCCTTTAAACGCAACATGAGTGTTACGACACTCTCGCTGGGTTTACATATGTGTGGCAGTGAAGGAGACCTGCTGCTGCTGTGCAGAGATATGCAGGTGCGTTAGAATCATGTCAGCAAACCAGCAAAACGCAAAGAACTTTTCACTGTTTTCCCCCCAAACTAACCGGCTGAGTTGAGTGAAGCTGTTGGATGCAGGTAAAGTAGCTAAAATATGACTAGCTAATATCAATACAGCACCTTAAGCTTAACAAGTAGCCTGTAGGCTACCGATAATGTTTATGTTCAGCTACGTACATTCATTTTGGCCCCCAAAAGTAACTCTCCCTTTCCCCCACCGTTCTTAGAGACTGGGAGTTTCTAAGAAGTCTCCCCCACCCCCCCATCCCTCACACACATCGTTTCAACCAGACAGTCATTTGTAATCCATAGAGGGGCTCAGAAAATGTTTGGAAACCCCTGTGTAGCAAGAGCTTTCTTTCTCCTCCAACTAAAACTTGAATAAATGTTCAGGTATGATGTAACCCACGTGACCACTACGACCCACCCACCTTCCCTTTAAATCGCCCCTTTAAGCTCTGGGATCCTCATGTGTATTTCCGGGTTTCCACTATGCTGCTGCTCACTGTTGGTTGTGGGGTCAGTTGTTAATAAAACAATCTGAAATCTCCAATTCGACTAATCACTGAACGAATTCATCCCTAAAACTCGAGAATCCATGGTGAATGTTAAATACCATCTGAACTTGACGTTGTATCTGTAATAATAGCGCCGCTAATATATCCGCTGCAATACTCACCATGTTGGGCTTTGTTGACGCCTGGTAAACCATCAGATGAGAACAAGTAAACATTGAATCCACCTCCTCAGACAATCCGTTACTCGAAGGTGAGTAAATATCATTCGTATATATAGTAGGGCGTTTTATTTCTGCAACGCTCAACCAGTTAGCATTAGCTACCAACTCGACAATCAGTTGCCTGCATCAGATCAGTCCGCTGACTAATTACTTAATGAAAAGTCACACTGTTGAAACCGAATTAAAGACCACGCCTTTAATATTTAAAAGCTTCGCTTTCAACTTTAGATTTGATTATTTTTCATGATTTCTTTGTTTGTTGTTGTATTCCATGCTGGTGCAGCAATGAAGTCTGGTACCTAATATAATTTTGTTTGTAGCTACTTTGATCAATCACGTTCTTAAGTTGACTGATTTGATTTATTATTAGTTGTTGTTTGTAGCGACTGCTAATTACTTTGAGCAAATTTGAACTTGAATTATGAAGTGCACTTTTTTTAAAAGGACTTTTTTTTCCTCATTTCCCATTTTTACGAAATGGTTGTCAATACATAGCAGCATGTATTTAATTGTTTTTTCCCCATTTAGCTTATATAAATATAACATTTATATATTAACTTAATGTATGTTTTCTGGCCTTTTAGGCCAGGTTTTTTATTCCCCTTCATCGACTCACTTGATGAGGAGGATGGCGAGCTACACACACCACCTGGTGGTAGGAAAACCAACTGACACTTTCCACACAGGACATAAACTAAACTCCAAGGGGGAATTTGAAGGAAAAAGACTATTCTCCCTTTGCTCTTGGACCTTTGAACTACATTTGGTTTTGAAGTATCATCGATTATTATTTCTTTGATTGGTTCATTTGTTTTTTTCCCTTCTTTGTTTCTTTTGAATAATTATTTTTTTTAGTTGTTGCTGTTATTATTATTATTATTATTATTATTATTATTATTGTCAATATCATTATTGTCACTGCAATAAATAGCAAAACAAACCTTTTTTGCATCAGTTGCATCAATTATCCACCCAATCATGACTCCATGCCGTAACTACTTCTGATTCTACAAAGTGTTTAACACTAAATCTTGCAGTCAGACCTGCGCATATAAAAGAGCGTTACAATGAACAAGGATGCGTTCTCCTTCCTTTTTCTTTTACACAAAAAAGTCCACCTTAGATTTTTCACACACTGCAGGATCCCTCTTTTTAACATACAGTCTCTCTTCCATCTTCCTCATCACATCCTCTAAAGTGCTCTGCACACACACACGCACACACTTTTTGTGCTAGGGGACTTTAAAAATCGTGACTTAGCTGAAACCCTACTTACATTTCAAGCACACACACACATGCAAGTGCACCCAAACTCAAGCGCATACACACAGTTTCTAACATCGTGACTGCAGCAGCTGAACCCCTTGGCATAGACACATAAACACAGGCTCATTAGCTTGTCGAAGTTGGTGTGTGTAAGTGGATGCGTCTGGTTCCTGTTGGAGCAGGGCAGATCAAACTCAGTCTGCATCCAAGTTTTCATCTCTCTACATGACAAAGATCATCTGCCTGCAAATTCATAACCATTTCCAGCCAGCTGATGTCAGCATGACATGAACCATTTTGTCTGACATGGGACAGGTACTAAATAATTAATGGTAGTTAAATGTTGATGACTTTTGATTAATTCAAATAGGACGCAGTGTGCAACAACACTGCCTCCTAATGGTCCTTATCTGTCTTGGCATTGATACCTCAACATACTTTGGTTTGCGAAGATATTTGTTCTCTTTGAACTTAAGTATTTGGTGTTTTTAGTTTGAAAAGTTTATGTGATAGACACAAAATAGGTTGTAATGATGAAGCTACGAGAACCTGGTGCATGTGCCTTTTTTGCTCTTTCTTTTCAAATAAACATCTGAAAAGTGTGGTGTGCATTTGTATTCAGCTTCTCTGAGTCAATGCAGCTCTAATCCTTGCAGATGCAAGGCTTTTGAGCCGTGCCTCCTCTAGCTTTGCACAGACTAAAATGTTTGCCCATTTTTCTTTACAGTATAGCTCAAGTTCATTAGATGAATGCTTGGAGACCGACCTATCCATGGATTTGACTGGACGGTTTTGACATGATTCATTGGTCATTGTTCGGCTGGAAGGCAAACTTCTGCTCCAGTCTCATTTTCTTTTAGACCAACAGTGCTACAACCTAACGTAATCAAATTAATTACAAAAATAAGAAATGGTCTAAACTCCAAAATATTAAAGAAAAAAACTGAAAAAAGTAATTCAACTAAAGTTTATAAACAAAACAATTTAGAAAAATAAGCAAAAATAATTAGAATGTGCCCGAAGCACATAACACGGTCTCTCATGAGCATGCGTGGTTACCATATTGCACATAGGCCACAAAGTTTGGGTTGGATTGCTTTTTTCAAACTAAAAAGCAACCCAACCCAAGCTCTTTTTTTCATACAAATTTTTGAAGAATTTTGCATTATATTTTAGATAGATTTCTGTCTTATTTCCTAACAAAAACAAACTTTCTGGTTGAGTGAAAATACTTTAACATCTAAATATGTGTGAGGTAACGAATATTTTATATATAATTTACTGAGATGATTAGCATGGCAGGATGCTTTTTATCATGTCCAATGAGTTATTTGTTTTAGTCCTCATCTCAATTAAAACAGAAATAGTGATTCTGGAGCCTAGTACAATGATTATTCTACTAAGCTGTTGTTTCATCCACAGGGTTTGAGCTATGAGCTATGATTCTAGGAGGCATGCCTCTGTTGAGGTTTTAAATGCTAATGCTAATGTTTGTCTATGTGCCAGTTCAACACTGAAGTTTACCATAAATTGCCTGCACTGTAAACAAGTGTCCTACATAGTAAAGAGAGAAGAGAGAACAAGGCAGATGTTAATCTTAATTTAATATTTGGAAGCGTGACCAGCATTGACTGAACGGCTTCATTCACTTCCTCTGCTGCCACTGCTCTTTAGCTAAAGGCAGACTGCAATTCTAAAACAGTGCAGAAAATCATTGTCATTTACAACTTCTCTGTTTGCTGATTGACCTAATTGAAAATCTGAGTGAAGGGAAGAACGCCCAGACTGTGCTGTATGGAAGAATTGTTTTGAGTGAAATTGCACAGGAAGGCAATTCCAGACTAGTGATTCTATAAAGATAGCTGTTAGCTGTTATTCAGCATGCTAACCGGTTGTCATCCTCCACAGAGAATAATGTGCTTAGAGTTTAGATGGGTTCTCTCCAGGAATCTTCACTCAGTCCAAAATCTAGCTTAGGTGGCCATACTGCATTGTCTTTAGGTGTGAGTGTGTGTGAATGACTGTTGCTCGTGGATGTTTTAGTGAAGAACTGTTTCCCTGCCTCTGTGAGTACTCTGCCTCACATCTGTTGACCACTGGAAACTAGTCCTCATGTGACTGGTCAAGTCCAATCAAATTTATTAGTATAGCATGTTTCAGCAATAAGCAGTTCAAAGAAAAACATCATACAGAAACAAATTATGAAAAATGCAATAAACATTACAGTCATGGCCAAAAGTTTTGAAAATGATTCAAATGTTAATTTTTACAAAGTCTACTGCTTCAGTTTTTATAATGGCAATTTACATATACTCCAGAATGTTATAGAGAGTGATCAACTTAACAGCAATTAATTGCAAAGTCAATATTTGCCTAGAAAATGAACTTTATCCCCCATAACACATTTCAACTTCATTGCAGCCCTGCCTTAAAAGGACCAGCTAACATCATTTCAGTGATTGCTCCATTAACACAGGTATGGGTGTTGATGAGGACAGGGCTGGAGATCAATCTGTCAAGATTAAGTAAGAATGACACCACTGGACACTTTAAAAAGAGGCTGGTGCTTGGCATAATTGTTTCTCTTTTGTGAACCATGGTTATCTTTAAAGAAACACGTGTAGTCATCATTGCACTGCACAAAAATGGCCTAACAGAGAAGAGTATCGCAGCTAGAAAGACTGCACCTCAGTCAACAATCTATGGCATCATCAAGAACTTCAAGGAGAGAGGTTCCATTGTTGCCAAAAAGGCTCCAGAGTGCCCAAGAAAGACCAGCAAGCACCAGGACCGTCTCTTAAGTGTTTCAGCTGTGGGATCTTGCTCAGAAATGGCAGCAGGCAGGTGTGAGTGCATCTGCACACACTGTGAGGCGGAGGCTGTTGGAGTAAAGCCTGGTCTCAAGGAGGGCAGCAAAGAAGCCACTTCTCTCCAGGAAAAACATCAGGTACAGACTGCAAAAGGTACAGGGAGTGGACTGCTGAGGACTGGGGTAAAGTCATTTTCTCTGATGAATCCCCTTTCCGATTGTTTGCGACATCTGGAAAACAGCTTGTTCAGAGAAGACAAGGTGAGCACTACCACCAGTCTTGTCTCATGCCAACTGTAAAGCATCCTGAAACCATGTGCTTCTCAGCCAAGGGAGTCGGCTCTCTCACAGTCTTAACTAAAAACACAGCCATGAATAAAGAATGGTACCAGAATGTCCTCCGAGAGCAACTTCTCCCAACCGTCCAAGAGCAGTTTGGTGATGAACAATGCCTTTTCCAGCATGATGGAGCATCTTGCCATAAAGCAAAACTGGCTCAGGGAACAAAATATAGAGATTTTGGGTCCATGGCCTGGAAACTCCCCAGATCTTAATCCCATTGAAAACTTGTGGTCAATCATCAAGAGACGGTGGACAAACAAAAACCTAGAAATTCTGACAAAATGCAAGCATTGATTGTGCAAGAATGGACTGATGTCAGCCAGGATTTGGTCCAGAAGTTGATTGAGAGCATGCCAAGGAGAATTGCAGAGGTCCTGAAGAAGAGGGGTCAACACTGCAAATATTGACTTGATGCATTAACTCATTCTGTCAATAAAAGCTTTTGTTACTCATAATATGATTGCAATTGTATTTCTGTATGTGATGAAAACATCTGACATACACACATAAAACCAGAGGGCAGCAGATTAAGTGAAAATATAATATTTGTGTCATTCTCAAAACATTTGGCCATGACTGTACATTTGTCGAAAGCCATAATCAAAATCATAAAACAAATGTACATCAGATTAGAGAAAGATGTTACATACTAGCGAAATGTAAAAACTGAATGCGACTTTCCATTTTTGGTTCTGGTTCTGTTGATGCAGAGCAGACCAGAACCAGATGATCTGACAGGTCTGGAAAACTGATACAACAGCCGATCTTTAATGTATTTTGATGCTGAGCTGTTCAATATTATAAAATCATTTCTCTGAGCTACCTGGAGCCAGTGGAAGGACTGGGATGATGCGCTCTATCTTCCGGGTTTTACTGAGAGTGAGAGCAGGTGTAGAAGTCGTGGATGGGTGCTGGTCCAGCCCATCTCCAGGCCGGTTGTTACCTGCTGTGCTCTGTGCCCTACAGGAGAGCCCAGAGCGTTGGCCATGAGCCCCTGAGAAGACAAGGCTCCTCCACCACCAGCCGCCCCCCTCAGCCTCTCTCTGCCCAGGCCATCAAACACATCTGGGTCCGTACGGCTCTCTTTGAGAAGGTTTTGGATAAGATAGTCCAGCACATTGTGGACAACTCCAGGTGATTCTTATGTTTTATGATGTTTTTCCCTTACTTGCACTGCACTGACCCAACTGTTTTCTCCTGTTTTGTTGTAACTGAAAACCAAGCAGTCCACTGAATGACGTGTGATTCTCAGAGTTGAAAGCTTTATTCTGCTTTCTGTCAGGCTAACAACAACAGTGTGCTGGATGAGATGTCCATACTATGTCATACTCTGATCAGAGTCTCAGACCTGAAGTCTGTGATGTTGTCAGACAGAACAATGTGATCACATTTTAATTATAAAAACTTTGCCACGATTCTTTGGTCTGATGTTTAATTCTTGATACCCCTGTTGAGAAGATGGAAACTTCACACAGCAGCAATATAGTTCATCTCATCTGACATGACGCCCACATTAAATGTCAGCTTCTGTGTTGCTCCCTCTGAAATAAAGAGCAAATGGAAGATGACTGTTACAGGTTGTGACCTCTCAAAAAAACCTGCCTTGGTGAAGCTGCAGTGAGCAGGATGAAGCAAAATGAAATGAGTGTGTTTTATTTAGCTTACAATACTCCTAGGAAGTTGAATTCAACACTTTAAAAGTTTCTGTATTGGTCTTGATCATGTTAAAATAATACTTTTGAAAGTGTTATTTGTGAGAGTTGAAATTAGTTGAAATTTAACTCTCATCAGTGTTGATTTACCTAACACTAGTTTTTTAGTGTCAAAAGTTAATGCTATGAATGTGTTAATTCAGCACAGAATAGTGTTAAATATAGATCAACATAGAAATCTGAATTTTAAGATACTACTGGTAGGGTGTGCTGTGGTGGCGCAGGAGTTAAGCATAACTCACATATAAATACCTTAGTCCTCAGCTCTGCTGTTGCAGGTTCGCTTCCTGACCTTTGCTGCATTTTTTCCCGCTTCTCTCATTACTCATTTTCCTGTCAATTCACTATCAAATAAAGGCCACTAGAACCAATAAAACTTTTGAAAAATACTACTGGTAGTCAATAATCCGCAAATTCACTTTAAAAAGCATTAGATGTCACTTGAATCTACAAAAACCCAACACAAGTTGTAGTTTGAATCTACTTGTATTTCAAAACAAGAACAATATCAAACAGCACTGACAGCAATATACAAACCAGATTCCAAAAATGTTGGAACACTAAACAAATTCTGAATAAAAACTGAATGCAATGATGTGGAGATTGGCAAATGTCAATATTTTATTTGTAATAAATTGACAACATGATTGGGTATAAAAAGAGCTTCTTAGAGTGTCAGTGTCTCTCTGAAGCCAAGATGGTAAGAGGATCAACAATTCCACCATTGTTGTGCAGAAAGATAGAGCAGCAATACCAGAATGTTGTTACACAGCGTAAAATAGCAAAGACTTTTAAGTTATCATCAACCATGCATAACATCATCAAAAGATTCAGAGAATTTGGCACAATCGCTGTGCGTAAGGGCGAAGGCCGTAAAACTCTACACAGCAAATCCAGCAGGCCCAGATTAACACTGCCAGATTTGATTTCAACACTTTTAAAGTGTCTATATGGGTCCACACCAGAAAGTGTTAATTTAACTCTTTTAGTTAGTACCTTAACTCTAATAAAGTGTCAAATATCAAATCTGCTGGAGTTAATAATTTAACATTTACTAATGGTGTAAACTAATTCAGTGTTGGATCTTAATATTAACTCTCACAGAGTACTTTAACTTATTAAGAGTTATTTGTAATTAATATTTAATAGGTACTTTATTGTTCTGAACTTTAAAAAATTCTTTGGAAAATAAACCTTTAATAAAGAGGCAATGGTATTCTCAAATGCATTTATTTCAAAACATGCACCATAATTACAAAACATTATAACGTGGAATAATGTGCATGTTTCACATGCATGTTAAGCTCTTTTTCATTCACATATTGTTATCAAAAGGTCTAACATATCAGCTGTGCAATACAAAATGCAGTATGATTTATACATTTCTCTTCAATACCATATGCATAAAATTGTTCTAAGTACAAGGTGGACAAATTAAAGCCTGTATCAAAGCAAGCAGTTCATGTAATATGAACTGCTTCTTTAACTGAACTTTAACTGAACTTTAACTTTAATATGAACTGCTAATATGAACATTTTCTTTTAACAGGTAGATTACTGGATATATACATTACATAACAGACCAACCTGATATTCAGATCCATCATTTCTTATCCAGTTTCTGTTTCTGTTGATAAGAGACAGTTCCTCTCTGCACTCCACCAGAGAGATGTCCACTCACTAAATGAACTGAACTTATATAGCGCTTTATCCACTCATTTTTGACCACTCAAAGCACTTTATCGCAGATACGCAGCTCGGTAGGTAATTTGGGGTTAAGTGTCTTGCCCAGGGGCACATTGACATGTGGCAGGAGGAAGCTGGAATCAAGCCTACAACCTTCCGATCACAAGACAACTGCTCTATCCACAGAGCTACAGTCGCCCTCCACTAACAGATTGTCTTCGGGTTGTTGGGCTGTTCCTGATGTTTGGCCGGAGACACCAACCTGCTCCTCTACTGCATCAGACAGTCTTCAGTCTCTGAGTAGGACAGTCAGTGTCGGTCTGGATCATAACAAACAAAAAACATAACAATGAGGAATGGAACGAAGGAATACATTTTACTACAACTCTAACAACAAGCCTCCATTACAGATATGTAGAGTTTCAGAGATATTAACACTTACATAATCATTTTTGGAGCTTGAATCTTCGAAGAATCCATGGAGGATCAAGAGGGAGAGGTTAGGTTGACGACTGGAGATTCATCCTCAACCAGACTGGTTCTAATATATACAAAAAGGATTAAAACATGCAGCAAAACGTATATAATAAGACACAGCAGTGGCAATAATGCTCTCAACGTAAAAAGCCTTTTACATTTTTCAAAAGAAAAAAATCGATCAGAACGGTTGATAAATCTGATCGATTCTCCATAATCTGGAGTATGTGTATAGAAACACATACTCCAGATTATTACGGATCTGTTCAAGTTAGCCAATAATTTGATTGAATGTTCACCGGCTTGATTTTTTCTAACATTTATATTCCGGTAACATTCGGCATGCTAAGCTACACATGCTAAGCTAAACATGCTAAGCTAAACATGCTAACACCGAGCCGTGTGGCGAACAAGACGTCTATCATACAGGTTGAGCTCAACTCAAAATAACAGTTATAAACCATCTCAGAAAAAAAATGACTTACCAAGCGCAGTAAAAAACTCAGACAGGTGGAAAGTAAATAGTCCTGAAATGACTTTGTTTCTGTGCTTCACTTCGGTAGGAATCTGTGATTCTGAGCGGAGTCAGTGAATTAACTCCTTCAGTGTTGGAGCCGCTGGTGGAGTTCAGAGTTAAGAGTTATTGATTATATTTTAACACCTCTAGATTTGATACGCAAACACATTGTTTTAACACTGGATTTTAACTACTAACTAGAAAATTCCTGCAGAAATTTTACGGGGCCTGCCAAAGTGTGCCCGTCGGATTTTTAATAAAGCGTTCTGATGGTAAAAATTTGCAATAATGCTAAAGAAAGCTGCAGTGTAGTCAATAACCTGCAGGGAGTCGGAAGCATGTTCACTAAGCTGTACTCGTACCATTTAGCATGTTGCATAAGCTAAAATGAGCCAAAATGCTAACCATAGCATGAATGGCATCACTAGCATGTTGTCTGTCATTACTTACTCCATTCAGTATATGAAACATTGGTAATAAGTAAGAAAAGCTTTCTGATGCTCAACATTAGCATCAATGCTAACCTGAGCTAAATTATAGCCAAAAACCTGTGGAGAGTCAGAAACATGTTGATGAAGCTGTACTTGCACCATTAATTTTGTTAAAATTAATGCATAAGGTGAAATTAGCCAAAATGCTAATGTTAGCATGATTGCTATCAGTATCATGTTTGGTATCACTAGCATGTTGTCTGTCATTACTTACTCCATTCACAATACAAAATGTTGCTAATAAGTAAGAAAAGTGTTCTTATGCTTAATATTAGCATCAATGCTAAGCTAAGTTAAACTGTAGTCCAAAAATGTTAATGCTTCCACTAAGGCTTCCACAAGCCAGTTCTGTAATCTGAAATATAATGCCAATACTATCACCCTACCTATGGCAGTGCACAGACTCATACTGTTGACATGGCCTATTGCAAGTCAGTATTACACAAACTGATGGGTCTTACACTGTTCATCATCAATTGTTAATGACTGAAGCTCTTGCCAGATCCATCACCATAGTTCTATAGCTGATCTAATTCACTGTAATAGTGCAACAGCTGAACCCAACAGCTAATATCACTTACCTGAGAGGATTATTGAGGCTTTTATTTTGAAATGTTCATTAAGCTTCATTTTAAATGGCCACACTAATCCCATGTGTAATAGTAATTGGGTTAAATGAGTTATATAATGCTCAAAACACAAGTAGTTCTCAATATCAGCCAAGTCCTCTCTAGTGACGGACAGTTCCGCCATGTTTTAGTTCTGACATTCTTCTCAACCCCCTGTTAATAACTGAGTGGTCAGACATAGTTAGAACTACAATGATGGCTCATTTGTAGTCCAAAGCAGCTCCTCTGTAATTCTAAGCAGCTCCTCTGCCCTGTGTTCCGTTGCTATGGTAATTAATTCCGTGCACCTGCTGCTGGCACAGAGGGTGAGAGAATTCTCTGATTAAACAAGCCAGTTTCCCACAAAAAAAGCCCTTCGAACTACTCCTTCCTGTTCAAGAACCGTTACACATATTCGAAAACCATTTGAAGCGTATGAGAGGCCTATTTGTCTTCTCCGATCTACCCGCGTTTCATATCTGTACCGCTTGTTTGTATCTTCCATCACTTCCTTGTTGCAGCGAGTTTCAAACGTTGCGCCTTAATTTTTCTTCTCTCTTGCCTCGCACTTTTGTCCCGCCCTCAGCCAATCATTGAACAGCAGCGAAGCTTACGTCACCAGGGCTGGCCGGGTTCTGCTGGCCCTGCTCTGAAGCAGGACCTAAAAAAGCAGCGCCAGCCCGGTTGAAAAGGCCGGTGGAAACACAAGGAAAGTGAGCGGAGCCGAGTCGGGCGGGCCGGTGGAAAAGAGTTTTTTGTGGTTTTTGTCCTTAAGAAGCGTTTCTCAACGTGGTAGGTACCGCCCCCTGGCAGGCATTCAGAGGACAGCAGGAGGCGCTGGTGAAAATTTTTACAAAAGGGAGGCGCTGGGATTCTTTTCGGGAACGTTTGCTCGAGGCAGACGTTTGCCTTGATTTAAGGTTTAAACTACACCTTAAATGCACAACAATACCAGATTAGACTTTGAGCAACTTGTTACAACTGTATTGTGTAGCATTTAAACATACCTGGCTGCAAATGTATCGATGCCAGCTCTCCTTCTCCTCAGTGTTTGTTAGCTTTTGGCGCATCTTCGTGCTCCTGCTACTAGTAGCTTCACTACATCAGTTCGACTTTACACTGGCTGATCACGTTGCTGTGATTCACTTGTCTGGCATCTGATTTTCAAATATTTTATGTTTTATTGAGAATTTTTGTGCAATGTTTTGGCAGTGCTGTGATCATGTCAAAGCAGCAACTTATTTTAAAAAGTGTTTTAATATCCATCTGAATGTTGCCCACTTCCATGGAAGGACAACGAAATATCGCTCTTACAAACATGTGATTACTAAAATCACTATATCTTCACTATGTATTGATCTGTAAAATGAACCCATTTAAATAAAGAAATCCCTTCATGGGTGATACCTCGATAGGGAGTGTGATCTGGTATGAAATGGTAGCACCACAGCACTTTTGAATTTTAATCATCAGAATACCAGAGCTAAAAGGTTTGTGTCAGTCTGCTTTTCTCCATCAATACATGCTTCCCGACCGCTCCCCGCCTTATGGGGTAAAAAAATATAAAAGACGATGCACATGTTGCGCAAACCTCTGAAACAGGAGAACCGTGACATAGAACGGCGCAATTAACTATTAATCTATAAATCAATAGACAGGTCTATATAGAGATATAATCCATGTTCCTGTCCCATATTTGTATGGCATTAAAAGGATTTGGAGCTTTTGTTTTTCCACTGAAAGCTCTGGTTTACACAGTGTTGGGAACGGAAATCCCAATCGATGAATCATAATTTGTATTGACACACGGAGCATAAAATCAGCCAAGAAAAGAATTCAGACTTTACTTATTTTATTCACTTTCAGCGCTGAAAGGAGACGCTTTTACCATTACATCCGAGAAGAGTTTCTAAAAAAGTCTGTGCAGCGTCTGAGGAGAAGGAGGAAGGCAGCTGATTATATGAACTGAAGACACTCCCTGAAATCTCACCACGTTTCTGTGTCCTTGATAAGCTTTTTGTTTCGTGAGAAATGGACCTTAGAGTCTAACAGGATCTAAAATGTAACTCTTTACTATGGGCCCTTTGTCTAACAGCATGTGACTCGTTCTCGACCTTGGTAAAGCGTCTCAACAACAGTAAATGCCATGTGGGTGAAATTTTATGAATGATACTCTGATGTCCCATTCTCCTCAAGGCAGCACAGAGCTGCACCACTAGAAACTGACAGAAACATTGGAGAGAAGAAGAGTTATGGGTAACACTTTATTTGAAGGGGTGTGCATAAGACTGACATAACACTGTCAAAAACATGACATAGCATCTGTCATGAACATAAAGAAGTCTTTATGAATGTTTATGACAGTTGTCATGAAGTGTCATTTGGTAAATAATGACACTTTTAATGCAAAGTTGCTCTATAAGTTGCATTAAAGTCTGTTAAAAGTGCCAACTTTGCATGATTTTGTAAATTATAATTAATGTAAAGTTGGCATTTTACGATAACTCCAGAAACAACCATAAAAATCAAACAACAACAGTGATAGTAATATTAATAATAATATAATATTCAGTGCAAAGTAGCCTTTAAATTCTTTGATGGGAGGCAGGGACGGACCTGGATAAAGGCTGTGGGGGCGCTGGGCCAAAAAAGGTTGAGAAACACTGCCTTAAAGGATATTTAAACATTTAAACATACATAACAATGGAAATCATAATGCCAAAAGTATAGTGGAAGTCTTTTTAAGCACCTATTCTTGATAAAGCTGGTCCATCTTTTAATCAACTTTTGGGTTTGACTCCTGGCCCCGGGCTTACAACATTCTGTGCCACGCCAGCACAGGTAAATCTCGGTGAGGTGATGTGTGCATTTACAACAACTGGTGTACAAATGCTATAGTTATCACTAGCCACTGCTCAGAAAACATTGAGTTTTTTAACTCTCAAATGCCGCCCATTTTACCTTCCGAGAGAATTCAATACTGTCAACATCACAGCTGTTTACATCCCCCCCAGCGCGAACACAAAGGAAGCACTCTCCATTCTGTACCACTCTGCGAGTACACCACAAAACACACAGCTGGACTCAGTCTGCATAATCGCTGGCAATTTTAATCAGGCCAATTTAAAAACAGTAATGCCACACTTCCACAAGTGTGTGAACTTTGTAACAAGAGGGGAGAACACACTTGACCAGGTCTACACCAACATCAGGGAGGCTTTGAGACAGTTCCCCACCCCCACCTGGGTTCATCAGACCGTCTCTCAGTTTTGCTAATTCCAGCCTACAGACCTCTGATGAGAAGCAAACCAGCTGTGAAACATATCAGGGCCTGGCGCCACAACAGCACTACTGGACTGTTTTGAGCACACAGACTGGTCTGTTTTCAGGGAGTCAACCAGGACGTCAACCTCACCGAATACACAGACTCAGTAACTGGATACAGTTAGGGTTACCCTGTATGACCGGTTAGGGTCCGAGTCTGGTCCGCATTGCCGGCAGTAATTTAGCCTCCGCCAAGGTTGCCCTTTGTCACCGATTCTGTTCATTACCTTCATGGACAGAATTTCTAGGAGCAGACGAGGTGTTGAGGGGATCCGTTTTGGTTGCCTTAGGATTGCATCTCTGCTTTTTGCAGACGATGTGGTTCTGTTGGCTTCATTAGATCATGATCTGCAGCTCTCACTTGAGCGGTTCGCGGCGGAGTGTGAAACGTCCAGAATGAGGCTCAGTGCCTCCAAATCCGAGGCCATGGTCTTGAGCTGAAAAAGGGTAGAGTGCCTTCTCCAGGTCAGGGGGTCGTCCTGCCTCAAGTGGAAGAGTTTAAGTATCTAGGGATCTTGTTCACGAAAGAGGGATGGAAGGAGTGGGAGATTGACAGGCGGATTGGGGCAGCGTCTGCCGTGAAGCAGGCACTGTACCGGTCCGTCATGGTGAAGAGAGAGCTGATTCAAAAGCGAAGCTCTTGATTTACCGGTCGACCTAAGTTTCCACCCTCATCTATGGTCATGAACTTTGGGTCATGACCAAAAGAACAAGATCACGGATACAAGCGGCCGAAATGGGTTTCCTCCGCAGGGTGGCCGGGCTCTCCCTTAGAGATAGGGTGAGAAGCTCGGTCATCAGGGAGGGACTCAAAGTAGAGCCGCTGCTCCTCCACGTCGAGAGGAGCCAGTTGAGGCTCGGGCATCTGGTCAGGATGCCTCCTGGACGCCTCCCTGGTGAGGTGTTCCGGGCACGTCCCACCGGGAGGAGGTCTTGGGGAAGACCCAGGACACGCTGGAGGGACTATGTCTCTCGGCTGGCCTGGGAACGCCTTGGGGTTCATGGAGGAGCTGGAATAAGTGGCTGTGGAGAGGGAAGTCTGGGCCTCCCTTCTGAAGCTGCTGCCCCCGTGACCCGACCCCAGATAAGCGGAGAAAATGGATGGATGGATGACTGCTATTATGATAAATTTATGTTAGATCATGATTTCTTGGTTAATGACAAGTTGTCATAACGAAGACATTTTGAATAATGTCAACTTTGTATTAAAAGTGGCATGATTTACTGAATGACACTTTATGACAACAGTCATAAATATTCATGAAGACTTATTGATGTTCATGACAGGTGCTATGTCATTTTTATGAAAGTGTCATGACAGTCCCTGCAGACCACAAACCTTTTTATGTATGTATTACATCAAGCATATTTTAAATAAAATGTCTTTTTGTTAAATACTTTTTTAACCTTGTCTTTTTCCTCCATCTGAAAGCTATATTCATAAACATGTTGAGCCTGTTAGTTTTCTACATTTGCTCTCATTTAAGTAAAAGCAAAGTCTCTAAAACCTCTTGCAGTTCCGGCGATCATTCTTATACCTTTACAGGACATCTTCCCTTCACACAGAAAACACATGCTAACACTGGTCCTTTCATTTCATTTTATCTCTGCAGTAAATACTATGAAAGGGAAGCTCTAATGCATGACCCAGTCTTTGGGCCCATCTTAGGAGCCTTGCTTGGTGAGTAACTAATGCTTGAAAAAATGGGTGTTTATATTTCAGTCATATTCTCACCATGCAATTCATACATTTATAAATATTATAGTTCCAAACTAAGTGTTTAGTTCACAAGCTAAATATTTATTTTCAAACTAAATATTTAGCTCCAAATTAAATATTTAGTTTCTTAACTGAGTAAATACAGTGGGGAGAACAAGTATTTGATACACTGTTGATTTTTTAGGTTTTCCCACTTGTAAAGCTTGTAGAAGACTAATTTTTAATCATAGATACTCTTCAACAGTGAGTGATGGAATCTAAAAGAAAAATCCAGAAAAATACAATGTATGATTTTTAAATAATTAATTTCCACTTATTGTGTGAAATAAGTATTTGATCATCTATCAACCAGTAGGAATTTTGGCTCTCACAGACATGTTAGTTCTTCTTTAAAACCCTCCTGTTCTCCACTCATTACCTGTATTAACTGCACCTGTTTGAACTGTCCACACACTCAATCAATCAGACTCCAGCATCTCCACAATGCCCAAGACCAGAGAGCTGTGTAAAGACATCAGGGATCAAACTGTAGACCTGCACAAGGTTGGGATGGGTTACAGGACAATAGGCAAGCAGCTTGGTGAGAAGGCAACAACAGTTGGTGCAATTATTAGAAAATGGAAGAAATACAAAATAACGGAAAATCTCCCTCAGTCTGGGGCGCCATGCAAGATCTCAAGTCGTGGATCATCATTGATCTTGAGGAAGGTGAGAAATGAGTCCAGAACTACACGGCAGGACCTGGTCAATGACCCGAATAGAGCTGGGACCACAGTCTCAAAGAAAACAATCAGTAACACTCAACGCCGTCAAGGATTAAAATCCTGCAGTGCACGCAAGGTGCCCTTCCTCAAGCCAACGCATGTCAAAGCCCATCTGATGTTTGCAAATGACCATCTGAATGATCCAGAGGAGGAATGGGAGAAGGTCATGTGGTCTGATGAGACAAAAATAGAACGTTTTGGTTTAAACTCCACTCGTCATGTTTGGAGGAAGAAGAATGATGAGTACAACCCCAAGAACACCATACCAACTGTGAAGCATGGCAGTGGAAACATGGGGATGCTTTTCTGGAAAGGGACAGGATGACTGCACCATATTGTGGGAAGGATGGATGGGGTCATGTATCGTGAGATTTAGGCCAACAACCTCCTTCCCTCAGTAAGAGCACTGAAGATGGGTCGTGGCTGGGTCTTCCAGCATGATAACGACCCAAAACACACAGCCAGGGCAACTAAAGGGTGGCTCAATAGGAAACATCTTAAGGTCCTGGAGTGGCCTAGCTAGTCTCCAGACCTGAATCCAATAGAAAATCTTTGGAGGTAGCTCCAAAGTCTGTGTGGCCCAGCGACAGCCTAGAAACCTGAAGGCTCTGGAGGAGATCAGTATGGAGGAGTGGGCCAAAATCCCTGCTGCAGTGTGTGCAAACCTGGTCAAGAACTACAGGAAACGTCTGATCTCTGTAATTGCAAACAAAGGTTTCTGTACCAAATATTATGTTTCTTTTTTCTGGTGTATCAAATACTTATTTCACACAATAAAATGGAAATTAATTATTTAAAAATCATACATTGTATTTTTCTGGATTTTTGTTTTAGATTCCATCTCTCACAATTGAAGAGTACCTATGATAAAAATTACAGTCTTCTACAAGCTTTGCAAGTGGGAAAACCTAAAAAATCAACAGTGTATCAACTACTTGTTCTCCACTGTATGTCATGATGTAGTTGAGGTGTGGACCCAAAAGCAGCAGGCGAGTGACATAATGGAGTTTCGTTTAAAGATTTAATGAAGAAGCAAAACAAAGAATCAAACTTACAAAAATATGAGTCCATGAAAACAAAATCCAAAAACAAGCCAAACAAAGACACGGGAAGAGACGAGGCAGGTGACTAGCATAGTGATGAGTGGGGTAACTAGGCAGACTGGTGAGTTGTGACTGAAATAGAGAAGCTTAAATACTGAGAGGTAGCAAATTGAACAATGGACCTAACTAGATGAGAAGATTGATTGCAGGTGTGAGTAGTTGGCACAGGAGCTAGCTGAGGGCCGGGGAGAAGATGGCACAGGAAAGCTAAGGACATATACTGCGGAAGACAAAAGGGAGCTGAAAATAATTATACTAAAGAAAACCTGATAAGTTAGAAGAGAAAAAGACATGAAGGAAAAACTTAAACAAACCTAAACAAAAACAAGGCTAATCTAACAATAAGAACTAAGGGACATAGAGCTAGAATAACTAGAATATCTAAACAAAGAAATAACCTAACTAGAATCACTAAAGAAAGATGGACAAAGATTCAGACCAAAAGATTAACTAAACCTAAAGTAAAAAAAAAAGAAAAAGAAAAATGCTATGAGAGGAAGCTAGAAGGACTTAAGAAATATTCTAACTAGGACACCTAGAAGGACTTAATAACTTAACTGGAACTACTAAAGAAAGGTATACATAAATCAGACATTTAAGTATAACTAGGGTGATGAAATAACTAAGAAATAAACATTACTAGAAATACTACAGGGAGCATGATATAAGGAATAACTAGAAGAATTAAATAAAATGAATCTTACTACAATCACTAAAGAAAGCTAGACATAGACTCAGGCATACAAGAATAACAGAACCGAAGGTAACTAAAGAATAATGATAAATAAGATACAAAAGCAAAACCAAATCCAAAAATCCAGAGTCCTGACAAAATATTTAACTATACTATACATATTCCATATACTATATAACTATACTATATACTAACTATACATTTAATATCCAAACTAAACATTTCATTTTCAAACAACATTTTTTTCCAAACTAAATACTTAATTACATTTATTACCGTGTAACTTTACAAACTGCACCCAATAGTTGTTCTTGTGTGCAGAATAGTTATGCGACTACTTTAATGAGAAATGAACATTTCCTGATCAACCTTCCCATATTTTGGAAGGTTTAAACTGAGCAAATTCCTGTTACATGCGTTTTCTGCTTGTATTCTGTATCTGCAGTGGGGCCCTGCGCCCTGGAGTACACTAAGCTGAAAACTTCCGATCATTTCTGGACGGACCCATCAGCCAATGAGCTGGTTCAGCGCCACCGTATCCACGGGGCCCACCGCAGCCTAGACGTGTCATCTGGCCGTCGACCGGCTCTGGCGGTGAGTCTGGAGGAGGATTTAGATCCAATCTCAGGATATTTGAGACATCCTGTTGTAAACTAAAGGGTGAATATCCTTTATCAGATCCGTAAGAGGCAGTCCAGTGGGAGCATGTCAGAAGACAGGTTTGCTGCATCTGCGAGAGAGTATGTGGAGTCCCTTCATCAGAACTCCAGAACACACCTGCTGTACGGCAAAAACAACGTCTTGGTGCAACCGGTATGACTCTGCCACTTGTTTACCTATCAGTTTGGTGTTGGTACAAATATGTTTTTCCCACTGAGAGACAAATAAATCAAATAGACCAAAAGAAAAACTCATCTTATATTAAAATAAATTGTGTTTCAAAACAAACTGTGAAAACATGTTTCACATATTGAGCTGCATGGGATCTGGTCCATGCAGATGTATTCAGCCCTGCAGGGTTTCGGTGCTTTTGGTAGTTTTTCTGAATGTTTTAGTTTTAGTATGCATAAGACTGATATGACACTTTTAATGGACTTTTATTACAACTTTTAAAACAACTTTGCTTTATTTACCGAATGACACATCATGACAACAGTCAAACATTCATAAAGACTCTTTCATGTTCATGACAGGTGTTATGTCATGATGGTGTGATGTCAGTCTTATGCACGCACCCACAGATAAAGTGTTATTGCTGTCTTATTTTCACTGTGATTACAGTGAGTAGCTCCTAATTTCTTAAATATGTT
This sequence comes from Poecilia picta, assembly GCA_033032245.1. Lineage (NCBI taxonomy): Eukaryota > Metazoa > Chordata > Actinopteri > Cyprinodontiformes > Poeciliidae > Poecilia > Poecilia picta. The sequence goes on along the minus strand of CM065365.1, from coordinate 224,603 downwards.
CAAAACACATTCTGTGGGGGAAAAAAAAGATGTTAACAAAATGTGCTCCAGTCATCTGATTAGCTGAATATCCAGAGCGGCCTGGTAATTCCATCAGCTTCTCTAGAGGCATAGGCATATTAAAATATAATTATTGCAGAATTTTAGTGGCTCAAGATGTGCAAAAGTGGTTGAAGGAGCATGAGAAATCATTTTACCATGGAATTGTCACCACAGAGACCTCAGAATCTTTGTGTGGTGCTGTAGAAGAATTTGTGCATGGACCTTACCAAGCTCCGCCCAGAAACGCCCCTCGAAAGTCCCATGTGACTGCATGTCTCACATTAACAGCTTAGCTTCTATGTGTAAACATGGCATTTTTCATCTCGACTGACTCTCTGCAGAGTAGTTTAGCATTTCTGCCGGATATCAGCCACGACAATGGACAGGGGAACCAACAAGTTCATGTCATCTTTTTTGGACGACATCAAGGTGTTTGAGCCACGATGCCTCCAACATTGTGCGCGTCACAGCTAAATGCTACCGGTTGATGAGGAAAACAGCAGATCCTCACACCCTCAGTATAAATATAGCTGTGGACAAGATCACTGACGCCTATTGTTCTTGCAAGGCTGGGTAAGTCGGACATTCATGGTTCTGAGGGGTCGAATGTGCCTATGCCTGATACACGGTACTCGGTGCTAGCGTGGCTAACACGACTACAGTTTAGTAAAAAGCCTTTTAAGGTAAAATAAAATCTTTAATGTATGTCAGATAGGGTACACATTGCATATTGATCTGTTCAGCTAACGTAAGACCCTAACAGACAGGCTTCAAGGTGTAGAAGTTGTATCGGTACTGCCATTATGCTGTACTTGGTTAAAAGGTTTTCATGATGGATGTGTTTATTATTGACTTTCGTTTTTTCATTCACTAAACACAAAGAAAGCAAAGCAATAATACTTACACCAGCAGACACTACTTTGTTCTTATTGATCCTATGATGGTTGAGCTGCAAATTGAATCGTACACAAGGTTTAATCCAAGCAAGGCTTTCCGTTTCAGATTTTGGAAATCTGTGAATTTTAGTTCCACAAACACGATCAGGATACCTGACATCACCTGTACAGATTCCCCACTGACGGTGGAGAACCATTCTTTTTCGAGTCTTGACGCAAAAACTTTCTGCCGGTCTGCTAGTCCACCGGTCTGTTTACTACTGTAGCTTGTGTTTGTGAGACGGTAATGCACGTGGTAGCTGCGCTAATGGGCAATAGCCAATGAAACGCGGCCCCTGTGGTAAGGTCCATTGGTCCAAGTGCATTTCTAAATGATCTTATTGAAATAATGCCATAATCAGAGCCAATGTATTATTAATAAATTATTAATCATAATTGGCCGATTTCCGTGAAAAAGTGTATGATCGGTGATCGTCGATCACACAAACGGATCACCTGCATCTCATTTCTCAGCCTGTCCAGCTGGTCTCCTCTTTCCTTCACAAGGCGCAAATGTGCAGCAACAAATCCTAAGCGATGTGAAACTATAAGCACTGAGTGAATGGGGAAGTTTGCGTGTTGCGGCGGAAAATTGAAGCAGGTCAAAATGCATCAACACAACGAAGCTAATAGACATAAAAACAATGACATACTTGACGGAGTTTGGCTACATCGAGGCTCGCTGCAGTAACACAAGACATACGGAGGATCAGACAGCAGGTAAAGCAGCGCACAGCTACAAACACTCACCCAGATTAGCATGACGGTCAGAAAGCTAAACAAATAACCCGTAAAATGATTTAAGTGTTTGAGTTGCGATGTAAGACGCTGGTTCTGCTCTCGCTGTTGAACCGCTGCTCCACTACAGGTAGTAATATTTGACAGACGGAGCAGCTTCTGCTCCACCTGGTAGTGACTCTCACACCAAACCTCTGCTTAAAGCTCCAGCATCTAACCTTAAAAAATACATTTTATATACGTATTAAAACTTTCGCTGTCCTAACATGAGACAGATAATCTCTAAAAAAATAATCGATCTCCTCCCTGCTCTGCATAATTACTCCGCTCAGTCAGAAACAGCCAATCAGAACTAGCACTTCAGCTATTCAGATGATTCATTATTTTGAGATAGTATCTCATTATAATGAGATAATTATTTTTTATTTTTTTAACAGTGTGGCGGAAATGGGCTTCCATAAGTCCTGTTTTAGATTGCTCTTGAGAAACTAAGTCATTTTTTTTACAGCAGACAGCAGCTCCCCTCTCTTGCAGGTACTCCGTACCCCCGTTAAATCTTTTAGGGGTACGCAGTACTCTGCCGTACCCCGTTACTTCCACCCCTTATCACACACATTAATAATACATTAACTCTCGGCAGATTCCACAAGTCCAGCTGTAGTCAGGTCTCTGGCTTATTTGATTGCTTAAAGAGGCAGTATTATGTATGTTTTTTTGAGCTTTACATCATGTTATGATGTTATTCCATGATCAAAAACATACCTGAAGTGTTGCTTTGATTCTTTCAGGCCTGTTTGAGAAATCCTTTAATCTCCAAGGCAACCATTCTGCTATGTATAATATGTGGGTGGACCTAGCCCCGCCGTCGAGGCGTGAGTCCTCCTCATACCTGCAGTTTCCAGGCTTCTGCCTCACAGAGCGCAACTTCCCCTCTCAGATCCTTCAGACTAGCCAGCAGCAATTATAGGAGCTACTTTTCAGTGAAACACTGGTAAAAATGTTGTTGCAATATTAATAGAGGACCCAGGCTGTGATGACTTCCTGAAGACGCCTCAGAAAGAGCAGAAGACTGAGATCCAATTTCAATAAGTAAATTTTTTAAGTCATATTTAACATGTACAGCTTTTTTTTTACAACTGAAGTTAACATATAGTTACTTAATTATGCTTTTAAATGTCACTATGTGGCTGGAAAATATACAATACAGCCCCTTTAAAAACTAAAATTTTATTTCCTTAGTTTATGATTGCCTGATGTAAAAATTAATAGGATAATTTGAAATATTTAAATGTGACAAAAAATGAAAAACAGGAGGAATTCTTAATGGGGCGACTATTTTACAGCACTCTGTTAAAAAAACTAAACTTTTGACAAAGCACCTCAGTATTCCCCCCTAAACTTTGAAATTTGATCTCAACACTTAAGCTCTCCTTCTTCCATCTGAAATGGTAGAAAAAGGACATGGAGGTGTTACGGGGCTATTTGTCACTCCATCAAGCTGGGGATAACCTCACGCTAAAGTGGACACCTAACCAGCTCATCAATGGTACGCTGGGGGACTGCGACCTGGAGAAAAGGTTGGACCAAAATCACAGCTCGCAAGAGCTGTGATTTAGTGACATGTTGGAACTGATCTGAGCTAAAACGACTGCCTCTGAACCTGACTTTTTTTTTCACTTTCAGTATTTATTGGGACTATGCACTGACTGTTCCTCTGCGCCAGATTGTTTGCATTCACTGTCACCAACGGCGTGAGTATACACATTGTCAGTTATATTTGAACTGCAGCATGAGACAATGGTGTTTTAAACGCTGTCGCCCGTTTGGACTTAATCTCTTAAGGTGCAAAATCTTGCAAGGTGTAAAATCTGGCTTTTATATTTGTCACGATCCGTGTTTCTGTGTGTTTATTTTTGAGTTTCTTCTGTGTAGTCCTGTTCCCTGAGTCTTGTCTCTGCCTCTCCCCCGTTGATTGTCTCCCAGGTGTGTCTCGTTCCCATGATTACTCCGTGTGTATTTAGTTGTCTGTGTTCCTCGTCGGGTCCTTGTCTTTGTCTAAGTCAGTCTACAGCAGTTAGTCTGCCGGCACAGTTGTACTGCGAGGTCCTGTGCTGGCATTTGCTCATTGAGTCAGTCTGTGTGCTAGTTCTTCTGCTGTGCTGCCTGAGTTTGGACTGTTCGAGCATTATTATTATTATTATTATTATTATTAAACATCATCATCTTCACTATAACCTGGGTCTCAGTGTCTCTCCTCACCACCACAACCACACCGTTCCTGACAATATTTGGTGAATGGTTATTTGCCTCTCTTGCAGAAACGGATAAAAACTGTGCTACACAACCCACTCTATAGTTCATCTTATGTGTTTTTCTGTATGAACCTTTTATTTCCATGATGCAGCTGATTGTGGTGGGACGCTGGTACTCGTCAGTCAGGATGGGATCCAGAGGCCGCCACTGCACTTTCCCCCCGGCGGTCACCTCCTGGCCTTCCTCTCCTGTCTGGAAACTGGACTTCTACCACGGGGTCAACTGGAACCTCCCCTCTGGTCCCAGAAAGGCAAGGTAACAACAATAATTAACTAGTCAGTTCAGTTAATTTATATAGTGCCAGTTCACAACAAATGTTGTCTCCAGGCACTTTACAAAAACAATCATTTTAATTCAGTCACACATACATTTCAGTTGATCCTAGTTATCAAACAGTACAGTAATTCTCCAAAATAGTTTAAAAAGTTTATATCTAAGGAAACCCAGCAGATTGCATGTAGTCATTGACTTTACATCAATCCCTCTTACCAAGCATGCATGTAGTCACAGTGGAGAGGAAAAACTCAGTTTTAACAGGAAGAAACCTCCAGCAGAACCGGAAGTAGGCCATCTGACACAACCAACTAGAGGTTTGAGAAAACAGCAGAGACACAAGAATAAACAGATGAACTGATGTAGGATTATTTCAATGTCCATTAAAGTAAAAAGTTAATTAGCAGGAGAGGGAGAATGATTAGTGGATGGCAGCATTATATCAGCTGATGCTCTCCTCCAGGAAGGAATCACAGTCAGTCAGAACACCAGACCTGGTGTATCTTCTATGGAGAGAAAAATAACTGAAAGAAAACAAAAAGTTAATAGCTGAAATCACAGCAAATAGTTAAATTGGAGAGGAGTAGAGGAAGAAAGTGAGAAAAAGTGATCAGTTTTTCCTCTAGTAGCCTAAGCCTATACCAGTATAACTCCAGAGATAGACCAGGATAAGCTAGGCCAGTCTAACTATAAGCTTTATCAAAAATGAGCATTTTAAGTCTAGTTCTAAAAGTAGACTGGGTGTCTGCCTCTTAAACTGGGAACTGGTTCCACAGGAAAAGAGCCTGAGAACTAACCTTAGCCTGGGATTTAGAAGTGGAAGAATAAAAGTCAATAATTGCGTAGATTTTCTAGCCTGTTCCAAACCATCTGGCTCGCAGTGAGGAGAGCCCAGAATCTTAAGTCTGATATTGAAGTCTGCTTGTCTCTTGAAGGGAAAAGTGTTCCCTAAGTTGCGGAAGAGGAGCAGCGCAGCACGCCTCATGGAGCAGGACAGGAACGGTGAGGAGCAGACAGCTGCTGACTATGTCTTTCGCATCGTCTACCCAGGATACCGATACGATGCTAGTGAGTAACCACTTCACACCATCTTATCTGTAAAACATTACCAGGGCAGACGTGCTCATGAAGTAAAGCTGTTCTTTCTGCTGCTAACACTTATTTCTGTTTGAGGTGTATGGCTTGCTACTGTAAAGTCAGGTCGTTTCTTTCCGAGGCTTGTAGGGCAACCCTTTTCTAATTCCATTCTCTGTTGTTTCGCTGGTGTAAGCAGTCACTATAAACTACCACCACACCACGGGCAGCCGCGCACCGTCGCTGGATGATGATGAGGAAGAGGAAGATAGACTCCATGCTATGATCTCAATGATCTGCTCGCGGAACCTCACAGACCCTAATGTCTTGAAAGGTTTTTATCACCTTAACACACCACCAAACCTGCTGCCCCATCCCCACCCCTTAGACCTCACTCAAGCTTCAGACCCCTCCCTCCCCACCTCCCTTGTCCTCTGCCCACCTCTCCGTGTCCTCTTTCGCCTTCCCTCCTTCCCCTACCTAGCCTCTCCCCCCCCACAGCTTTGCCTGCCTGTCTGTGTGCCGCCTGAAGCTGAGCCCAGCAGTGAGGAGAGGGCTAGGTCTGACCAAACTATCAGGGACATGAGGAAGTAGAAATGTGGTCCGAAACTCTGACCTGCTGCTACCAAATTTAGCTGATCCTATTTTCTCTTGTAGAACTTTTAATTAATTGAATTAAGATTTTCTTACAAAGATGGCAGATAGTATGTTGATGATTTAGGGAGCTTCTGTATAAGTCGACATTTTAAACTGTATTTAATTTATCATTAGATTTAAGGAACCTCCATGATTAGGTGGTTAGTAATATTGTGTAGGACTGCAACTAAGGATTAGTTTATTGATCAATTGTTCTATTGATTAATTAGATAAACACATTGACACATTCTTCTGATTTTCCATTTGCCCACTGAAGCCTTTTTAAAAACCATATTATAAATACGTTAAGAGATTTTTAAATGAGAAAATAAACCTTTTGTTAGCTAAAATCCAATAACAGCTTTCCTTAAACACTTGATCATTTGTAGCAAACGATGCATCTACAGCTAAAAAACATTAACATGTGAAAAGCTCAGTCTTTTGTGTGAGACTTAACATCCGTACATAGTAGGACTGATCTGGTGGTATTTTTTGGATTAAGCAAGTAATAATTGGATAGCAAAAGATGCTCAATAGGAAATCAATTTTTACATAATTTGAATCAGCTAAAACTGCCATTTGACAAGTTCCGGTTAGGACACATTTACAAAAAAAATGTTAACGGTTTGGCTTAATTAATGTACACATATTATATGTCAATACATTACACAAATCATTCAGAAAAAATACCATTTCATTGACTTCTTGGTAACCCTTTAACCCAGGGGTCCCCAAACGTTTTCCTGTGAGGGCCACATAACTTTTCCCTTTTCTGGGGGGGGGCCAGAGTCAGTTTGTAACAGAAAAAGTGTGACGATTGCAGGAGTGTCTAAATGTAAAAATTTGTTTTCCAGAAAGCACAATCAAATAACCCTATCTGGGTTCTTCACAGAACAAAACTCAGAAAATAAATAATAAAAACAATTGGCTTTCCCATTAAAATTTCCAATTTTGACTTCATGCTTCACTTCCTGCTAAAGAGCCCCCTGGTGGTTGAAGAAAAATCCACATATAGGCCACACTGGGCTATAAGCTGCAAGGTTCAAAGCTTAGGAAAAAAGTAGTGGCTTATAGTCCGGAAAATATGGTATATGAAAAAAATCTAAATGCTCTCTGGTATTGTTCAAAGGGCCGGACCAAATGTGGAGGCGGGCCGTATCGGCCCGCGGGCTGTAGTTTGGAGCCCACTGCTTTTAACCCTTTGATCACTATCAAGTCATAGGCAACATGCAAAATTCACATAAACCAATCTAGACCTCTCAAAAAATGCTATGTATGTACGCCACTCAAAGCGGCACTAAGAGGAGAGTCCGAGCTGATCACCTATCAGCCCAAATCAGCCACACTGGACGAGTGATAGGAGTCAGCTTTACGCCAGCCAGGGCGGCGGATATGAAGCCAGCAGACAGGACGGCAGGTACAATATACAAGGGTAGCCAACAGATAACCCAGCTGACAGGCGGACAACCAGGATAGCAGGCCCAGGACAAACAGCAGCGGCTATCAAAAATAAATGTTAGAAATGGAATCTAAAAGCATGCAAAAACTAGCACTTCGCTTACCACTGAGCTCCAAGTAGTGCCTCTTACAGGGAGGAGGAAGTGGGAAGCTTGTACATGCAGCCCGAAGGACGATTGATCAGCAATCAGTATGTTGTTAAGCGCATTGTTTGAGTGCACGCATTCATTTGCAGCTGTTATACAGAAAATGTAAATAAATCAAAAGTAATAAACTTGCTTGAGAGAGATGAAGCCTGCCTTACCTAGCGTGCAGCACCAACAAACGCAGAGGTCTGAACCGGAAGGACAACAATGCGATGTCCACCAGGTAAGGGAGGGACCTTTATATACAGGCAGCCAGCGAGCGCCACAACCAATTAGAATGAGGCACTTGTGTGGTGCGTTCAAAGCCTACAGGGCATACTGCCACATATATATATATATATATATGTATATGTAGAAGCTCCCCAGCACTAGAATTAATTTGCGCAGTCTCGACAGGTGATTTTCAAGGTTTGTTTATTTTCTTTTCAATCACCAAACGGAAGTCCGTGGCACTTACCTCATTAAACGAAACAACATACAAACCACTAACGGCAGTAATCAGAACAGATAAATATCATTAAACAATCTTCAACATCCTTAACTTAGAAAATTCACTTTAATTTACAATAAGTAGTCTACAAATTGGAATAATTTAGGCAACTTATTTTAATGGATCACCATCATTTAGTGTATATATATATATATATAATATATATATAATAATCAGTGACTTGCGGTGAGGTTCATTGCTGGTGAGGCACTAACTTATGACTTAGACACCATCCATGTTATTGGACCTACGGAAATTTCGCGCATGCGTACAATGCTGGGGGGCAAAAAGTCTAATCTTTTACATGTCATCCATAGCCGCGTTAATTCAGTGGAACTTAAAAATATAGGTATTAATTTCGTGCTATGATCCACAGCAAAGTGATCTGTACTTGCCAAGCTACACCGCGGTAAAGCTAGCCGGCCCAGCGTCCAGCCGGCCCAGCACACAATATACAAATGCGCGGTGGCTCAAGACATTATGGTACACTCACTTACGTCTTGCTTTCACAATAAAAGCGCACATCCGGTCCATGTTTGAGCAACTCAAAATACGTTTCCAGCTGCTTCATTTGCAGACAGAAAATAATATATGCTGAAAAACTAATGCAAAATAAAAACTAATCTCTCTGTTTTAATCTCTCTGTCAAAAAAAAATTCCCTTCTCACCCTCTGCGGGTGGTCTCTTTCATCCTCTGAGCTCGGGTTCTGCGCAGTATCTTGGCTGTGCCTAGTACTGCACATTTCTGGACTGAGATGTCTGATGTTCCTGGGATCTGTTTTAGCCACTGCTCCAGTTTGGGGGTGACTGCCCCGAGGGCCCCGATGACCACAGGTACCACTGTGGTCTTCACCTTCCAGTTCTTTTCCAGTTTCTCATGCTCCTTTTTCCTGATGTTGTAGTCACTTGGTATTGCTACATCCACCACAACGGCTTTCCTCTGTTCTTTATCCACCACCACAATGTCCGGTTGGTTCTCCATTACCATCTTGTCTGTCTGGATCTGGAAGTCCCACAGGATCTTAGCTTGGTCATTCTCCACCACCTTTGGGGGTGTTTCCCACTTCGATCTCAGGGCTTCCAGTCCATATTCTGCACAGATGTTCCTGTACACTATGCCTGCCACCTGGTTATGTCGTTCCATGTACGCTTTCCCTGCCAGCATGTTGCACCCTGCTGTTATGTGCTGGACTGTCTCAGGGGCCTCCTTGCACAACCTACACCTTGGGTCTTGTCTGGTGTGGTAGATCTGAGCCTCTATTGCTCTGGTGTTCAGGGCCTGTTCCTGTGCAGCCAGGATGAGAGCCTCTGTGCTGTCCTTGAGTCCAGCTTTGTCCAGCCATTGGTAGGATTTCCTGATATCAGCCACTTCAGTTATTTGTCGGTGGTACATCCTATGTAGGGGCTTGTCCTTCCATGATGGAACCTCTAGCATCTCATCCTCTGTTCCCCATTGCCTGAGACATTCCCTGAGCATTTCGTCCGTTGAGGCTTTGTCCTTGATGTATTTATGAATCTTGGACGTTTCATCCTGGACAGTGGCTCTCACACTCGCTAGTCCTCTGCCTCCTTCCTTAAGGCTCGTGTTCAGTCTCATGGTGCTGGATTTGGGGTGGAACCCTCCATGCATGGTTAGTAACTTCCGAGTCTTAACATCCGTGGCCTTTATCTCTTCCATTGGCCAGCTAATTATTCCGGCAGGGTATCTGATTACTGGTAAGGCATAGTTGTTTATTGCACGGATCTTGTTCTTGCCATTGAGCTGCTTCTCAGGACTTGCCTTATTCGTTGGAGGTATTTGGCTGTGGCTCCTTTCCTTGTGACCTCATCCAGGTTGCCATTTGTTTGTGGTATTCCCAGGTACTTGTAACTGTGCTCTATGTCTGCTATTGTTCCTTCTGGGAGTAAGACCCCTTCTGTGCGGATGACCTTCCCTCTCTTTGTAACCATCCGACCACACTTCTCTAGTCCGAATGACATCCCAATGTCAGTGCTATATATCCTGGTGGTGTGGATCAGTGAGTCGATGTCTCGCTCACTCTTAGCGTACAGCTTGATGTCATCCATGTAGAGGAGGTGACTGATTGTGGCCCCATTCTTCAGTCGGTATCCGTAGCCAGTCTTGTTGATGATTTGGCTGAGGGGGTTCAGCCCTATGCAGATGAGCAGTGGGGACAGAGCATCTCCTTGGTATATGCCACATTTGATGGACACTTGTGCAAGTGGTTTGCAGTTGGCTTCAAGGGTGGTTTTCCACAGCCCCATCGAGTTTGCAATGAAGGCTCTTAAGAGTCCTATTGATGTTGTACATCTCTAAGCATTCAATGATCCAAGTGTGTGGCATTGAGTCATAGGCTTTCTTGTAATCTATCCAAGCGGTGCACAGGTTGGTGTGTCGGGTTTTGCAGTCTCGGGCGACTGTGTGGTCTACCAGGAGTTGGTGTGTTTGGTTCCTCTACTATTTTTGCCAATGCCCTTCTGTGCCGTACTCATGTATTTATCCATGTGACCACTTATCTTAACCGCTATGATGCCTGATATGAGCTTCCATGTTGTAGAGAGACAGGTTATTGGCCGATAGTTGGATGGGATTGAACCCTTTGAGGGATCCTTCTGTATCAGGATTGTGCGACCTTCAGTTAACCATTCAGGGTGAATCCCATTTTGTAGCAGCTGGTTAATTTGAGCTGCCAGTCGCTCATGGAGGGCAGTGAGTTTCTTTAGCCAGTAGGCATGGATCATGTCAGGTCCTGGTGCTGTCCAGTTTTTCATACCCGAGACTCTTTTTTTGGGCATCTGCCACAGTGATGGTTACTGGGGCTTGTTCAGGGAGGTTGCTGTGTTCCTCTCGTAGAGAGGTCAGCCACTTTGCATTGCTGTTGTGGGTCGCCTCCCTTTCCCATATGCCTTTCCAGTATTGTTCAGTCTCCAGCCTTGGTGGGTCTGCTCTGTTGTTAGTGCCCTGCCATTGAGACACTTTAGCTGGTTGGTTGTAAAGGTATATATATATATATATCTATATATATAGATATATATATATATATATATATATGTCATAGAACCCCCAATAATTTAAAACTACTTTCACCTCTGACAGCTTTAACAAATATGGAGAAAATATTTATTTATGTTATATACTGCAGCTTCAATAAAATGCAACTACATAGCATTTTTTGAGAGGTCTAGATTGGTTTATGTGAATTTTGCATGTTGCCTATGACTTTCTCTTGGGGAGAGATATTTCAGTAAGTTAAAACTAATAGAAAAAAATTAAGCAACCTACTTGCATACTGTATGCAGACTGAATTTTACTCTTGCTTGTAAAATTCATGAGCAGTAAATATTGTGCTTGTTATCAGTATTGGGCCAAAGAAAGCAGGGCAGTTGCAAACCTTTGAAATTGTGACGCTTTTGATGGGTCAGATAGACTCAAGAAATTGTAACAGCAGCTGCAGGGGGCCCAATTTAATTTATTTTCAGGGGGCCCCAAGATTCCTGACAGTGCCCCTACTTGAGAGTGACGTCAGTGGTAGACACAAACGATTGTGGTAGTTAATATGCTAAGAAAAGTTATAAAATCAGGTTTTCAAAAGAAAGAGAGGGAGAGAGAAAACATTGCTTTACCGCGGTCAAGCTACGCAGACTCGTTGCCATAGCAACTGACAACAATGTCGCTTCATGTTTTAGGATTTAACACCAAAAAACATTCAAGAATTTTGCACACAGAACAGAACATTTATTTTGTTGTTATAGTTCGTTTTAGGCTTAATGTTTTATTAATAAATAATTGCTGTGGTAGATTAGCTACCGCTTCTATTTTACTGAATTATTTAAACATTAACTGTAGCCCACAAAACGCACATTTCATTAAAAAACTAAACAAAAACATCTTATTGCTGTCTTACCTTTACGTATCAACTTCACTGTGGTACAAAAATATCCGTTCATCCAAAGCCAAGACTATCTTCGCCATTTCATTTCTACTCGGTTTGAGAATAGCTCCGGTGTTGTGCCCAGAAACATGCCTGATCAAAATTGCATCGCCTGTCGCGGGAGCGCGCATCGCTCTAAGCTCTCGCACATCGACGAGAAAACGGACTGAAAATATGACCGAAGAGGAAATTTTAAAGATATTTGTAACATTTCACGTTTCTTAGCCATGTAATCCCTAAAACGGATTACATGGCTAAGGGGTTTATTTCGCAGATTACTTAAAATAAATACGGTTTTTACACCTTTATTGACACGAGTCGAACTTGTTTTTCAGTCCCTGTCTGTTGTAAACGTTCTCCGGAAATGGTTTGAAATTCTCTGCTTTGTCTTTTGATACCATATTAACTTAAAACCAAACAGAGGCCCATTATGTAGAACATTTTACATCATGCTTAACTTTATAGTCTGTTTTTTTAATATATTTTATTGAATTTTCTCTTTTAGAACATACATTTACAAACAATCAACTTAACATTATAACATCTGCTTATACACACTCACATTCACTCACGCATTCAACATTCAAACCTGCATTTGTTTAGATCCAAAAATATACAAGACCTTTAAATTAGAACAGAGAAAAATAACATGACCGTATATAAATAAAAACTGTAGACAAGACATCCATTCAAGACATTCATTATTAAGCTCCGCCTTCAGTCCCTATGATTCTCATATATGGCTCCCACAAGTTCTCAAAGTCCCACTGTTTACCCTTGACGATGTATGTTAGTTTTTCCAGTCCGAGCGAATTTGCAATTTCTTTTCTTCCAGAGTCCCATGGAGGTCCAGGTTCCTCCAGGCTCCTCCAGCATAATGCAATAGATCTTCTGGCTTGAAGAAGTCCATAGTCTATCAATTTAGTTTTAAGCTGTGATTGTTTAAATTCCACTGGATACATTCCTAGAACACAGATTTTAACCTCTAATGGAACTTTCACCCTAAACAATTCAGATAGACACCTAATAACATCCTTCCAAAATTTATAGATTTTAAGACATTCCCACATACAATGGAGAACCTTTTTCAAATAAGCATTTAGGGCAAGTATCTGGAATGTCACTGGACATATGATGAAGCCTAACTGGTGTTATATAGGTTCTCATGAGGCATTTATATTGCAGAAGTTTAAATGGTGTGTTTATCGTTTGATTTTGTGCTTTTAAACAGGCCTGATTCCAGTCGTCCTCGTCTATATCTTCAAGAGTCTCTCTTCTCCAAGCGTCTAACTTATCCACTGCAGAGTCCTTAGAGGAAGCATCAACAAATTATAGAACACGGAAAGAAAACCTTTCCCTCTTAAGTCCCCAACACACACCTCTTCTATTTTGGTCAAGGGTGGAATGTCCACTATTTGTTTCAGTTTTGATGACATATAATTTTTCAATTGCAAATATTTAAAAAAATGTTTTGGAGGTATTAAATACTTATTACATAGCTGATCAAAAGTAAGCAACATGCCATCGGCATATAGATCTTGAATTTTCTGAATGCCTTTGGTTTTCCATAGCTTAAATCCTCCATCATTTTTCCCTGGGGTGAACCTTTCATTACCCCAGATAGGGGTAAACTGTGATAGCTCTGGACAGCCACCCACATGTTTTTGTGCTGCATGCTAAATTATAATTGTATTTTTTAAGAAAGGGTTCTTCGTGTTTTTTTTAAGTGCCTTTATACCTGAAGAATATAAGAAGGTGATTAAGGGTAAATCTGGAACAAATTGCTGTTCAATGTCTACCCAGGCTGGAGGTGCCGTTGGACAAAAGTAATGGGTAGCTGACGTTAGTTGGGTGGCCATATAATACCATCTGAGATTAGGAACTTAAATTATTCCTTTTTCAACAACTTTAAGTCAAATTAAAAAATACAATTCGGTTCTTTTTTCCCTTTTCGCGTCCTGGATCTCAGCTGCTGTCCGGAGCCCTCGCGAGAACAAGAGGCGTATGCAGCGTGTTGGCGTCACAGAAGTTCAGAATTTAATCCAATCAGAAGAAAGTATAACACAAGACAGAGAAATTAAAGGAACACAGTCACACATTAGTCACCTGAGAAAATAAGACAGATAGAGGAAAATACGAAGACGTCTTCGGAGAAATAGTCAGCCCATGGTGCTAAAAATTGGCCATTTCTGCCTTATTTTTTGCTGTAAGCAGATTATATTCTCCGTGGGAGGTTCTGGCTTCAAGCAAGGCGTCCCTTGCCTAGACCAATGAGGAGCCGTCTCCTAGCCCCACTGAAAACGGCACCTCCCTACAATTTGGTGAGCCATCAAAGAGAAGTTTTACTCCTTGATGTTGTTTGAAATTAACCAGAACTCTAAATTCCTGCTGACTTTTACAACTTCGCAAATGTCTCAGGAGACTTGGCTCTATCCAAACAGATAAATAACAAACCGCATGTATTGTTTTAGACCAAATTCTCTGCGGGTTGAACTGCCGGTCAATACTTCAAAGTCGACCATAAATTCAGGTTTTATTTCACCAATTTATGCAATCTCCTGCCTCAGGCAGAGTCAGGAGATCTGTCGCCTTCCTTAGGCACAGACATCCCAAGATTTCACAAGTCTCTGTGAAATCCTGAGTTTTTCTACCTTAAATCCTATATTTTTAATTCAATAAGAGTTACCTCTAAACTTAATATGCTTTTTGGTCTGTTATTCCTCCCAGCATCTCTTTGATATTTAAACTTATCTAAACTACAAAAAATAATCAGATCCATATCCTATTTTAATACAAACAAAACATTTTCAATTTACGTTTATCATTGACTAGTTTTAGTTTTAGTTCTAATAAAATATAAAATATTCAGTTAAAGCATGCACTATTAAAGTATTCTATATGATATCAGTCTGAAAGTTTAAAAGTTCACAGTTTCAGAGTTCAGAAGTGCATAGGTCAACTGTTCGTTGTGCCAAATGTTGCCTAATGACCCTTATTTCCTGAGACAGGAATGTGTTCCTGGTTCTCACACAGATATGCTTTTAACCTCCTGTGGTTCTGTCACCAGGCCCTTCCAAATGCTGAGTCTGTGAGCTTCCAACCTCAGAGGCTGCATCTGGGCTTGCTGACACAAAATTCCTAATTCTAAGTAAAAGATAAAACCAACTCAAACACTACAAAAATGAGTATATAAGTAAAAGATTCACTAAACTAAAGCACTAAAAATGGTTATATGATTGAATTCAACAAAACACTAAACAATGATTATATTTCCTCAACAAAGTCCACCTCTTTGATAGGGCAGATAGAGTATCTTTAAACAGAGTCTTGCTTTTCTATTACTCCAAATAAATTGATTAAATAGTGTGTTCAGACTATCATCAAATGAATCTGTCAGTGGCAATGGAAGTGTTTGAAAATAGTATAAAAATTTGGGCAAGATTGTCATTTTTACTATATTTATTCAGCCTATCATAGATATATGCAAATTTGACCATCGATTTAGCATTTCTGTGACCTTTTCCACAAGTGGATTATAATTTGCTGTACTTATTTCACTGAGGGGTGGGGTGATCTTGATGCCTAAATATGTAAAAACTGTAGTTGTTTTAAATGGGGTAGCCACAATAGGACTTCTCCTTTCTTCTTCATTAAGAAACATCAACTGATTTAGAATTATAAATTTAATATCCTGAAAATTCACCAAACTCTTATTAGATTTAACAAATTGGGAATACTGATCTTTAAATTACTTAAGAAAAATATGATGTCATCTGCAAACAAAGACATGAGATGATCTCTTCCTCCAATTCTAATACCTGATATTCCTGTATTTGCTCTAACAGCCATGGCCAGAGGTTCTATTGCCAATACAAAAAGCAGTGGTGACAGGGGCAGCCCTGTCTAGTTGACCGTTGTAAATTAAAAGGTTTTGACATGTTGTTATTGGTTAAAACTTGTGCTGTGGGATCAGTATATAGTAATGGTATCCATTTTAGAAAGGTTTCACCCAGTCCATATTTGGGGAAAACTGCAAACAGATAATTCCACTCTATTCTATCAAACGCTTGACGAGCGTCTAATGATAACATCGCTGTGTCCTTACAATTATGTTTATCTTCAGATAGATCTTTTATTGTTAAAGAGCTATCAAGAGTTGTTTTCTCCTCCTCTAAAAGGGTTTTGAATTTTAATTGATTAAGAAAGTAGTTTGTGATTCTTCATTTCCAGAATATTCAGACTCCTACAAGGTTTTGTAGAATTCTCTAAAATTTGCATTTATTTCTGAAGGGTCTGTGATTAAAATGTCCGATTTTGATTTTATGCTGTTAATTGCTCTTTCCGCTTGCATCCGTTTTATCCTCCAAGCCAATAATTTACCAGCCTTTTCTCCTTGATCATAAAATGCTTGTTTTGTCCACATTAAGTTTTTTGCCACTTTCTCTGTCGTTAATTTATCATATTTGGTTCTTAAAACAATAAGTTTGTGTAATTTTGTAGGATCATTGCTCTGATAAAGTTCTGTTTCGCTGGATTTGTCTCTCTAATGATTTTAATTCTTGGTTATATTGTTTATTTTTATTGCTGCTATAGCTGATAATTTCTCCTCTAATATAGGCTTTAAAAGCTTCCCATCTAATACTAGCTGTGGTTTCATCTTTATTCATTTCAAAATATTTGTCAATGCAAGTTTCTATAAATGCAACAAATTTTGAGTCTTTAAGCAAAAGTGTCTCCATCCTCCATCGTTTCACTCCTTGGTCAGTCTTATTTACTTTCATTTCCAAGGACGCTGCAGCATCGTGGGTCACTGATTACAATACTATTATACCAGCAGTTCTCCACATGAGGCAATAACTCCATAGAGATGAGAAAATAATCAGTACGCGAATGGGATTGGTGTGTACTTGAATAACATGAAAATTCCCTGTTATTCGGGTTCCTTGTTCTCCATACTTCATTTATTCTTAAATCTTTGATATAGTTAAGAAGTATTTTCCTTGCTTGTGTATGACTGGTATCGATTTGAGTAGATTTATCCAGACTTGGGTTTAGGGTGCAATTAAAGTCTCCTACAATATAAAGTCCCTCCAAGGTTGACGAGGTTAAGAATGAATTTTCATAAAAGGATGGGTTATCATTGTTAGGTCCATAAATATTTATCAGATTTAGTTTTATTGTTGAAATATGTCCCTGCACAGTAATATCTTTGATTGATCTTATAGTTTGAAATAACTTATGAATAAGAATAATAACTCCTCTGGCGTGACTAGTAAAAGAAGAGTGGTACACCTGACCCTGCCATCTTTTGGTTATCTGATGTATTTCTGGGTCAATCAAATGAGATTCTTGTAGGAAAACTATTTTAGATTTCAAATAGTTTAATCGGTCTAATACTTGTTTCAATTTAGTTAACTTTCTTATTCCTCTGACATTCCAGCTTGTAATTTTGATATTTAAAATATTTCCTTTTGTTGTCTTCTCCATATCAGATTATTTAGTTTACTATTAAGACTAAAATAAAGAAGGTAAAGGTAGTACTGAAAATACAGGTTTGCACATACATTCACACATTCAACCATACAAGATACAGAACTAGTAATGAACAATCCCCAACTGAACTTTTGCATTTCTTCAACTGAAATGCCTCCCCCCCCTCCCCCCTTGAACCAAGTATTTGGAGGACGTTGATCCACATCACTGAGGAGCAACTAGTCAACGTGACCAAAACTCCACACAGAGTAGACAGTGTCTACTAACCATCAAAATAAAAATACCATTAACCCTTGATAGAACGGTAATGACTTATTTAAGGTTTAGCTTTTAGCATAAATTCTAAAACAGTTCAAATTAGGCTTAGAATATGTGAACACATAAAAGTAATCAGTTATGTTTACATGAACTGTCCATTAACTTAGAACTTATCCTGTTTTTTTGGTTTTTTTCATCACTGATCAGCTGTATTGGAACAGGAATATCCACATGAAATGTCTTATCAGTTTACCTGTTTCTTAACCAGTATGTCTTTCATGACTCACTGATCGAAAGCATCGCTGTGCTTTATTTTGGAAGAGTCTTGTAGAATTGTTCAGCTTCTTGAGGCGTTGAGAAGAGATGGATCTTTCCACCGTGGAGGATCCGAAGTTTGCAGGGGTTGTGTTGGAATCCACGGTAGGCGCCGATGTCAACAAACAGCTTCACCACCGGGTGAAACCCGCGTCCGATCCGTACCGTCCGATCCGTACCGTCCGATCCGTACCGTCTCCGCGGATAGATCCTGTGTAAACGTGATTTTGGCCCCATCTTGTATAATATCTTTTTTCCTTGCCTCTCGGTACACAAATTCCTTCTCCGGGAACTTTAAGAAGAGAACCAGAACCGCTCTGCCCTGGTTTGGTTTCCCAGAGGCCGGTGTGCGGTGGACCCGCTCCAGTGTGAATGACTTGTCCGGTGCGAGTTCCAGCCATTTCGGTAGCATGTTGCTAATAAAGTCAAAAAGTGTTTGTCTTCCTTCTGCTCCTTCTCGGATGCCAAAGACACGCAGATTCTTTCGCCTTCCTCGATTTTCCAGGTCATCTGCTTTAGCCTCAAGGAGCTGGATTCGTTTCATTGCCGAAGTCAGCGATGTTTCTGCCTTTTCGAGCGAGTTTTCTACTTCAGCTATCGAGCCTCGGCCTCCTCCATATGAGCCACCTGGTTTAGTAGGTCTAGTTTTACCTCAGACACTTTAACCTCCAGTGCAGACATAGCACTCGCCATTCCAGTCAGTCTTTCATCTATAATATCCAGCTTTGCTCCAAAATCCGACCGGAGTGATTTTAGCTCTTCCAACACTTCAGCTATGCTAGCCATGTTAGCTTCCTCACCGCACGTGTTGTTTTGGTGGCCTCACTGACTCTGTGTTGTTTTGGTGGCTACTTTGCGTCTTCTTGAGAAAATTTCGCACTGTTTCACTGATGAAGCTTTAGACATATCAGTGTCGTATCTTTCAAGCCTTACTTACAGTTTTTACAAGAGTTTTAAAAGGAAGTTTCGAACACTGTCCTCGGAGTTATTCACCGAGCTGCCATTCAGGTTGTCGGTCACGTGCCCCCCCCCCATTCACCCACCAACTTTCTAGTCTGTTAATGTAGGAGGAATAATTTTAATTTATGAGCCTGTAAATATTTGATCCGTCTTGTTGATATGAAACTTATAGCGTTAACTCAGAGAACAATGTCATTATATAGAAAAGGTGAAATCATTTCAGCTCTTTATTCCCCCAATCAGCTCAGGGATGCATCTTTGGCAATATGGATTTAGAGCCTGACAAAATATGCATCCCCTCTCTATTCTCCTCAAATATTATCCTATTGATTTAAAACTTATACCAGCAGTTTGTGGAACTATTCTGGTTTTGTAGGAAAAGTTATTTCACCGTTAACTCTTTATTTCTCAAAGTTAACACATACTGCATTTTTGGGCAATATAGGTTTTAAGCCTGCCAAAATATGCATCCCCCCCTCTGTTCTCATATATTATTATAGTGATTTAAAACTTTAAAACTCCATGAACCGCAGTTCATGGAACTACTCTGATAATGTAGAAAAAGTTATTTCTTTATTATCACTATTGCAAAGATACTGAAGGAAGTAAATTTGATATACAACCTTGCTAAATGTATAGCATGTACAAATACTTTTTATTTTGGCATTGCATAAATATGACATCACTTTTTTATTAAATTTAACAAAAGAATATTCATAACAGCAACCTTTTTATAAAACCAATTACTTATACTAAAAATTAAAACTACAAATTAACTGAACTGTATTAATTAAAAAATGTTGCTGCAAACATAACATCTATATGCAGATTGCACAGCAGTAGTCTGCCGGTTGGAGAGAATTTAACAGCCTTGGTGGTACAATAAAAAAATCAAAATGGAAAAAGAAAAACATGAATAACAACATAAAGAATATTTTGAGTTCCTTTATTGTTTACTAAAGTTGATATTGGGTTTTGTCAACATAAAGCTCATTCTTAATCATCAATATTTGTTTGGTAGCTAATTTTTTGAGAAGGCGACAAAATATTCCTGACATGTAAGGAAGTAAAAATAATTCTAGGACCATAAGCAACTGCGTGTGAGAGAGTGTGTGTGTGTTTGTTTGTATTTATAGGGGTGTGTGTGTGTGTGTGTGTATATATATATATATATATATATATATATATATATATATGTTAGAGGTGTGCCGATCGATCAGTCACCGATCACAATCGGCCGATTTTCGTGAAAAAGTGCCTGATCGGCGATCATTGGCTCTGTTACCGATATCGATCACCTGCATCTCATTTCTCAGCTTGTCTGTCCAGCTGGTCTCGTCTTTCCTTCACTGCAAACGCGCAGCAACAAATCCTAAGCGATGTGTAACTATAACACACTGAGTGAATGAGGACGTTTGCGTGTTGCGGCGGAAAATAGAAGCAGGTCAAAATGCATCAACACCACGAAGCTAATAGACATAAGAACAATGACGGAGTTTGGCTACATCGAGGCTCAGAGCAGTAAAAAGACATGGAGGATCAGACAGCAGGTAAAGCAGCACAGCTACAAACACTCACCTGGATTAGCATGACGGTCAGAAAGATAAACTAATAACCTGGAAAATGATTTAAGTCTTGGAGCTGCGATGTAAGACGCTGGTTCTGCTGTTGAACCGCTGCTCCGCTACAGGTAGTAATATTTAATATTTAGTAATATTTGACACAGAGCCGCTTCTGCTCCACCTGGTAGTGACTCACACACCGAACCTGTTTAAAGCTGCAGCATCCAACTTAAAATTACATTTTACTTGCGTATTAAAACTTTCTCTGTCCTAACATGAGACAGATAATCTCTAAAAAAATAATTGATCTCCTCCCTGTTCTGCATAATTACTCCGCTCAGTCAGAAACAGCCAATCAGAACTAGCAGTAACCAGCTAGCCGCTATGCTAACAGGAAGTTTTCATTCAGTAACTCTGGATTGTTTATTGTAATGGATCCTGTATTTTCCTTTGAATGTTAAGTTTTATACTTGAATTTTTTGGCAATGTTGAGAGGTTTTATTTTGGCTCTTTGCATTATTTAGCTTCTTCAGAGCCTCATATGTTATCAGTCTGTTAAAGATAGTATTATTGATAGCAGTTCAATTTGCACAATGCCTGTTTTGTTTAGTTTTCTTCTTGGAAAAAGTTATTAAAAACAAGTTTTTGTCTAAATTAAGGTGAATTCATGGTTCCTTTTTCCACATAATGTAACGGTAGTGTTTATGACAAAAAATAAATAAATAATAATTATGTGATCGGGGATCGGAATCGGCAATTGTCCCTCAGGAGTGATCGGCATCGGCCGGTGTCCTGCAACTCTTAGATGTCTCCCTGGTCCAACACACTTGAATCCAACAGCTGAATCGCCTCCTAAGTGCAGTCTCGTTCTCCAGAGTCCTGCTAACAACCTCATTATTACTCAGGTGTGTTGAAGTATTGATGCATCTAAAAGTTGCAGATCGGCCCTCGAGGCCTGGAGTTGCCCACCCCTGGTCTATCGTAATGCAATAAGCACATAAAAAAACATACACAACTCTGAAAATCTAAAAAATATATTTTTTGTCACTTTTAAAAATTAGTTCATGATAAATGATTTCATACCTTTCCTATCCTTTTCCTATCCTGGGGTTGGTGCTTATATGGAGTGCTTAATAGTTGAAGGGGTGGGGGGGTTGCACCCTTAACAGGTAACCAGTTCATCACTTTGGAAACAACCATGGAGACAAATACACACACCATACCCACACACACACACACACACACACACACCTGGGAGCAATTAGGAGCAGTTAACATGACAATGGACAGTGGAAGGAAGTCGGAGTACCGACAAAGAATTGACTAATGCAAAGGGAGAACATGTGACACCATGTCCAAACACTGACCTTCAGAGCTGTCTTACAGCAAGACAACATCATCTGTTTATTTTCACACCATGGTGTCTGAAAACTTATCAGCACAAATACCTCTCAGGTGTCAAGCATGGTGATGGACAGACGTTGACCTGGGCTTGTTTTGCAGCTACAGGTCCTTATTAACTTGTCATCAGATTAAACTCTCTGTCTACTCCTCTAATGTGAAACATGAAGACATCTGTTTGATAGCTGAAGTTTGTGGTTGTGCAAGCTAGAGAATCATGAGATGTTTCCTTTAATAACAGCTGTCAGTACAGTGAGGGAAACCTTCTGTTCCTGTTTGTTTCCAAGACGAGATTCACTCCATGTTCTCTGTAATTTGGTCCGTTTCACAGCTTTCTTTAGCATTGGGGTTCTGTGAAAAGCATCCATTTCAATATGGCTTAAAGACCGCATCAACTTTTTATCAAAAAAACGTGTATTTTTCTGGGGTTTTTTTTTTAGAAATTGACACGTTTCCGTGTTTATTTTCATAATCTCAATTTGTGCAATTTCTAAGATTCAGACTTCACATGTTAAAGGAGCCCAAAACATTTACACCTGAGGTCCACTGTCTCTGATACTCCAACAGAACAGGTGTACTCTTCAGTCAACAACAGGTTACCTCTTTTTGTTTTATTATATTTGTTTTGAGGGAAGCTGTTAAAAGCATAACAGCTTCAGAGCAGCACTTTATTACTGTGCTTAAACAATGGGATCCAGATGGCAGGCTGGACTTGTGTGTATTTGTAAAACACTTCAAACAGGCTTTGTTAGAAGAGAGACCACACATGGGGGCTGCACATACATGCTGAGTTCTCCTGTTCCAAGTGTTTGGACAAGTTACTTATTGCTAGATACTCCTTTCACAATTTTTGGGGATAATGAGAAAGTTGCGCATGGCTTTGCCACTCACCACTGTTGGGACTGTACAGATATTGCCAACTCGTGATTTTTTTTTTTTTGAGTAATTCCTCTCCCTTCAAGTTGTTTCTTTTCTACATGCTTGGCATTTCTTGCATGGGAAATGTGCACCCAAATCATTTTGTTAATTGTTTTATTGGAGTAATTACTTTGATGGCATAGAGGGGAGTGTGTATTGTGTAGACTTGTGATGACAGTGCCCCCCTCCCCTAGACTATTCTGTTTGTGATTTGTCTCTGGAGTCTGCTGACCTCCATGCTTGTCTCTCCTTTGTTAGTGCTGTTGTCTGCTGCGATGCTGTTCACTGTAATTCTTCACTGATCTCTCTGCCCCCTGGCATCCCTCCCTCCTGCTCCTGCCTCCACCTCCTCCATCCCCTCTAGTCCGGTCCTGTGGGGTTCCGCAGTAGTACAGACGTGGAGTGGTTGTGTGAGCGGGGTTGCAGTACTAAGCCAGTTGTAGATCACGTCTAGCTCTAAAGTAGAGGAGAGAGGCCAGATGTTGGTCTCTCTCCAATATTTTTTTATGTTTACTTTTCTTTCTTTACTTACTTGTTCATTTTTGGTGGGGAGGAGGGAGTTATTGAACAACCAAAGCACATCTTCATATTTATGACAGGTCATCAGCTCCAACCTGAAGAATTAAGGTGAAGAGCATTAAATTGATGTTGAAATTTTCCTGATTTTTTTTCTCCAGTTTTGCCTTCCTCTTTGTGTGCCTGTTAGTGCCATTTGCTCCTGAGCAGACTTCCTCTGGTGTGTCTTGTCCTTTCTCTGGCTTAGTGCATCCTGCATGTTGTAACTGTGAGACTCGTTCCCACTGTTTGCTCCCTCACTCCCTCTCCCGCTCTTCTAGAGCTCTACGGTTCCCCACCCCACCACCACCAACACCCTCATTCCCTCTCTGAGTGAGCTGCATGGAATCCAAGCATCCGCGCCCCCATCTGTCTCTCCCACAGCATCATTCCTGCTTCCCACCCTTTCTCGTTTGGTTTCCTCTCTACACCATTTTAATCCACCTTCTCATCTCTTCTTGTCATAATTGTCCCAAATACATTGACTGATGTATTTGTGGTTGAGCTGAGGGACCCAGGTCATAATATAGAAGGCATGAATCCAGAGCCAGAGTGAAGTGGATGCAGGAAACACAAGCCAGCGCTGAGATGTCTGTCCGTCTTCTCCCCTTGTAGACCACGGGGAGATGATGGAGATGCAAGGTTTTGGAGGGAGTCCGTCATCGTGGCTTCAGACTGAAGCAGCTGCTCAAGAGTTCCTGTGCCAGTCCTGCTCAACAGCTGGTAGCAACTCGTCATTTGACAACACAGCTGGTTGCACCTGCCTGCATCAACCGTCGGACATTCACACGTATGCACCCAAATCAAAACTTTTAAAACTTCCAATTTCATCACCATATCTTTTGGAACTATTGTGATAATACAATTATGATAAAATAACCATTATTTATTTTATTTGTATGACACAGCAGTTATAAAGCCACAAACAAATGTGGTTCTTGAAAATTATTTCTATTTGAAACAGGTTGCCGTTTGCTTTAAAAAGGTGTGTTTTTATCACTGAACTGAATCTGTATTTAATCATATTTTCAAATTTACTGATGGTTATTGATGTTCTCATGGAACAAACAGCAGGGAAACTAGTAAAAATAACATTTCCAATCATACTGTTGTTTTTGTTTTTTTACATACCATCAATAGCAAAAATTGATCGAAACAACGATAAATCAGAATTCTTGTTTTTCCCCATAAATGATAAACTATATAATAAATGGCAACTCCACTTCCAACCTTTCTTTCTGTGTTGCTTGCAGCATGTGAGGACTTTAAATAATGCACCATGAAGCCAAACATATTGAAAATCATTGAACTCTGTTGGTCCAGACACTTCCAAGGACACATCCATAAAAAACCTAGAACCCAGTGAGGTTTCCAACATTTGGGAGTCACATCAGATGAGAAGATCTTTGTAACTTTTTGAACAAAGTGAGAGGAGTAAGGGTGGTGACAAAGATCTGATTTCTGTCCACCAGTATTCCACTGAAGATGCTCTGTCAGAACATGAAGCGGCAAATCGTCTCCAGAGCCTTCTATGGGTGTAAGTTCATCATCTTCTTCTCTCATCTGCTTTGCTCACTCATTGACTGCTTTTTCTCTGAGTGGATTTTTTAAAACAGCTTTATTCTAATTTCACATCCAGCATTTTGTTTTCATTTGCCATGAAAACAGATATACGTTTCATTTTTAATATTTCTTCTTGTATAACAAATAAATTTAATTCAGTCCTTTGCTCTTTGTGTAATACAGTTGTCTATATAAAACAGTAGGCCAATGCCTTGTGCAAAAAGAAATTACATTTCTGTAGCTGGCTTCACACAGCACTCAGTCTGTTTGCGTTGGCATAATCTCCCACCAAGTCTGTGTTGAGACTTCTGCAGAGCTGACTTCCAGGCTGCTGCTCAGTTGATTTTAAAAACCAATTAAATAAAGCTTGTAGTTGTGCAGGTGCAACTTGTCAAAGTAATAGCTTTAGAGAAGTTTGATGTCATAATATATGTCTTAACTTAAAAGGTTTACATTTTACCGTTTTTTTTTTTCCTCTGACAACTTTAGTTGTAATATCTGTCTTGCTACACCAATTTTAACCGAGTCTGATTTGTCTTCAAAGCTGCAGCATGTAACTTTTATGAAAACATGTCCTATATTTATCAAAACGGTCACTATGTCATGACAGTTTGTTATGAGACACACCATTTGTGAAAATAGAGATCTTCCACCTCCTCCTAGAGCTACTATTGCAGTCTGCAGAAATGCACCACTCAGTCAGAAGCAGCCAATCAGTTACGATGAGAGTCTCATTGCTGTCAAAGGTTGACACCTTGTGTGTGTGCACTGCTAAATGTGCATGGAAAAACAATGCACCATTGCAGAAAAACTGTTTATCCATTATGCTAACTAGCTAGGTGTTAAATGTTCATTAGAATTTAAAGTTAATTGACTTTTGAGAATGTGTTCTTAGATTATTTTGAGATTACCACTCAATTACTTGAAAACTGTCTCAACATAACAATAATATTGCAATAACTTCTGGGACAATTTATCATCCAGTAAATGTTATTGTGACAGCCTTAGTGTCAACTTATTTTTTAACATGTCATATTGAAATTGGTACACTGTAAAACATTTGAGCTGCAGATTTGTGTCTACTATCCTCTTCTCTAAGTCAAATAAATTTAGTGAGTTTTAGATGAAAGATAAACTGACAGTAGAAATTTAACTTTTTATTAATTTTGTCAAACTTGAATAAATTGGAATTTTAAGGTTAAGCACTTAAATAATACGGAAAAAAGGAAAAAGACAGGAGTGGGAACTATTTATCTGTGTGCTTCGCGACATGTTTTTGTATCCTGTGTGCCTCCATGATGAAGTGTGTTACATTCATCTGACTCTTGTGTGTTATCAAGGCAAATGTGTTTTTTTTTTTGTTTGCGGATAATGTCCTGTTTACACTAAATATCTTTGAGGAGATGTTTAATGAAATTCAGATCAGAAATTTTGTTCTTGCAATTTGAAACAAGAATTTAAAATATTTTAAAGTAAAATAAGAAGGCATTTTAACTTACTAATAGAGAAATGTTGCTCTTTAACTAGGTGAGGGCAGTTTTTTCTTGCAATTATTGGGTTTCAATTGCAACATTGAGTTAAAACTCACAATTCAAGATTAATTAACTTAAACAATATTTAAGCAACCTGCCTCTTTTTGTTATATCAGCTTCATGAACTTGAATTTCTGAGTTAAAACCAATCTTGTTGACTTAATCTGCATTGTCAAGGTAGCTGGTGGACTTTCTTTTTTAAGTCAAACCATCTTCAAATGTTTTACCGTGTAGCTATTAGTTCAGTGAGTTCAGTTAACAGGAGAAAGATGCATTTATGAGTTTCCAGGTGACCTATAACTGAATATAATCTGATTTCAATTGGTAACTGAGTTCTTGGTGCATCTTTAATTTGTTGTTGTTTTTCACATTTTTATTTTTAGACTTCTTTCCATCCATGATTTTGGACCAATGTATGTACTTTTCCTGAAATTTCTGCCTCCTGATCTCAGCTGGTGGACTTGTGCATGTGTCTCACTTGTTCATCAGGGCTTGCATACTGTCGACACCTGTCCACGGTGCGGACACACCTGTCAGCTATGGTTACCCACAACATTGTACCCCCAGACAGACCTTGTGAGGCATCTGGAGGACTTAGCACAGAGGTGTGGAGCAAGTACCAGAAAGACTGCAAGGTAGGTGTAGATAGTGAGCCTGCAAAGCACTGTAGAAACTACAGCAACACTGCAGGAAGATACAGTAGATCTGTCCCAGTCGCTGCATTCCACCATCTTGGCACCTCTCACATTCACACAATGGTGAATTTAAAATGCTGACTCCACTGCCAAGTTGATGTTGGGTCAGTGAGAATGAGATGAGTTTTACAGCTTATATTCATGGTAATAAAGAAACACCCTTATAGAAATAAGCAACAACATTTTTGGTGACCTGTCCAGGTGACCCTGACCTGTTAACCCTAACCCACCAGCACCCTTCACCAGGTGTAAGCGTGGATGGATGAGTAAGAAATTAAACTATTATTTTTCTTTAACATCTGTGTTAAAGATTTGGGAGCTAGATTGATTCTTTTTTTGATAGTGTTTCAAAAACAGTATTATCAGAATTTTCAGCAGCATACTTTCTAAATTCTGTTGCAACACAAATTGACCACAACAAATTTTGCATCCAGCTCAGAATCTGTCAAATTATATGCCAGTTTATAAAACTCAGGAAAAGTAGCATTTTTTGCGTTTAACAAATTCAGCTCATTCTTGTTTAACAAAACAAAATGAAATAATTTTTAAATATTTAATTTAACAAATTAAATATTTAATTTATCAATATATTCAATAAATTAAATATTAGTATAAATTATACATTTATACTAATGCTATTAGTTAAATTTTACTAATAGCACCAATTTGCAATAAAAGTTTTTAAAGTCAAACTTAAATCCAGTTAATACCCTGTTAAATTCATACATTTCATTTCAGTTCTTATTAATACGGTTTAATCCGTACTAACAGATTAAAATCCAGTGAAGTTCAGTCCTTTTCAATCTTTTTACAGTGAAAAAAGGTAATTCATAAGACCAAGCAATGACCATCTCATGAAGTTGCTGTGCAGTGATGGACAAACTTCCACTAATGTGGTAACAGAGAAGCTCATTTTAGCTGTGTATTTTTGCTAGCCTTGAAAACATTTAGTAATCTTAGCTTCATGTAAATTTATGTAGCTGACTACATACATTTTCCTAGATAAATTCTAAAGAGCTAATTTACTTGACTGTTTTGTAAACCTTTAGTTGAATAAAGTTTGACATCTGTGTTTCAGTTTTAGTTATCAACAGTTAAAAGTTTTTAATGTATTCTAGAATGTACATTCTGTCATTGTAGAGCAATGACAACAAAGCACAAGGCAAGCTGCTCTATTTTGATTAATTTTAAGTTTATTAATATATTCCCAGAGGTTCCCAAACTGTGGGGCGTACCCCCTAGGACGGCACGGGAAGCAGTATGGATGAATGAAAAAAACAACAATGATGAACACTGTATGCGCTGGAGTTTTACCTTAGAATGACCAACTTTCTGTTATTCCTATGTCAATTTAATACACTTCTGCACTTATCTGTGTCCTCTGTCACTGTTTTCAGCAGTTAAAACGGTTTAATCCGTTGTTAACACGTTGTAACCTGTTTTTTCCGAGCTGCTTTTAAACACAACATGACGCTACGGCACTTGCTGGGTTTACACCTGTGTGGCAGTGAAGGAGACCTGATGCTGCACTCAGGTGTGTTAGAATCATGGCAGCAAACCAGCAAAACGCAAAGAACTTTTTACAGTTTTTCCTCCAAACTGACTGAGTTGAGTGAAGCTGCTGGATGCAGCACTGACGTCCTGTGAGGTTCATAGCTGGTGAGGCTCTGACTTAATCATAATCAGACTTACAAATCTAGACCCCATGCAAGTTATTGTTTACATAAGAACATTTTGCGCATGCGGACAAAGCTGGAGGGTAAAAAGGTTTTTCCTTTACGTCATTCATAGCCGCGCCGCCGCTGTAGAATAATTCCGTTAACGCGATCAAACTGGGATGTAGATATTAATTTCGTGTTGCTCCACAACAAATGGAAACATCGTTAAACAACTCAAACCACGTCTCTCTCTCTCTCTCTCTCTCTCTCCTCTCTCTCTCTCTCTCTCTCTCTCTCTCTCTCTCTCTCTCTCTCTCTCTCTCTCTCCTCTCTCTCTCTCCTCTCTCTCTCCTCTCTCTCTCTCTCTATGTATCAGCGCAGCTACAAGCAGACTCATTGCCATAGCAACTGACAACAACACCACAAAAAATAAACCCTCAGATATTTCCACACAAAGAGCAGAACATTCAGTCTGTTGCAGTAGTATATGGTTTTAGACTTAATGTTACTTTGGAATTATTAATTAGTGATTGCTGTGGTAAGAGGAGAAAACTATAAATATATTGCTGCACTTGACTTTACTGCATGGCTGCTGCTAGCTCACTGTTACTGTCTCTTACTCTGCAATGGGGTCTATGCCACGAGAGATGGTGACGTATTTCCTTTTGAATTTATGCCACATAGGTTGGTTCCGGGTCCTGCTTGCTGCTATTGTTTTCAGCCAAAGCTGCAAGATCTGTACCATGAGAAATATCTGTGAGCTACTGGTACAACAATCGAGTTTTTTGGTGTGTCGTTGTGTCCAGTAATTAGCCGGTGCCATCCAGTATTTTTTTTCTCATTTTCCTGCTGATATCAAGGCGACAGCAGACTGTAGCCATAACTTAGCCACTACGGCTAACATAAAACCTGGTTTGTAGCTGCTGCTATTTCAAAGCTTGAGGATATTGAAGGTCCAGCGTCAGAAATGGGAAGACAGAGGTTAAAAGGAAACTGTACTGGTTCGTTCAGTGGAATAACTTGTTGGAGGAAAATAAAGCGGGAGGAAATCCACTGCTATGGCAACAGGCTGAGAACAGAGGCAGTGATTCAGCACAAGGTAAGTCAATACTAGTGTGTTGATGGTTTGTGTTATACGGAGTTTATATGACAATTATATAAAATACATTTAACATGCAGTCTGAGCGACGAGCCCCTCCGATACTGAGCTCAGTAATTTAAGAACAGCTGAGAGCAGCAACGCTTCAGCCCGATCCAAACCACACAAGTAGTCAGTCAGATTAAGGTCCAAAACCTTTAAGTGGCACCGACCCACATAAAAAACCCACAGAACAAATGGTACAAATCACGTATTTCCCAAATCCCGAATATTTTGCTGTTTCATAATTATAATCCATGTTAGTTAATTTTTCCCTTCACTGCTATAATCTGTTCTTACGTTACACAACGTAATTTACCTTTTTTTTCCCTCTGAGATTCTGCTTAAAGTTACATCCTCTTGCTGCTTTTTGTTTTTAAAATGGTAAATTTAGGTTTGCCTCAACTTTTATAAACTAATGCCTATATGCATCGTTTTTTGTATTACTGTTGGTACAGATATTAGGCGAACCCTGTGTTTTTCCTAGTAGTTTAAATTAATTTCAGCTGCACACTTTCAAAAGAGTATTCAGATTTTAACATTCATTTTCTAAGTAGTAAATATTTTAGTCACTCTTACTCAGTAACAGTTACACCTCTGAAACATTTTTTGCAGTTTCTTTGTGATACCAGAATTATTTCACTTAAACATTTAATTTCCTGAGATATTGTCAATTTATTTTCAAGCAAAACTCTCAAAAAGAGCTGAGGATTTATCAGTTTTGATTACGTTGTGCAGCTAAATATGGACGCTTATTAGTTTTTTTTCTTTTTAATTTTTCAGGTTTGCACCGTAACACCTCATGATGTGTTTCTGAGCCATGATTGCTGTGCTGATTATCTTTCCATTGGATCCAAGCATCTGGACCTGCTGACGGCGTCCATCAGTCCACGGTCATCACAACGTGGACTAACTTTTTTTTTACAGTACTTGGTTAAACTATGATCTGGAAACCGGAGCACCAGATATGCAAAAATCTACCTGCAGACTTTGTTGGTTACCGTGACACTGCAGTCATCCTGGACGGGGCTGAGCCTCTTCCTCTCCTCCAGAGTGACGAGTTTTCATCACCAGTAAAGACAAATAAGTCTGATGTCTGATTAGCTGCTATTATATATTCACTGTTCATTTTGCTATCCTGTTTATACCTACAATAAAATTTAATTTCTACATTTCACAAACCTTTTTTTCCCCTTTTCTGAGTGTTTACGTTATATTAGGTATTTGCATGTAGATCAGGAATTCAAGTGAAATGTTAAAATGCAACACATTTAGGTAATACCAGCAAAGAAATGTGAATATTAAATAATATGTAGTTAGTCATATAATTTAATATACTGAATAAGGCTGGATGATGTGACTTACAAGATTTTTTTTCATACCAGATTTGATTTTAATCGATTCCTCTCGTCCTCAATTTCTATAATAAAATCAGAAAATATTTTCAGAAAGTGCCTTTATTTTAACCATCTGTTCTGTGAGTTGTATAAGGCGGATTACGGTCAGGATACAAGAAATTTTAATTACAAGAATGCAGTCATTGTTACAGCAGAATAAAGATGCAATTTTATAACAATGTCTTAAAATTACATTTGTACAAGTCATTTTAATGAGAAATAAAGATTCAGATTGATCTGATGTAACCAGCTCAGTCCATGTGGTTCTGACATTTGTCAGTAATCAAGAAAATGTACATTTCCACCTCAACTGACCAGGTAAGCACTAAGGTAAAAATAAGTAATAAAAAAATAGAGCAAATACTGTATACAAAATGGAAAAAGAGCAACTGATAGAAATACTTTCTATATATAAAGAAAACCAAAAAGGTTAATAGCAGGAGAAAAGTTGTTGGCAACATTAACTCAACCAATCTCTCCCTCCAGGAAGCCATCAAACTGAACTCCTGTCCAACTCCGACTACAATAAAGATAAAAAAAGAAAGAAAACTTAAAGTTAAAATAACAAATAATGCTAAATTAATTAATATCTAATGTGTTCTGGAATCTATTGACATTTTACAAATTGTTTTATTTGTTCTGCTGTTGGTACAGAATAATCTAGTTTTAAAATGTCTAGGTGTTGTAGTTTTTAAAGTACAACATTAAAAAAGCTGAAGATAGTAAAAAATGAAGTGTAATCGCCCTTTAGCTATTTTACGAATTAGATGCTACATTCGGAAGCTAACTTCAGCTTCGACTGGTAGCTTGGGCACAATATAGACAGATCTATATATGTATCTATCTATACAGCATAGATATGTGGATTGCACTCTGCACAAATAATCAAAACATTTAACGTTTACATGGCACCTTTGTAAGCTCGTCCCTGTTAGCTACGTCATACATTATGGTGAATACAAGCGATTTAACTTATCTTTGAAGTTATTGTGAAGTTTTGACACATCCAGCTTAAATGCTTCGTTGTTCTTGGAGCGTTTCAGGACGTCTTGATAATTCTATAGGCATCATTAATAGTCCTGCAGCGACTGAGGAGCCACTGTTAACATACTGTTGCCTGTTGCACCGGAACCATTCTATGTGGCAAAAAAATGTGGAAGTGCTAAAACGGAAGTCCATGGCATATACCCCATTGTGGAGTCATAATGTCTGGGATCATGAGCGCCCCCTGCCTTGAGGCAAAAGAACTGTCTGCCTCACCTCCCTGCTGCATCACCGGCTTCGCTTCCGAGCATTGAATGGGAAACTGCAAACATTTATCAATTTTGAAGAAAAAATTATCAGAATTGGTTAAGTTAAATGAAAAATAGGCACTTTTTAGTACAAACCACAAGGTGAAAATAGCAATATAAATTATTTTATCATTGTATATTATTTTTCCACGATGACAGGTGCCTCCCCTGACCGCACATCACTGGAATGCAGGTAATGTTAGCTAAATTCTGACTAGCTGATATATCAACACAGCACCTTAAGGTTAACAAGTAGCCTCTAGGCTACTGACAATATTGTCTATGTTCAGCTACTTCAATTCATTTTGCCCCCAAAATAAGTCGATCACCCCCCACTCACACACATCATTCAACCAGGTAGCCTCTCCATTTTGGTAATCCACAGGGGGGGCGGGGGGGCAGAGAATATTTGGAAACCACAGGGGGGGCCCAGGAGAAATGGTTTGGGAACCACTGTGTTAGACCAAACCTGCAACAGACTGGCGACCTGTCCAGGGTGTACCCTACCTCTCACCCGAAATGTTTGCTGGAGATAGGCACCAGCACCCCTCCCAACTCGGGACAAGGGTGTAAATAAATGGATTGGTGGATGGATACTGTACCAAACCATAAAACAGTAATACAACTGAGACAGAATTAAGACTACAGTCATTTTCCTTACAGCTTTTAATGACAGTTGTCCTGTACGTTGTCTACTAATTGCTAACTCTCTACCTATCTCAGTAATGATGCTGCTGATTTGTTCAGTCCATGATGTTGTGCCATCTACGGTAATGCCTAAATGTTTATGACTACTACATTCTCAAAAGGAACATCACCTAATTGGAAAATCTTTGGTTTGATATTTTCATCCAAAAGCAATACTTTGTTTTTACCACATTCAAAACTAAACTATTCAAAATGATCCATTTTAACTCCTCTCCCAATTTTAGATTTATTTCTTCTGTTGTTGATTACACATATACTGTACGCTGTGTGCACTATTATTAAACCAGTTGTAGTTTTGAGGGTTCATTTTATTGTTGAATAACTATAGTCATGGCCAAAAGTTTTGAGAATGACACAAATTTTATATTTTCACATGATCTGCTGCCCTGCGACAGACTGGTGACCTCTCCAGGGTGAACCCCGCCTCTCGCCCAGAACGTTAGCTAGAGATAGGTACTAGCACCTCCCGACCCCACTAAGGGACAAGGGTGTGAAGAAAATGGATGGATGGATGGATGGATGGATGGATGGATGATCTGCTGCCCTCTGGTTTTCATGTGTGTATGTCAGATGTTTTCATCACATACAGAAATACAATTGCAATCATATTATGAGTAACAAAAGCTTTTATTGACAGTAAGAATGAGTTAATGCAGTAAGTCAATATTTGCAGTGTTGACCCCTCTTCTTCAGGACCTCTGCAATTCTCCCTGTCAAGCTCTCAATCAACTTCTGGACCAAATCCTGGCTGATAGCAGTCCATTCTTGCACAATCAATGCTTGCAATTTGTCAGAATTCCTAGGTTTTTGTTTGTCCACCGTCTCTTGATGATTGACCACAAGTTTTCAATGGGATTAAGATCTGGGGAGTTTCCAGGCCATGGACCCAAAATCTCCAGTTAGTTATCACCTTTGCTTTATGGCAAGGTGCTCCATCATGCTGGAAAAGGCTTTGTTCATCAAAGCCTTTTCCAGCAAACTGGAAAAGGCTTGTTCACCAAACTGGTCTTGGACGGTTGGGAGAAGTTGCTCTTGAAGGACATTCTGGTAAGATTCTTTATTCATGGCTGTGTTTTTAGGCAAGACTGTGAGAGAGCCGACTCCCTTGGCTGAGAAGCAACCCCACACATGAATGGTTTCAGGATGCTTTACAGTTGGCATGAGACAAGACTGGTGGTAGCCTCACCTCGTCTTCTCCCAACAAGCTGTTTTCCAGATGTCCAAAACAATCGAAAAGGGGATTCATCAGAGAAAATGACTTTACCCCAGTCCTCAGCAGTCCACTCCCTGTACCTTTTGCAGAATATCAGTCTGTCCCTGATGTTTTTCCTGGAGAGAAGTGGCTTCTTTGCTGCCCTCCTTGAGACCAGGCTTTACTCCAAGAGTCTCCGCCTCACAGTCCATGCAGATGCATTCACACCTGCCTGCTGCCATTTCTGAGCAAGCTCTGCACTGCTGGTAGCCTGATGCCGCAACTGAAACACTATTAAGAGACGGTCCTGGTGCTTGCTGGTCTTTCTTGGGCACCCTGGAGCCTTTTTGGCAACAATGGAACCTCTCTGCTTGAAGTTCTTGATGATGCCATAGATTGTTGACTGAGGCGCAATCTCCCTAGCTGCAATACTCTTCCCTGTTAGGCCATTTTTGTGCAGTGCAATGACGACTGCACGTTTCTTTAGAGATAACCATGGTTCACAGAAGAGAAACAATTATGCCAAGCACCAGCCTCTTTTTAAAGTGTCCAGTGGTGTCATTCTTACTTAATCATGACAGATTGATCTCCAGCCCTGTCCTCATCAACACCCACACCTGTGTTAAAGGAGCAATTACTGAAACGATGTTAGCTGGTCCTTTTAAGGCGGGGCTGCAATGAAGTTGAAATGTGTTTTGGGGATAAAGTTCATTTTCTAGGCAAATATTGACTTAGCAATTAATTGCTGTTAAGCTGATCATTTCTTATAACATTCTGGAGTATATGCAAATTGCCATTATAAAAACTGAAGCAGTAGACTTTATAAAAATTAACATTTGAATAATTCTCACAACTTTTGGCCAAGACTGTACAGCGTTCTTGGGCAATCCAAAATGTTAAAACCTCTCAAGCCTGAATATTTAAGAAAGTAAAAGTTAGATTTTGGCTTTCTTAGGACAATATATTTGTGTACAAGATTATTGGGCAACAATTAGTGTACAGAATTATTATGCAACTGAAAAATTTCATATCTCACTTGTTTGTGATCCGTTCTAGTGATGATAATAAATATACAACTCAAAACTGACATTTCTGACATTTACAAAATAAAGCAGTGACCAATATAGCCACCCTTCTTTTCAATAACACTTTAGTAACATTCATGGAGTCTGTCAGTTTCTTTATCTGTTGACAATCATCTTTTTGTGCAGACACAGCCTACCAGACATTCTTTCATCATTAAGGCTAGGGAGCTTGATAGAGCATTGTCTTTCATAAAAATCATGGTCTTCTTGAAAATTGCAGACTTCTTCTTGCATCACTGCTTGAAGAAAGTCTCTTCTAAAAACTGGAAGAAGCTTTGGGAGTTGATTTTGATCCATCTTTAACCAACCAGCTCCTCTTTTAAATACCAGCTCATTCCAGTACCCTGCCTCCACCTTGCTGGCGTCTGATGTGAAGTGGAGTTCTGTGCCCATCCAGCCACAGGCTCATCCATCTGGTCCATCAAGAGTCACTCATCTCATCAGCCCATAAAACCTTAGAAAAATCTGTCTTCAGATCTGTCTTGGCCCAGTCTTGATGTTTCAGCTTATGTGTCTTGTTCAGTGGTGGTAAGGTTTCAACCTTCCTTGCCTTGGCCATGTCTCTGAGCATCTTGTATTCTTTGCACTACAGGTTGCAGTTCTGGAATATGACAGCACTGGAAGATAATGGATTCCTGGTAGTTTCATGTTTGGTTTGGTTCTTCAATCGTAAATCAACCTTAACCTTAATTTACATCTTCTTTTCTCAACACATTTCTTGCGACCCTGATGAAACCGGGGGTTGCAAAATGTTTGATCATGTCCCAATATTTTAGCAATTTCAAGAGTGCTGCATCCCTCTGAAAAACTTTTTACAGTTTTGGACTTTTCAGAGTCCAGCCATCCATTTTCTGTACACCCTTGTCCTTTAGGAGGTTCTGAAGGGGTGGTGGTGCCTATCTCCAGCAAATGTTTCGGGCGAGAGGCAGGGTACACACTGGACAAGTCAGTCCAGGGCAACACAAAGCCAAACAGGACACACACACACACACCTAAGCAGAATTTTGAGAGACCAATTAACCTGACAGTCATGTTTTCGGATTGTGGAATGAAGGCAGTGTACCCACCGCATGTACAAGGAGAATATGCAAACTTTCAGGCAGAAAGACTCCAGGCCGGGAATCGAGCCAGTACCTTCTTGCTGCAAGGCAACAGTGCTACTAACTGCCGCACTGTGCATCCCACTTTTCAGAGTCACTTTTGTCATGGTGGATTCCAATTTTCTCACCCACATGCAAAAGACAACTCTGGAATCAGTTGAAAATGTAAATGAAGATTATTACAAAATTTATAGAAAGGATTATGAACTATGTTCTGGTCCAAGAACTCATCAAGCAGTCACACCGGCTATCTGAGCACAGGGGACAGGTAAGGTTAGTTCAAGTTCTATAGGAATTTTCAGACTTGAAGTAACGGGTGGGTTGTACTTGATTTGTGGGTTCATCCAGACCAGGAGGAGGTGACTGAGGTTTCTAGGGCTTGATTTAGGATGGAGAGGACAGCTTGTGAGTTTGAGGCAGCGTTGGAGGGCGGACAGGTAAGAGGAGGAGTGAGTGAGTCTCGAGGGGGCAGGGAGTTGCCGACTGGAGGATCTGATAGAGGAATCAACTGCTAGGAGACACTGGGTACTCGGGCTAGCAGTGGGTATCTTCCACGGCATCACGAGGAGCTGGATCAGGAAGCCTATAGTCTTGGCTTTTTCAGGGTTAGTCCACAGCGTCATGGAGGAAACACCTGGAGAGGAGTCGACAAGGAGACAATCACTGGGAGTTCAGGTTGGTCAGAGAGACCTTACCATAGATAAGTACCATTACTGGCTAACACTCTGGCAGTGAAGTGCTGGCGACCCCCTCCTCATATATTCCTCCAGTAATTGACGGCAGTTGTGCTGGATCAGGAGCTGCAGAACACACCCTCCAGGTAAAACAGCCTCAGGATGCCCG
Source organism: Poecilia picta (assembly GCA_033032245.1). Lineage (NCBI taxonomy): Eukaryota > Metazoa > Chordata > Actinopteri > Cyprinodontiformes > Poeciliidae > Poecilia > Poecilia picta. The sequence continues at coordinate 186,901 of CM065365.1, read as the reverse complement.
CTGGTGGATGAAAGGGGGAAAAACAGCAACCACACCATCCCCAAACCATGGATCCCAACAACTTGAATCTATTTTTTGCCCCATTTTGCCTGAGGAAAAGAAGCTGCCTAATAATTCTGCATACCTTGGTATATGTTGATCTCCTTAGGCCTCACCCTCCCTCATTAAACAAATAGACATCAGCTGATATGTTTATACTCAATAAGTAATCAAGTTTATACAGCTTGGAGATGGCATATATGGATGAAAATGATATGATCAAAACTAAAACTTAATTGTGCACACAGTGTATAGTCATCAGCATACATTGCCACTTTTGCTGCATTCAGCATGAAAGGAAAATCTTTAGTACAAACAGTGTACAGTAGTGGTACCCCACAGTTCACACCTCTGTCCCCAGAATAAAAGAGTGAGGGTGTTCCAAATCTACACCACTTGAGTTAAGGTTATTTTGAGCAAAATATCTCCTAATCTTCAAGTATGAACAGGCTTGAACAGATCTGTTCAAAAATTAACACATCTGAACGGACAAAAGTGATGGAGTACAAATTTTTCCAACACTTTACTTAGAATAGGCAGTAGACTAAATAGGTAGTTAGATACAGATAACGGTAATTTGTTATTCTTGACAATGGGATTATTTTAGCAATTTTCCATTTTTGTGGCACAAACTCTTTAACGAAACTTTGATTTATGATGTGACAAACTATTGGAGCAATATGATTTCAACTGAATAACTTCGTCTTTGCCTTTGGGGAAATAGAAACCTTTAAAGTCTAACTAGTGAAGAAGTGAAATCTAACAGCAACTTGCACAGAAATATAAGACAGAAGCGGGATGATTTTTTTAGTTGACAAATAAATCAATGATGATGTAACTGAGCATCATTGTCAGTTGAGGCTTCTGCATAGAGCAGCCAGAGAGCTGTGGGAGGAAAGGCTGCCCTCTAATGAGGGCTTGATTCATGTGTGAAGAAACTTAAAATGCATAAAGATAAAACTCATCAGCAGCTCAGAGCTGAAATTGAAGAAAAATATTTGTGATTTAAACAGTGGGTACTGTGAAAACTCTTATTCATATTCTGTTATTTTTCCCTTTTTCCTTCTTTGGAATCAGACATAGGCTGTTAGTTGTTACATAACCATTGAACCTGGTCAAGCTTTCTAAATGAGCTTCTCTCACTGTTCATTTCATGATATTTCTTCTTCCATACAAACCTCGCCACACTGCGGTGATGCAACCATGTTAATCGTAAGCGTGGGATGCTCTCCACCTTTTCCAGTCTCTCCTCCACTTTAATGAAAATTTAATTAGATTTAGTGAACTGGAGTCTCATTACAGAGTGCAGTGTGATACCATCACAGCTATTAAGGCATCGACTGTAATCTTTCATCAGCTTCAACAAAGTCATCATTACTAATTTACACTCAGTTCATATCTACACCCTTTATCTTCAGGACTCATCTGAGTCTTTTTCTGTGCAGGTCCCCATCGCTCTTCCTTGCCCTCAATTATTGATCCACTGCATCTTTCATGTAGGCTTTTCCTTCCTGCTGTCTTGAGATGATTGTTGATTTCATGAAAAACAGGATTGGATCAAACCCTTTTTCCATCATGGGAGGAGAAGTGGAGATGGTTGAGGAAAATAAATACCTCCGTGTTCATCTGGACAACAGACTGAACTGGAGACGCAACAGTGAAGCTTCTATAAGAAGGGACAGAGCAGACTGTACTTCTGGAGGAAGCTATGATCCTTCAAGGTTTGCAGCAAATTGTAGCAGATCTTCTATAAGTCTGTTGTTGCGAGTGTCATCTCCTGCTGAGAGCCAGGGACATAAAAAGGCTCTCAAATGTCTGATAAAGAAGGCTGGTTCTGTTCTGGAGACAAATGTAGGACCTCTGGAGATGACAATGCAAAGAGGGATCCTTCATAAAATCAAGAGAATTATGGACAATCCTGACCGTCATTTTTGTGACTGTCTTGGGAAGGCACAGTAACTTCTATCAGAGGCTTCTTCAGGTTCAGTGCAGAAGCTCTTTCCTACCAACATCACCATCTTCAATAACTCTTTGAAGAATCTAAATTAATGAGTTACAAGACCACTTAATTTCCCTTTGGGATTAGTAAAGTAAAATTTGAATTTTTTTCTCTCTCTGTTATCCTTCCTCTGTGTATCTATAGAACTACAAGGAGCTTGAGCTGCTCAGACTGGTTTACTATGGAGGAGTCCAGCATGAGATCAGGAAGGAGGTGTGGCCCTTCCTGCTGGGACACTACAAGTTTGGGATGAGCAAAAAGGACATGAGCCAGGTATGGCAACACTAACACACTCCTAGCTCCCAGCTTTAGTTTGCAAGTCGGCTTCTAAGTTCTCCGTTTTGTTATTTCCTCATGGAGATTGATGCGAAGATCAGCGAGCGCTATCAGCAAGTAATGCGGGAGTGGAAAGCCTGTGAGGTCATCGTCAAGCAGAGGGAGAAGGAAATGCAGTCGGCCATTTTTGCCAAGCTGTCGTCGGGCAGCAGCATAGACAGCCATGTCCTGAGACTCGCTCACAGAGACTCCACACTCAGTAATGAGGTGAACAGGCAGCCGTATCTGAAAAGCACTTACTGGGACAGCTTAGCTCCACTTTTATTAAATGGAATCGCTTTGAATCTGGGCTACAAATCATTTTATTGGTACCCTATGTGTGAATGAACCTCATATGGATAGGAGTATTATGAAAAATTGACTTTTTTGAGCTCTACATTAGCGTTTCTCAACGGGGAGGCATTCAGAGGACGGCAGGGGGCGCTGGCAGAAATTTTTACAAAAGGTGGGCACTGGGCTTCTTTTGGGGGCTGTTTGCTCGAAGGTAAACTTCACACCTTAAATGCACAACAATGCCAGTTTAGACTTTGAGCAATTTGTTAAAACAGTATTGTGTAACATTAAATCATGCTTGGCTGCAACTGTATTGATGGCAGCTCTTCTTCTATTCAGTGTTTAGCTTTTGGCGCATCTTCACGCTCCTGCTACTAGTAGCTTCACTACATCAGTGTGACGTTACATCGGCGGATGACGTTGCTGTGATTCACTTGTCTGGCATCTGATTTTCAAATATTTTATGTTTTATTGAGAATTTTTGTGCATATGTTTTGGCAGTGCTGTGATCATGTCAAAGCAGCAACTTATATTAAAAAGTGTTTTAATATCCGTCTGAATGTTGCCCACTTCCATGGAAGGACAACGAAATATCGCTCTTACAAACATGTGATTACTAAAATCACTATATCTTCACTGTGTATTGATCTGTAAAATGAACCCATTTAAATAAAGAAATCCCTTCATGGGTGATACCTCGATAGGGAGTGTGATCTGGTATGAAATGGTAGCACCACAGCACTTTTGAATTTTAATCATCAGAATACCAGAGCTAAAAGGTTTGTGTCAGTCTGCTTTTCTCCATCGATACGTGCTTCCCGACCGCTCCCCGCCTTATGGGGTAAAAAAATATAAGACGAATGCCATGTGGATGAAATTTTATGAATGATACTTTGATGTCCCATTCTCCTGAAGGCAGCACCACCAGAAACATTGGAGAGAGAAAGAGCTATGATTAAAATAGTTGGAGTTCTAGCCTTGTTTTAATGTTGCAGAGCTCAGTATTTTTGCAAATAGTTCAAAATTTAAACTGGCATGTTGTTCATCTTTTATCTGGTCATTTTGTGTAATATTTAAAAACTAGAAAATGGCATAATGAGTTTTATTAAACATGACAATGAATTCTGCTCATAAACATTTACTGTAATCAGGACAGTATCCTTAATCTTTGCAAACTGTCAGTTGCATTAAAATGAACGTGTGTTTTGATAACAGCCAAGAGTCAGATAAATGTAACACTTCCATCTCACTCATGCAGCACAGGATACAAAAAACATGCCGCTAGAGGTTTGACAAAATTAATAAAAAGTTAACACAACTTACTACTGTAAGTTTATTTTTCACAGACTCCACACATTTAGGTACAAAGTCTAGTTGACCACAAATTGCGGTTCTAATTGCGGTTAATATATTCATAATTGTAACGTAATGATAATTTTATTTAGCCCAGATTGATTTTCTTTTTTAATTAATGAAATCATTAAAAAGGTTTTTTACTCCATGGTAATAAAATAAGAGACAGAAAGTCAATGAAAAAAAATCAAGCTCCTCTACTTCCTCTCTGTGGTTCTGCTGCCCTCTGCACACACACACAGCTCAGGCAGAAACAACCAATCAAAGACAGGAGGGTCTTAACACTGTCAATCACTCTTGTGTATGGGCTGCTCACATTTCCCATTTTTTTCTGTGCCATGCTACAGCTGGTTCTGAAAATGAGCCTATCATGAATACTACTATTTGTTTCTCCGCCATTAGTGCATTGAGTAGCGCGTACACAACTGTGATTGACAGTGCTATGACCCTCCTCCTGGCTGTGATTGGTTGTTTCTGACCAAGAGGCGTATTTATGCTAGTGGGACCAGTGAAAGAAGGCCCAGGAGCTTGATTTTTCCACACATAATCTGTTTCATACTGTTAGTTTGCGACCCACGAGAAAACTGAAGCCAGCAGTTGTAGAGTACTCAATATTTTTCCTTTATCTTTATCTTTAGTATACAGCATGGCATATCAGGTCACAACAAGAAGAGGGAAAAAATCTCCCTCTCATCTGGATCACCTGGTTTTTAAAGGATTGGCTTCCACAAAGATTAGAGGGGTGGAGACATTTACATTTCCAAAAAGGAAGAATAAACATTTGCACTAAACTATATTCCTAAAAAAACATCTTCACAGTTACAATTAACTCAAGCAAAACTAGAAACAAAAACAATCTGGGCTCAAACAAAATCCAAAATACATCTCTCCTCCCTCTCAGAAAACAGATTTTCCCAATGAGGCTGATTGGAAACACCAGGTCCTTGTCAGCACTGCTCATGGGCGCGCTTCCATGGCAACACATGACCAGGTGACCTGGTAGGGAGGGAGTAAATCCCTCACACATACTACAGTATATTGTCATGGTAAAAGATTTAAGACATATGTTGAAAAAAACATACATTTAGATTAGCGGTTCTCAACGTGGGCGTTCAGAGGATGGCAGGGGGCGCTGGGATGCCTTTGGGGGGCGTTTGGTCGAAGGTAAACGTTTACACCTTATATGCACAACAATGCCAGTTTAGACTTTGAGCAATTCAATCAATCAATCAAATTTTATTTGTATAGCACATTTCAGCAGCACGGCATTTCAAAGTGCTTTACACAATTTAAAATAAACATAGACAGAGATTTTGATTAAAAGTAAGAAAATAAAAACATTTAAAAACATTGATCAAAGTGCTTTACACATTTAAAAATAAACATAAAAACAAAAACAGATTTTGATTAAAAGTAAAAATGAAAATATTTAAAAACATTGATCAAACATCTTATCCGCCTAATCGCACCAGGAGTTACCCTTATGGGGCCTCCTCAAAGTAAGGAGGGTTCTAAGAGCCTTATCTTGTGATCTCTAAGAACTGTACAGAGTTTTAGTAGGACGCTGCCTACCAAGGATTCTCAAACCTCTAAGGGAGCAAAGTGACAAACCTTAAGTTTTTGTATCTTACAAGGATTCTTGAGCCTAAGACCTTGAAACCCGCAATTTATCCGTAAGCAACTCTAAACAGGATGGTTTTAATTTGGGATGCATTCAGTGCATAGCAACTGAATGCTGTAAATTTGGTAAAACTGTATTGTTTAACATTAAAACATGCTTGGCTGCAACTGTATCGATGGCCGCTCTTCTTCAGTGTTTGTTAGCTTTTGATGCAGCTCCGCCTCAGTTCAGCGTTACACCGACTGATGACGTTGCTGTGATTCAATTTGTCTGGTATTTTTGGCAGTTCTGTGATCATGTCAAAGCAGCAACTTATATTAAAAAGTATTTTATTTCCGTTTTAAAGCTGCCTGCTTCCATGGAAGGACAACAGAAAATCGCTCTTATAAACATGTAATTATTAAAATCACCATACCCTCACTTTGTATCCCTCTGAAAAATGAATCCATTTAAATAAAGGAATCCATGGTGATACCACGATAGAGAGCGTTCATTTTATAGCGTTAACGCCAGTGCTGTAAGTGGTCCGTTATGAAACGGATGTGATAGAACAACGATACCACAAAACTTTTAAATGTCAATCAGAATACCAAAATTGTTTCCATTGTTTTAAAAGGTTTATGTCAGTCTGCCTTTTCCCCATCGATACGTTTCCCGAACTCTGCGCACCATAAGGGGTAAGAAAAAAAAAACAACGCACACAGTGTGCAAAACTCTGAAACAGGAGAAGCGGGACATAAAATGGAGCGACGAACTAGATGTGAAATATGGCATAAAAATAGAGAATCTGTGAAAACACATGATGTGAAACACATGATGATTCGATGGCGCTGCAGGTGATGAGTGAAGATTACTGATGGAGAGCGTCAATAACCCCTCCTTGGGCTGCCACCTTGTCGTGGTGGAGGAGTTTGAGTGTCCCAATGATCCTAGGAACTATACTCTCTGGGGCTTTTTGCCCCTGGTACGGTCACCCAAGGCAGACAGGTCCTAGGTGAGGAACCAGACAAAGCGCAGCCTGAAGACCCCTTATGATGAGTAATAACTTTGGACTTGGTTTTCCCTCGCCCGGACGTCAGTCACCGGGGCCCCACTCTGGAGCCAGACCTGGAGGTGGGGAACGATGACGAGCACCTGGTGGCTGGGCTCAGCCCAAAGAGGAGACGTGGGTCCCCCTTCCAATGGGCTCACCACCTGTCGGAGAGGTCAAAGAGGTGGTCTGATCCTCATCTGCAGAAGCTGGCTCTTGGGACGTGGAATGTCACCTCTCTGGTGGGGAAGGAACCGGAGCTAGTGTGCGAGGCTGAGAGGTTCCGGCTTGAAATAGTCGGCCTCACCTCGACACATGGCTCTGGTTCTGGAACCAGTCTCCTTGAAAGGGGCTGGACATACTTCCACTCTGGATTTGCCCATGGAGAGAGGCGCCGGGCAGGAGTGGGCATACTTGTTGCCCCCATCTTAGCGCCTGAGTGTTGGGGTTTACCCCGTTGAACGAGAGGGTAGCCTCCCTCCGCCTACGGGTGGGGGACGGATTCTGACTGTTGTCTGTACTTACGGGCCGAACAGCAGTTCAGATAGTCAAACCTTGTATTCAGGAAGAGCAGTGTGGTTTTCGTCCTGGTCATGGAACACTGGATCAGCTCTACACCCTCAGCAGGTCCTGGAGGGTGCATGGGAGTTCGGCCAACCGGTCTACATGTGTTTTGTGCACTTGGAGAAGGCGTTCGACCGAGTCCCCAGGGGGACCTTGTGTGGGGTTCTCCTGGAGTATGGAGCCCTTTGATACGGGCTGTCAGGTCCCTGTATGACCGGTGTCAGAGTCTGGTCCGCATTACCAGCAGTAAGTTGGGCTCGTTACCGATGAGAGTTGGACTCTGCCAAGGCTGCCCTTTGTCACCGATTCTGTTCATTACTTTCTCAGTCGTTTTGCAAATAGTTCAAAGTTTAACCTGGCATGTTGTACATCTGGTAATTTTGTGGAATATTTAACAACTAGAAAATGGGACCTGGATAAAGGCTAGGGGGGGCGCTGGGCCGAAAAAGGTTGAGAAACACCAATTTAGATATTACAGTTTTAAGAGTCACAAAACATCAGAAACATAAGAAATCTGAAAGGTGGCTAACACTTTGACATTACTGTGTATATTAAAAAATATAAGAAATTTGTGGCTTTTCCAAGAAAACACTTGGGGTTTCACAGACTAATAATAGTTCTGAATTCAAGCACCAAAAACGACAGTAACATTTAACCCAGCTGATAGATTTGTATTTCCTGTATGTCCTAATGTTTTCATCAGACAACGCTCTCTGACATCTCCTCCATTCTCAGGTCTTCATGTCTGTGGATGAGCCAGATGCAGGGAGTCAGGAGACCCCTAGTGGCGAGGACAGCACTCCTGTCATGACCACCCTGGCCCCGCCTACTGCTGTGCCCCCAGAGGAGCGTCCTCTGGTAGAGTTTGACTCCCCTGACTCAGGTCTCCCTTCCTCCAGGAACTACTCTGTGACTTCTGCTCACTCTCAGATCCTGTCCAGCATAGACGATGGTCAGAGCACTGAGGAGGAAGGTGGGGGTAGGGAGGAAGGCAGGATTCCAGTAGGGGGGCGTCAGGACTCTTTTACTGAGGACAGGCTCTGCAGTCAGCTGGACAAACTGGTGACGAGTGGAGCTGCCACCGAGGCCAGATCAGCCTCGCTTTCCTCTTACACAGTGCGTAGGCTTTGTAGCCTTTTCTGTTTATTTAATCTGACTGTACAAAAAGAAAAAACTGAACTAGAATTTGTATATTGAATATGTTTATCCCAATTCTGCTTTAATTTTATTCTGCTAGTCTTTTGATACACCAATGTGATAGCTTATTAGGGATACTGTAAACAGAAAGAAAGGAGTACATTTCTGCCAAAAAACCCTAGGAAATTTTCTAGGAAAAATCTTTTCAATCTTTTGAGTTATTTCTGGGAAATTCGAAACTCAGAAATGTCTGGGGTTTTTAAAGAAAATTTGTTAGACTCACCTAAAAATTTCTGAGGTTTTTGGTGAAAATTTACTACCTTTTTTTCTATGTACAATGGCCCTTACAAGCTGCTGTGCATCGATCAGGATTTTATGGTTGATTTCCGATCTCTGTTTCCTGTAAAGTTCCGACTGATTCTAGCCAGTCAAGATTACTTTTCACAACTAGATTATCAGAACCTTAATACAGCATTAAAATGCTTTGTAGTCTTCCTAGAAAGCATTGATGAACCATGTGTGAGAGAGGAGTCACTATACTGTCTACCCACCACCCACACTGAACACTAGACTTTGATGTTGCTTAAATATTGTGCATTCACTGGTCAGAAAAAGGTGAGATCTTCAACTTCCGCACTTGCCGGTATCTGATCAGCACCAATCGGCTGATTCCGGCCAGCAGACACGTCTCAGTGGAGCACAAGCAGGACTCCGAGTTATGTTGACTGTATTGTTTCCCCGTTCAGATCGAGCTTCTGGACATGGTCGCCCTCAACCTCCACAGGATAGACAAAGATGTGCAGCGCTGTGACCGAAACTATTATTACTTCACCACAGCCAACCTGGAGAAACTACGCAACATCATGTGCAGGTAGAGACAGCTGAGACCTTGTGGTGCTGGAGTCCTGCAGGCAGAATAAAATGCTTTCTGCACTTCTAATGACATGCATTTTCATTCAATGGAAAATAAATTTCAGCTGAAAGCACAAAATCCAGCAAATATTCTTAAGATATTTGCATGAAATAAACTACTTTCACAGCTAAGAGGTTACAATTAGTTGCCACTTTTTTATTTTCTTGGAGTTTAAAGCAGGGTTCTGCAATCTTTGCAATCCAAAGAACCATTCTTGCCTTTAATCCAAGTAAAGATTATTTAGAGCAGCAACCTTTTGAAAAAAAGACAGCCTATTTTTGATTATAGGTTAAAGGTTGCTTGTCATTTTTAAAGAACCAACAATTATTTATATTTTAGGTTTTGAAACAAAGAAAAATAGAAAAATGTTTGGAAAAACAGAGGATGTAAACCAGTGATTCTTGAGAATAGGGACAAAACAGGTCCTATGGATAAAGCACAAAATTTGAATAAAATATACAAATAATATAATTTTTTCACATATCTGACTAAACTAACCTGGGTCATGTGACACAACAATGTATATTTTTCAGGTATTTACTGAATATTTTTTTATTTTAAACATTGTAGTCGGTGGATGATGCCTGTAAAAGCCTTTGTCCAGGAGCAGAACTCAGTACATTATAATAGTTTAAAACAATTAAAGAAATACTAAAATTATATATTATGACAATTAAGTATAAGTAGTCATATAAATAATTATAAAAGTATCAATAAATTGAATTAAAAATCATTTTTATATATTTTCCAACTCCATTGAAATTTGTCCTTAGTTTTTGTCAACACCGTCAGAAATGAAAAGAATGTAAAAAAAATCAGGCATTATTGGGGGCAGCAGAACTTCTGAGGACCCCATGACCTCTTCCCTTCTCTTCCTTTGCTAGGAGGGCTAGTTAGCTCTGGTTAGTTTATGTTATTCTTTAGTTTTTTCTTCTTTTTATTCCTAAGTTTTTTGTCACAACCATGATATGTCAACACCGTAACTGACATTTTACAAAACTTTGATAAGATTTTGTGAAATAAAAGCTTAATTTTGGTAAAATGTAAAGATTTTATGGACCTGATGAGCTACAATATGGCCTCCTTCAGAATAACGTCATATAAATTGAGGTAGTTTGGCTTTTTGTCACCTCCGTCAGATGTCAACTCCATCAGAGTTTTTCTGACTCTTTCAGTGAAATTGTTGTCAAATATCACTTAAATGTGGAGTTAATTCATTTTAATGTATTTTTACATAAATTGCATTACTTCACATGTACCAAGTTTTTCATTTTACTCACTAGTTTGTCACCACCTTCAGTTTTGTGTCGACTCCGTCAGATGGATTTTTATGGTTTTTTGTTTTAAATAATAATTATTTTGTTTCTTGAGAAGCTTTTGTCTGCAAAATGAGTAAAAATATCACTAATAGGGTCATTAAAAATTATTTTTGATGTATTTTTGTCAGATGGTGATGACAACGTTCTGGGTCAGGTCGATTAAAAATGTAATTTTTTTAAAAAATGTTACAACTGGGAGCCTGTAGCTCAGCATCTTTACATTTCCAAAACATTACTTGACATATTTGTATACATACACTTGAGAAATAACAAAAAAAATATGGGAAAATTAAAACCCATTTTGTCCCTATTTTCAAGAATCACTGAAACATGTTTCTCTATAAGATGGAGATATCTGTTGAAAGTGACGTAAAAAAAACAGATTACATTGTTTCCAGCTTAATGATGAGAATATACATCCAAGAAATACTACTGGTACTCTTAGTGTCATTCCATTGTAGAAATGCAATTCACACATTTAACGAAAAGTGAAAATTTGCTAAAACCTGCATTTTAAAAAATGTATCTGTATTTAAAAGCATTGGTTGGTTGGTTTAGTCAAAGTTATTAAGAGCCATTGTGGAAGATCTAAAGATCCACAGGTTTTAGACCCCTGGTTTAAAATGCAAGAGCTGAAATCATTAGCAGGAATTTAAGCCTCTTTTAAAGTGTGGTGAAAAACAGTTCAATCCTCATGAGCTTCAACCACAAACGTCAGAGTATTTCATTTGGGATTGAACCGATGGATGTATTTGATTTCATCCCAACTGAGTCAATATGCTGTAGAACTTTCTTTTTCCACATTTACAGACGCTTGTAGGCATTAAGGGCAGCGAGTTCATCCATGTGACCAAATATTATTAATGTCTAACACTTAACAAATATTTCATCCAATCAATCCTTTGTGATTAATATATTCCGTAGACTGCAATGGCAACTGACAACTTGTGCAGCTCTACTCAGCATATTTCTTCTACCATCATGTCATATCCCTAAAAGACCTGGGCACAGAAAAAAATGAAACAAAAAAGTTCAACCTTGGTTTTGTGGGAATATGTTGGAGATTAATTTATATTTTCAGATTTTCAGCTCAACTTCACGTTTACTATGACATCTACAAAGAAAGATTACGTCACTATCACACAACACTAAAACATGCAAGAGAAGCTTTCTTTGCAGATGTCATAAATAAAAACATTAATAATGCTCGAGCTTTATTTGCTACTGTTGACAGGCTAACAAATCCTCCAATGACGTTACCACCTGAACTTCAATCTAATGCTGCCTGCAACAAGTTTTCCAGTTTCTTTTCAGAGAAAATTCAAAAGATCAGAGGATTAATCTGCACATCCTCTCCAAAGCAGGATGTGCACAGGATTTTTGTGCACATCCTGCACAAATTGTGCCCTGTAAACGTGAAGTGAAGTGGTTGGAAATGGGTCAGGAACAATGACCCATTTCCAACCACTTAATTATAAAACCTCAGAAGAAATTATAAGTCAATTAAGCTCCGGTTCCTCCTGTCTGGATGTCCTACCCACACACTTCTTTAATAAAGTCCTGCCTGTCGTTGCTAATGATCTGATCCAAATAGTAACTCATCGCTGTCTTCAGGTGTTTTCCCCCAGGCTTTGAAGACAGCAGTTATCAATCCACTGATAAAAAAGAACAATCTGGACAAATCACTATTACAGAATTACAGGCCGACCTCTGACCTCCCATTCATCAGCAAAGTTATTGAAAAAGCAGTTTTTAAACAATTGAATAACTTTCTAACAATAATGAATCGCTTTGACTCCTTCCAGTCTGGTTTTCATGCTCACCACAGCACAGAGACGGCCTAGTCAAAGTGTTCAATGATATCCATATAAATACAGACTGTGGGAGAACCACAGTGCTGGTTCTGTTGGACCTCAGTGCAGCTTTAGACACTGTTGACCACGACATTTTACTGAATCAACTGGAGAGTTGGGTTGGACTCTCTGGTCCAGTGCTCCACTGGTTTGAATCCTACATAAAGAACAGGGACTTCTTTGTTTCAATAGGAAATTTCTCATCGGAGAGGTCAAAGGTCACATGTGGGGTACCCCAAGGTTCAATCCTAGGACCCCTTCTCTTCAATATTTATATGCTTCCACTGGCTCAGGTTATAACAGGAAATAAGATCAGCTACCATAACTATGCGAATGACACACAGCTCTACATCATGATGTCACCAGGTGACTCTGAACCCATCCAATCACTGAGTAGATGCTTAGAACAGATCAATGTATTGATGTGCCAGAACAGAAACAAAACTGAAGTTATTATCTTTGGATCTAAAGAGGAGCGAACAAGAGTCAATGCACAGCTTCAGTTATTACAACTGAAAACCAGCGATCAGCTTGAAACCTGGGAGTAGTGATGGACTCTGACCTGAACCTTCAGAGCCACATTAAGACAGTCACAAAGTCGGCCTTCTATCACCTGAAGAACATCTCCAGGATTAGAGGACTGATGTCTCAGCGAGATCTAGAGAAGCTCATCCATGTGTTTATCTTTAGCCTCATTGATTCCTGCAACAGCGTCTTCACAGGTTTGACTAATAAATCAATCAAACAGCTGCAGCTGATCCAGAAGCTGCTGCTGCTGTTCTCACTAAAACCAGGAAGATGGAGACATAACACCAGTTTTAAAGTCTCTACACTGGCTCCCTGTAGCTCAGAGGATAGACTTTAAAATACTGTTAGCTTACAAATCACTTAATGGTTTAGCACCACAATACCTTAAAGATCTGCTAGTGCCGTACCAACCGCCTAGACCCCTCAGATCTTCTGGTTCTGGTTCTGCTCTGCATCCCCAGAACCAGAACCAAACGAGGAGAAGCAGCATTTAGTTTCTATGCACCACTAATTTGGAACAAACTTCCAGAAAACTGTAAAGCAGCTGAAACACTGAGTGTGTTTAAATCTAAAATTAAAACCCACCTGTTTAGAGTTGCTTATGAATAAACTGAATGCTTTTACTTTTATTTTTATTTTTACTTTTAATCTTTTTAAGTCTTTTTCAAACTCTGTCTCTTAATGTTTTTATTTTTTATTTTAATTAATTAATCACTGTCTCTGTTTTTCTTTTAATTTTAAATTATGCAAAGCACTTTAAAATGCCTTGAATCCTTGTAAGATACACAAACTCTGAGGTTTGAAAAATTAAAATGTTTTTACTTTTAATTTTTACTTTTAATAATGTTTCTATCTTTTTCTAATCATTTTCAAAATCTATTTTTGTTTTCATTTTCATTTTTTATTTTAAATTGTGTAAAGCACTTTGAAATGCCTTGCTGCTGAAATGTGCTATACAAATAAAATTTGATTGAGATGTTTTGGGATTTGCAAAGTTGCATGAAAATTTAATATTAAATATATAATAAAATATTGTTGCAGTGCTATTCAAAAATTACATATGAACACGTGATCTACTCCATTTAAAGTGTCTTTGACATAATTAAACCATATACATGATTTAGAAAGATGAACTACTCTGCTTTAAGTCCATGTACATACAAGCTTTTAATAATAAATATTTCTCATACAATATTATAAATGCAGTGTGGCTGTTTTCTTCTGTAGTGACTAGGTCAAAGGGCAGCAGCATTTTGTGACGTAATGAGCTCCTGTATGTGTGCGTTTGCCTGCAGCTACGTGTGGGAGCATCTAGAGATGGGCTACGTTCAGGGCATGTGTGACCTGCTGGCACCACTCATGGTCATCCTGGACGACGGTGAGAAGATGCTCTCTGTAGACTCTCCATGGTTGCCGTCAGTGTGAACAGATCAGACTGACCTGATTTTACTCAGCTGTTACTGATGATATTTTTTTCATTTCCTCTTTCATTTGAATTCATACGTCTGGACTGATGTGTTTTGCACCTGCTCAGGCTGCAGTAGCATGTTGTCCTGTGTGTGTTTCAGAGAGCCTGGCATACAGCTGCTTCACTCAGCTGATGAAGAGGATGAGTCAGAACTTTCCTAATGGCGGAGCCATGGACACACACTTTGCCAACATGAGGTCACTGATCCAGGTGAAGAGAACTGTGGTTGGTGCATGTATTCACCAGCTTCCTGGTTATTACAGGTCTATAAACCCCCCTCCAGGGGGCAGAGTGTTCCACTCCACCCTGTTCTACCATTTTTGTAGTTTGATAACAGCGATACAATTATCTACCAGCAGAGAAACTTCTTATTCCTAAGTTTATTAAAATGTCAACAGAAGACTTGCTCATCCAAACATGTTGGAGCCATAATCTGACACGCAGCAGGAGAATAAAGATGACGAGCCTAAAGAGCCACATATTCAAATGAATGTACTATTTTAATGGTGTTATTACTGTATTTACACCCTCACCATCCATACCAACTACCACAATATGCAGAATAATTTTACTGTAGTGTCTAGGCATGTCAGATACCTATTAAAATATTAATGCTACCACAATATCAATGAAGTAAACAAAGTCTCAACACAATTTTCACATTTTTTCACTCAAAGACCCTCAAAGTACCTGAAAATGTATTTAAGGGCCAAAAAAGTGGATATTGCATTATATGTCTCCACACGTCTATTTTGAGAAACTCATATTTTTCAATAAAACAATTTAGTGCTAGGCTGAGGTGTTATAGTCAAAAAGGCAATTTCACAAAACTGTAACGCACTTTTTCACTCAAGTCATGTGATCAACAACCAGATGTTACTACTGACAGAAAAGACAAAGACAACAACAGAAAGTGGTAGGAGGAGGATGATGTGGCATGTTTTTTAATGACTTATTGCGAGAACAAATTTATTCACGTGATTTCGATTGCCTTTCTTATTTAATGAAAATGCCGCAATTGTGAAATTGTGTTTTTTCTACATTAGCAGAATATCACAAAGTCACACATTTTTAATTGAAACTCTGTTTCTGGCAACTTGTTAGTGTCCAACCTTTTTTTCAGTAACCAGCAATCTATCACGTTGCTACTTCCAATGCAGTCATCAGATTAAAGTCATTTATTCAAGTCACTGTGCTATTTTTGTCATTTTAATCTAAGCTTTCCTCCTGACTCTTGGGGAGTTAAGTCTCATGTTTAATATCAGACAGTGACACAAACAAACAATGGAGGAAAATGTGTTTTCTAACTGGAAATAAAAGCCTTTATTGAGTTTGTCATGATATGGTGGTGTTGACGGTGAGAAAGACGCACATAGCCCCATGTTGGCATGATAAAAGTTGATTTGATGACGAACTCCAATGAATTAACTCAAAAAACTCAGGCAGCATGAGGAAAACAGACACCAACCGACTTTCTTTGACAAGGACCCAACAAGGGACAAAGAACACAGGTGGGGTTAAATACAGAGGGAGGGTAATCAGGGAACAAGACACAACTGGGAAACAATGAAGGGGGAAGAGACAGGACACCACCGAGACTCACAGGGAAACAGATCTAAATAAACACAAAGAAAAACTCAAATCAACCTAGAAAAAAACTAATCCTAACAGTTTGTGTCAGCTAAAGATGACAATATTAATGTTTGTTGTTCCCCCTGTGCTGATGACAAAGTGCTGTTCTTAAACTCATGAAAATAGGGAGGAGACAGAAAAACAAGTTTTCAGTAGCGTTAGTGGATTGTTCCAAAATTTGTATGATATTGATAGCAGTGCAGTACCAGTATTGGATCAACACTATAGTGGTAAAATAGATGCAATGGTTACATATTTCATCTTGAAATTTTCTTAGATTGTTGCATTGTAGTTTCTCAATAGTTTTGCTTTGATTTGTTGTCAAATTATAATTTTCTGCACTTTGTTTAGGGAAAATACACACATTTGTTTAGTTTCCAATTGTTTCTGCTTATCAAATCAAATCAAATTTCATTTATACAACACATTTCAGCAACAAGGTATTTCAAAGTGCTTCACATCATAAAAACACAAAACTACAAAGTCATAGAAGACAAAGTCAACATTTGAAACATTTAGTCAAGTGCCGTTGTTTCAAAAGCAACTCTAAAGAGGCCGATTTTTTTGTCTAGATTTAAAGGTATTCAGTATCTTAGGACTTCCATGTGTGAGAGAAAAATTGTATGTGTGTGACATTTTAGTAGTATATGTGTGCAATTTTAATATTTTGTGTGTGTGTATGAGTTTTTAGAGTAGTGTGTAAGAGACAAAACAGTTTTTGTCAAACGGCCCCTCATAATAGTTGCCTTTCTAACCATATTTAGTTTTTGAATCTATACAGAAATAAGCTGGAAGAGAGCAGCTCTAATTTGGTTGCCCTCTTCCATATCTGGAGATCTACAGGACCTGCTGCCTGTGGAGAGCCTGCAGCATCACCAACAACCCCTCACATTCCGACCACCCTCAGGAGGGGCTTCAGGGCAATAAAGTCAAGAACAAAGATAAAGTCTTCGAACCCACTAAACTATGTAGCTTCTAATTTATTTTTATGTTGAGACGGTAGGGTTGTTGCTGGCAGCTTTTGAATATAACTAATAAAGTCGTTTGTAGTCAAGGAACTTTATTAGTTTGATTACTTTAAAAATCAAGTAATCAAGTTACTCTTTCAGGGTAACTTTGGTGTTCCTATGAGATCCATTGTGTAAACTCTGCTGTCCCTCCTGCTGTCAGATCCTGGACTCTGAGCTGTTTGAGCTGATGCAGCAGAATGGAGACTACACACACTTCTACTTCTGCTACCGCTGGTTCCTGCTGGACTTCAAACGAGGTAAAGGCTCCACCTCACTGCATGTTTAGCTCAATGAGGTGGACTCTTCTCCCGAACAGCTGAAGGAGGACCACTTGCACCACCTGCACTGTGGTATCACAGTATATGTGTATGTATTGTATTGGTATGTTTGAAGAGTCCCTTAGGAGAGTCGATCAGACAAAAAAAAAATTGCTCTTAAGAAAAGCAACTGGTGAAGGGTTGAATTTGCCCAATTGCCCAACCTTAACATATGTGTGTGTGTGTGTGTGTGTGTGTGTGTGTGTGTGTGTGTGTGTGTGTGTGTGTGTGTGTGTGTGTGTGTGTGTGTGTGTGTGTGTGTGTGTGTGTGTGTGTGTGTGTGTGTATAGAGCTTCTGTATGAGGATGTTTTTGCAGTTTGGGAGGTGATCTGGGTGGCTCCCAGGATCTCATCTCGCCACTTCGTCCTCTTCCTGGCCCTGGCACTGATTACACTCTACCGTGAGATCATCATAGACAACAACATGGACTTCACTGACATCATCAAGTTTTTTAATGGTACGACATGTTATTCACATTTCTATCATCAGGGAATAGTTTTTTATTCCTGTTAATATTACTATAGAGTACAACACTCTTTGGACAAATGTCAAAAAACTCATTTAAAGGCTACAGTGTAGATATAAAATAACACACTCGAGTCCAGAGAAATGTGCAACTGAATCTGTTAATTTAAAAATGTATAAAATGCACATGTCTATTAGAGCATTAAATTTACAATAAGTGACAATAAAAACAGCGAACAGAAAAGATGTACCGATACCAGCATGGATGTAAACATGTATTGAGTTTGTTTTCATAACCAGAAAAATGTTAGGATGCAGCAGTCTGCTACTAACAGAGTCAGAGAAAGTCATAAGTTCATAAGTTCTGGAGCATAAGTTAATTCTTTATAGAACCATGTTTTGTAATGTGGTGTGTGTCACTACTATGTCTGCAGGTATAAAGACTGAAATCACTTTTGATTTCAGTCTTTATACCTGATTATATGGTTTTACTTTGCAAAACCATATAATCTCGGTTGGGTTGGATGGAGAGTCCTTTAAGTCTTGCCACAGATACAGTACATTAATGTAGTTGGATCTGAGCCTTTCTAGTGAAAGAGTCGTTTAGAGTCGTTATCCTGCTGGCAGCTGACCATCCACTCTGACCAAATGTCCTGTCCCCAACCACCTTTCTGGCGCTCTCTACGCCCTCCATGAAGCTGTTGATTGGGGAGAGGGTGGGGGAGGGACTGCATTAGGCACTATCAACATTCACATCCTCCAGGTGTAAGGGAGTGAGTATTTGAAGGCCCATACAAGGTGCCGGCCTGGGTAGTTGCCCACGTCACCCATATCACAAACCACCAATAGTTAAAACTGTCACTATGTCAAGAGAGTATGTTTTGTGACAGATTCTATTTCCAACTGAAGTCATGCACCGTCCCGATGGAAAACAACCAATCAGAAGTAGCAGGAGTGTCTTAGTTGGTTGGTCAATCACCCTTATGTACACGCTGCTAAATGTGCAGATGGTAAAGAAACAACTTACATTACAGGAAAACCGTTGAGTATGACCATCATTGGTGGTCATGCTAACTAGCTTTACCATTTGCAACAGTCTCTGCTAGCTGCAGCAAATTAGAGAACAAAAAGGAGAGGCGGTGAGCAGTACCACACGAAGTGATTGACAGCAGTAAGACCCGCCTCCTCGCTCTGATTGCGTGTCTCCAGTTAACACTGGGAGGAGGTGGAGGAGCTCGATTGGTTTTCACAGATTAAGTTTCTCATACATAGTGACAGTGATGGTTTCATCAAATGTCTAAAGTATACTTTTTATAAAAGTTACATACTGCAGATTTAGGGCTAACAGTTGGACTTTTTTTTCTAAACAGGTTGAATATAAATACCCAACACACTTTTCTAATATTTTAAACGCTAATAATTTGGGAAAACCCTATATCATTTTTCCTCATAATTTCTGACAATTTGTCACTTCCTCATTTGGGAAGTGACAACACTTCACCATGTTGGTCTATCACATAAATTACACTGGAATTTCTGTTTGCCACATGATGACATGACAAAATTGTTTCTGGAAGTGAGTGCAGTAGGGATGTTGTTGGAACTGCTGTTGCTTGAACCAGCTGCACAGGATGTTTACATGTGTCTTCTTCGGCAGAGATGGCAGAACGTCATGATGTGCAGCTCATTTTGCGGATGGCACGTGAGCTGGTGCACAAAGTCCAGTCTCTGATGGACAACAAGTAACTCTACAAGGGATAACTGGGAGGACTGGGAGTGTGTGTGCAGCCTGGTGTTAGAGTTTCCTGGTCTCCACACATCCAGAGATGTCTGTGGGGGTCCAAATGAAAATCCCAGTGGGGATCCTAAAGGAGATCCTATTGGAAGTCCCAGTGAAGGTCCCTGTGGGGATCCCAGAGGGAGCTCCAGTGGGGGGGCCAGTAAAGGTTCCAGTAAAGGCATCATATGACTGCTTGGCTCTTGCGTTCTGTTTACATGTTCCTTCACCTGGAATGCCCATGGTGTCTGTTCAGACATTTGGATTTGTCTGCATGCTAGTGAGTGAAATCACACTGTGAACGCATTCTTTAGCCCCCCCAGTCTTACAGTGTGTGTGCATGAGAACACACACATTGTTCTGGCTCTTCTCCCAGAGTCCCCTCCTTTTACTGACTCTGGAACTCCTCATTTGGGAAGCCAGCAGGTTCGTTTGCCTAACATGTTCCTCAGCGCAGCACCACAGGAGGCCCCAAGAGGTAGCATTTACACACATTGTTGGATGAGCAGAAGACTTTGCCACGAAGATGCTTTCATCAGTGACCAAATGAACTGTGCCAACTACCTTTTCTCGTGTGTTTTCTACAAGCATGTGTGTTTATAGCCTTTCGCCACCTTTTTAAAGTTTCTTTCATTGTAACCACAAATGTTGCCTTTTATTGACAGCCCAAGGTACTTAGATGCACTTTTCACCTAGAGTGGTGTGTGTCTCACCTTAGTGGTGCTTATGAAGGCTGCATCCAACTTGCAGTGAATGAATTGCAGCCAGTTTTCCTGCACATGGTGTTATGTGTTTGAAGCATGTGTGAAACAAGCCAGAACAGCACAACCATAAAGGGAAAAGCACAGTCTTATTTTCTCTGGTGGGTCATTAAAAGGGGTCGGGGATCAGTTAGATTGAACATAGTGATACAATTTCCACAACTGACTGGATGAGTTCAGTTGTACAGAGGTGGGGTCCGCCCTGGATAGGTTGCCAGCTCATCGCAGGTCAACATAGACACACAAAGCAAACATCCCAAGTTAGTTAACTAACTAAAGAGTCATATTTTTGGACTGTGGAAGAAAGTCGGAGTACCTGGAGAAAACCCATGCATTCACATGAAGGACATGCAAGCTCCACCCAGAAAGACCCCAGACTGTTTTCCCCTGCTCCAGCATGCAGCTCCTTGATCAGAACACATTTTAAAATGATTTTATGATTTGCCCAGTCTGTTAACACTGCATTTCCATTACAAATTTACACAAGACTTTTGTCAATACTCTGCTAATGTAAAAAGAAAAAACACAATTGTGCAATTGCTGTTTCAATTAAATAAGAAGCGCAATTAAAATCCCACATGAATAAGTTTGTATACTCAGTACATTATTAAAAAACATGCTGTGCCACCATTCTCCAACTTCCTGGAGTCTTCATGGATTGTGCCAGTGGCAAGATGTAACGTCTACTTTGCACATGACTTTCTGAGTTCAGATACTCGTTTCCTCCCATAATCCCTTAGGCATGTCAGGTAGGTTACTTGGTGACTACTTGGTCCTCCAGGGAGTGTGTGGTTGTTCCTGACCTGGCTCACTGATGGACCTGCTACTTTTTAAGGTTGACTTTGCCTCTCACCCAGTCACTGCTGGGTCAGGCTGCAGCCCTGCTCCACTAACCAGGTTTACAAGGGTATGCAAAAAATTTTTTAACTACACCAGCTGTTTTAAGGCACAAAACAACACAGCTATTCATTGTACCATTGCTTCTAAATTCTCGTCTTTCCATTTTTTCAAATTTGTTGCTGCAACAATCACTGTCAGAAATATTTGGAGAGAATCTGTATTGTCTGACTTTAATGAAGCGTAATAACAGAAGTTCAAAGGAAGAGGAACTCTACACTTTTAAGTTTTAAACTGGGAAGAATCGTGCTGTGATCTGAAGACACCATGCTGTTATTAAACTCGCTGCATTAACAATCCTGTCTGGAAAAAGTGGCTGCAATTGTTCAGTTGGAATATGATAACCAGCCTAAATTAAAAAAGTCACAAAAAAAAACATTTAGCATTTTACTGATTCAGATCTTAAAAGTCCAGAGAAGGCGTAATTTCCTCTGCATCTGGTGGATCGGTGTTGTAGGAGGTTAGTTTGAGCACATTTCTTTCTGGCTCTGGAGTGAACCAGAGCCAGTTGATACAGTTTCCTCTCCGATACAGTGTGACCCTTTTCAACATGTCCGACATGGCTGCATTTTTCTGGTCATCCAGCATGGACCTCCACCTGTGATCCAAGTGCCAAGAGTCTTCCCCAAACCCTGAAATGTACTGTAGTCATCTGGCTCTCTGATGTTAGTCTGATTCCAAGAACAGGTGGTGGTGTGGATGTACCTTGCCACAGCGCCTGCTCCCTCTCCCTCATGGCGACTGAGGTTCAGGTTGGGGGAGGGTGGGAAGGGGCATCTGTGGCAGAACTTCTTCCATTCAGGACACTGTGTACCAAAGCCTTGAAACAGCCCCCTCTGTGGCATGATGACAATGTGCAATTTCATACTGCATCTTGAAGACTGTTTACTATGTGTGTAAAATATTTTTGGAAATAGTGTTCTTGAATTCTTAACTACTGTGCAATTTCTGTTGTTTGGGAACCCCATCAAAGTCTATATTGTTTGTACATACATAAGAACCAAAAGCCCAATTATTTGTATTCAGACTGAGCATAAATATATAAATCTATAACTTATTTTCAGATCTATTTTTCTGTTGTTCTAACAGCACTAATTGGAGGTGTGTACTGTGCAGAGATGGAGAATGTGTGCAGACTGTGTTATACATTGATAAAGTGTTCTTTATCAATGTTGTGCACTGACTTTAAGATTTATAATTATTTAAGAGAGCTAATGATGACTGCATTGACAAATGTGTATTGGTCAGGATGTATCATTTGCCTTGAATGTAACGTGTTATTAAAGAAGAGGTGGTTCATTAGGTTGCTGTTCATTTATTTCAATAAAATATGAAACGATACGGCAATAATGGAAACGGGACAAAACTGATTGGTGTTTTAAGGAATATGAACGAACTGTATTAAATATGTTCTGATTGATTTATTCATTATAAGACAGATAAATGTTTTCAGCAAACTTGTTTACAAAAAGAAGGGTGTTGGGCGCAGTTTACACAATATTGCAAAAAATGAGAATGAAACCAATATTTAAAAACAAACATAAAAGCAGATTGTATGAGTTGTACATATGGATGCATTTGACTGCAGAGTTGGCAGTCTGGCAATGATTTAATCTGAAAGTTAAAAAAACAGACAAACCAACTTGGGGTCGGGCCACACCTTGCCTTCTCTGGGTCTGCTCCATTCCATTCTCCAAATACTAGCTGTGTTTCTATCAAAAAAAAAATTATGCACATTGTGGAAATTTAACGTTGAAAAAGTTAGCTTTTCAACTTTTTCAAGTTGAAGTTATTTCAACTTGAAAAAGTTGAAATAACTTCCTCAATTTTTGCCTTGGGAATCTAGAGGATCTAGGATCTAGAGGATTCCCAAGGCAAGACTTGTCTGCTGCAGTTATTGCACCTCTTTTACTCTCAGGCAGCTCCAAAGCCAAAAAAGCATTTAAATGGAAAACTTTCAATAATATGACAAAAGATTTAATGAATCTCAAGCTGGTAGTTTTTTCTTCTCTAATTGAAACTTGTTAAAGTTCAGGATTAAGTACTTGTGTTAAAGCTGTAAATTTTTATTTTTCTACATATTTCTTAGAACTGTCTATGTCCTAACAGTATTAGAAAGACAACCTGAGAAAAAAAATCAAGCTCCTCCACCTCCTTCCAGCAGAGCACTAATTAGTAAAATGTACTGTGACAGAGAGGCACAAACAGGAAGCAGCATAAGAGGACAGAGGAGAGACAACTTGATGATGGCAGGAAGAAATGGGAGAGGTTGTCTCTATCCCATCTCATAATGATAATAGCTAATCTTCACTAGTTGCAATTAGGCCTATCACGATAACAAATTTTGCAGAGCGATTGTCTAAAAAATTATTTTTGATAAATATTATTTTGAGACCTTTTGACACTGATTTAATGGAAATGACTAATTATGCATGAGATTTCCTGCATGAGATACACTTTATTTTCAAATGAACATGTAGCACTGGAACTAATAAACAAAACAACCAAATATAAAAATAAAATGGATTCTCAGCCTCTTAACAAAAAACGTCCTTGAATAAAAACTAAACAACATAAAGCCAAAGTGGAAATAAATACTGCATTCAACCAAGAGTGCAGATTATGAAGTCTGTATTGCCCTTCGGTAATCTCTAGATTTAAATAAAGAAGACGGACACATCCGACTTCCTAATGCAGTAGTTCATACATGATTTTTTGCCCCTATTTTCCCCTTATGACAATCTTAGATCGTTGGCCGATCTAACCGATCATCCTGCAGTGTGCGGTGTTTTACAGTAGATCGTCTTGGCCGCTCCGATCTAAATCAGGGGTTTTCACCGACTGGGAGCTTAACACTGAATGTGACAGGTAGCCAATCAGAAAGCCGGATTCTCCTCCTGGTTTCTGAGGGGAAATTACGGAGGGGAATCCCAAACAGGTGACATGACACACACAAAGTCCAGCAGACATCGGAGATAATATGTAAAAACAACAATAATATTTATTTAACGTTTCGTGCAAATATCGAAATGAAAAGGAGAGGAGTTGGAGCCAAATTACTGCCTCAGTTGATGAACCCGGTAGGTTTTCAGCTGTTCTTCGTTAACGTGACATAAATAGGTTATGATGATTTTCATTCAGTCAGGACTTTACGCTGACACTAGCCACATGCCTCACAGGTAGATTCTAGTAAAGCATTGATTAATGCCTGGTTTTAAAATTAGTTAACTGGACTTGTAGCCATTATTTTGTGCCCATGTGGCTGGACACCACACGGTACGGAACCCGATTGAACCGTTATACCTGGGATTTCTGTCAGGTTTTGAAAATGGGCCGACAGTCCGCCAACAACTCGTGTAGTGTGCGCTGGACATTACACTAAGGAAGAGCACCGGAGTTGAGCCTTTTTTCATTCTGTGTCATCAATAGAAAGAAAAAAAGACAGGAAGAAACGATAAAGCCGATAATTAAAATGAGGTCGATAGGTTTAATTTATCCTCTGATTGATTTATCGTTTATCGCGACAGACCTAGTTGCAATGTGAGCCTGTACAATATGTTGAGTTTCATCATAGAGGTAAAGCCCATACTGCTATGGTGGAAGGCCTATTTAAGTATAATATACAATTCTTACCCTGACCTTTCTAGAAAGAGCTTGTACATGCTGTGGGAGTTCACAGGCAGCATTAATAGGCTGGGAGTCTGCAACCTGTCCTACTGTGGCTCTTACAAACCAAAAAAGGAAATGATTATGATCATGCCTGCAACAAGAAATGGTAATTCTGTTTTTTTTTTTAAAGTTCTTATGGAATATCTGCATATAATATATGCGGCAGATTTTTAAAAGAAACTGGCTTCAAACTATACAACCGATCTGTCTTTACTTTCCATATTTATAGACGGGGCGTGCAGAAACCACTAAAAGGGCAGGTGCTCAAAAAAAGAGCACAACTAACCACATTCTAGGACAGAATATTAAAGCCACACAGCTTTCAGAGTTTAATAAACAATGATTTATTACAAAATTGTGAGATATAAAATCAAAGCGAAGGGAAATCTCTATACAGAGCATACAACTATGCATATGTAAGATATTTTATCAGTAATTTCTCATATAGTCCTTTTTTGTTTACCCATTTTTCAATAATCTCTTTTTCTATTTACTCATTTTTCATTAGTCTATTTTTTAATTTAATTCTTTTCCAATTTCTTTTTTCCATTAACCCGATTTCCTATTTCCCAGTTTCATTAATCAATTTCTCATATATCCCTTCTTTATTTACCCATTTTTCTTTTACATATTTTTCATTTAACATGTGTTTGAAAAATGGTTAATTTTCCTATTTTCCTTATTCATTTAGTATTTCATTATTTTCTTATTTATCACGACCACACGACAAATAAAGTCAGGAGTAATAACACCATTTTCTAATGAAGTTAATGAGCTTCAGCTTATTGATAGCCCGTTAGTAGGTCGCCATCTTTCTTGAAGCAAAGTACGGTGACGCTAACCAACCAATTGGGAAAGTTGTAGCCTGATGACGTGCCTCTCCTCATTTGCATTTATTTTTTTCCCCCTTTTTCCAAGTTTCGAGGGGAAAAATAGAATGTGATAAATAAGAAAATAAGGAAATACTAAATGAATAAGGAAAATTGGAAAATTAACCATTTTTCAAACACGTTAAATGAAAAATATGTAAAAGAAAAATGAGTAAGTAAAAGGGATATATGAGAAATTGATTAATGAAACAGGGAAATAGGAAATCGGGTTAATGGAAAAAAGAAATTGAAAAAGGGTTAAATTAAAGAATAGATTAATGAAAAATGGGTAAATAGAAAAAGAGATTTATGAAAAATGGGTAAATGAAAAATAGATAAAAGAAAAATGGGTAAATAAAAAAGGGCTATATGAGAAATTGATTAATGAAATTTACCCATTTTTCAAATTAATTTGAAAAATGGGTAAATAGAAAAAGAGATTTATGAAAAATGGGTAAATAGAAAAAGAGATTTATGAAAAATGGGTAAATGAAAAATAGATAAAAGAAAAATGGGTAAATAAAAAAGGGCTATATGAGAAATTGATTAATGAAACAGGGAAATAGGAAATCGGGTTAATGGAAAAAAAAATTGAAAAAGGGTTAAATAGATTAATGAAAAATGGGTAAATAGATTGGGATTAATGAAAAATGGTTAAATGAAAAATATATTTAAAAAAGGGGAATAGAGAAATTGATAATCTTAAAAATAAATGAAAAAATGGGTTAATGAAAAAGGGAAATTGATAAGTGGTTAAATGAAAAATAGATTAATGAAAAATGGGTAAATGAAAAAGATAAAAAAGGGGAATAGAGAAATCAATAATATGAAAAACAAATAAAAAATTGGGTTAATGAAAAAGCTAAATTATTTAACTTTTTTTTTATTTGTTTCACTTTTTTAATACTAATTTTTTTTATTTATTTCACTCATTTATTTTTATTTATTTTTGGCTGAAATGGCTCTCCATAATGATGGTCCATTGAGCAAAGCATAGCTGCATCAAACTTTAATGTGGAATTGCAGAAAGAAGAAAAGAACAAAGCAGACATTTGTTAATGCATGCCACCATGAGAAAAGCCTACCGAGTTTTGCTTAAAAAAACTTTTTAAAACATTTAAATCACACATTTTTGTTTCATGAAGTGATTTTTTTCTTGCAAAACCAACTTATTTGTGCATGTCAGAATTTTTTTCTTGCTATTCTAAGTTTTTGTTTGACCCAAAGGTTTGCTTGTGATTCACGCATGACGTGGGCAAAAGATTTCTGATGTGTGCAAATAAAAGTTTGTTTGGCAAATAACTATTTAAGTTCACAAGACAAAAATTAATTTACTTAAAAGTTTTTTAAACAAGACGATTTGTTTAAAAAAAAGAAATCATTACAATTCTAAAAGTTTTGATTACAATTTTATAAACTTAACTGAGGTTAGTTTTTTCCCCATTGAATAATTGGGAAAAAATGTAACTGCATTCTCTGCGAACCAGACCATAAACTTAAAAGTCTGGATTGAATTTTTTCCCCTTCATTAATTACACACATTGTTGGACTTTTATTTAAGTGCTATTCTCTTTCAATATACAAATGTATCTTAATGCCAGAATAAATGCAATGTACATTATGCAGCAAAGGAAATTAGACATATCTCCATTACGGAGATGGGTTTTGGACAGGCAATGTGCCTTGTACACAGGTAAAACGCTTTTTAATTATCTAGCTTTGCTAGCAAAGTCGATAGCTAGCAGCTAGCTAATAGCACATCAACAACAGCCTAATATCTGTATGATAAAAATACTGAATTGATAGATAAGAACAGTTTTTCCTCACCTGTCTGTCTCCTCCACTCAGTAGTTCTTCAGAGAAAGAGACGCAGAGGCCTGTCAGTGTCTGTTGTATTTCATTACCTTTCTGCTTAAACCACGACTCCGAGTTGAAGCAGTTTTTGATAAATTAATTCATCAAAAACTGTTCTGTAATCTGGAACGTTCGCTACGTTGAGCTCCAGTTAGCTGCTTTATCTCACTGCGCGAGAGGCAACTGCGTCATGCGTCACGGGCAAAAGGTCAAAGGTAACAAGGTGACCGGAGGGCTTATTATGTTGTACAAATAATAATAATAATAATTTTAGTACATGCTAATGTGTCAGAAGAGGGCTTAGAAAATAATACCAAAAAAAATTAAAAAAAAAATTGACCAAAAGGGCCCTTGGGGGCAAGGAGCAAAAGGGGCAGTGCTCAAGCAGCCCCAAGCCCCCTCTGCACGTGCCTGTTTATAGAAAAGGCCCACCTCATTTTACAAAAGTTTTTTCTCTTTTGTACCAGAGCATTGCTTTTATTTTAAAATATCATAAATAGGTAAATTAGTTTTTCACTGCTTCCATGTTAAAATATTTTATGCAGTACATATTTAGAAATGTGTCTTTTGTGGCTCTAGGTGAATTTTATTTTGTAACAGCAGGGGAAAAAGTGGCTCTGTGAATGGAAAGGTTTCTCTCTCTGACCAGCCATGTAAGCTCACTATGAAAATATGAACACAAACCCAAAGGAGTGAGTCAAACTAAAGGCATGGGGGCAAAATTCAACCCTCCATAGGTGGCCACATAAATATCATTGTCAAGAGAACAGTTTTGTGTTTAAATTCATCAATCAAATCACATATTTTCCTGCATATTTCACATCCAAGTGAAAAGATTGATGACATCTTCAACATGAAAAAAAGCATCAACAGACGTGTTTTCTTTAAAAGCATAATTTATCACTTCCGATCCATTAAAATAAACAGTACCCTATGGCATTGCACAATAAAAAGGCATTGAAACAAAAATGAAACATTAAAATAAGTATTGCAGCTTCTGAAAGCTAATCACCCCATTCATATACTGGTTTGATTTTAGATCACTGGACTTTCTTACAACAGAATCACAGTTTTTCCTCTAAACATCCAGAGGTCGTTCCTACAAACTTAATGAATGTGATGGGACACAAAATAACAATCAGCAGACATTCCATGGTGCTGAGAAGAGGCACATCTTCTCACGTTAAGGTACAACACTGAAGGCCAAAGGTCCTCCTAAAGCAGAGGAGGGAGAGCTGCCCACAGGAAGAGGAACCAGATGAGAGCGCTTGGATGTGCCAACGTCCAGCGCAGATGGAGAGGCGTCTTTTAGCCAGAGTCCACCCAGTTCTGGACAGAAACGCAGGAACAGAGTGAGCTGGAGAGTTTGGCAAAACTCTAATTTACTCCAACAAAAATCAGAGAAACACAGACCCGGAGCTGTAGAGGTCTTTCTGTGTATGTAAACTGCTGAGGGTTACTCAGCTGAGCTCATCTGTCAGTGCTCATTATTCTGAGTTGCTTTCTGACTGATGACGTATAATTTGAAATTCTAAAGGTTATTTTTACTGTCTGCCCAGCAGAGGGTGCTGCTGACTAGACTGAGAGGAGTTCAGTGAAATCTCCACATTAAATGCAATCAGGCTCTTTGCAGAAAGATCAGTCCAGAACAAATAGAGCAGGTGTTCGGAGTTGTCCACTGATTAAATATTGGACAGAGACTTGTAGGGGTGACATTATGTATTTTCCAGACAAATGACATTTTATAGCACAATCAATTAACTCTTCTGCACTTGTTCTAATGTTACATAAAAATTTATCAAATATGACTTAAAAGAAATTTGACTTTATTTTGACACCTTAAAACTGGCCTCCGTCTCTTTCCGAAGCTCTTGTTCTGTCAGACACTCGGCCTTCAGTGCATCATGAGAAACAAGCTTATCATCGTTCTATTTACAACAGTCCTTAGGAGCGTTGGACTCACAAGTAAAATAAGATATTCCTTTATTAATCCCACAATTTACATTGTTACAGCAGTATAAAAGACAGAGCAGAACCAATATAAAAATCTATATATACACAGTGAAATCAAGACTCATAGTTCAGCCAGGTGTTTGCTAACTGCTGCTGGCACTAGTCTGGAGGAGCAGCGTGGGGCAGGTTGCTCTGTGAGGCAGAAGCTTGGTTAGAGGTTGAAGCTTTGTGAAAATAGGAGGTACTTTGTGAGAGCAACTGTGGTTGCCATGGAGATTAAAAGATTTCTCAAACATGCATGAAAGAATCAAAGCAACACTCCAGTTATGTTTTATAATGAAACAATAACATTATGGCATGATAATGATACTAAGCTCCAAAAGGTTTATTTCACGCAATACTGCCCCTTTAGAGTATGTAACTTTTTTTTACATATTTGTTGAAACAGAAAATTTTGAGAAAAAGATTGAGCTCCTCCACCTTCTCACAGTGCTAACTAGAAACAACCAATCAAAGGCAGGAGCAGGTTTTAGTGCTGTCAATCAAAATCTAGTGTTGCACTGCTCATCCTCTCTGCTAAGATGCAGCTAGCATAGCCTGTAGTGAATGCTAATGGTAGGTTGCATGGCCATCGATAAACAGTTTTCCTGTAACAGTAAGTTGTTCCTTACAGTTTACTGTTGTAAGAAACACTGAAACGCTATAAGCAGCATAGATTGACATGTCAGAACTTATTGCAGCTTTAATGCCAGCAGCAGGAGCATCCTGTTGATGGGAATGCTCAGAACTCAGCTGTCTTGGAAGTCATCAGTTTCAGAGAAGCAATAATCATGAGAGCTGATCAGCCAATCCGAGAGAGACCTTGGGAAATATGAAGCATGTTGCACTTGATGACCAATGAGATTAATCTTCTGGGTTTTTTTAGCCATATTCTTGTAATTCAGTCACAGATCAAGAATGCAAACAGTCCATCGTCAATAAAACTCGACTGTGTTCAGACATATAACCATATAATCTATTTAGTGAAAAGACAAGTTTTCATTTAAAAAATTAACACATTCATTGCTGCTTGTGGTGATAAGGTGTATATTACTTTAAAATTATTTTTCATGAATTTACAAATAATCAATAAAACAAAACTCCTTGAGCTCCAAACGATGATGTCATCAGTATAAAACAAAATATTCTTAAGAATATTTTTTAAACAACTTTGAAGTAAAGATGTTACAGTGTGTGAAGTCAGATCTGTGGATCTTTCATCATTAGGATCATATTGGTAGCTGTGAAACTGTACCTTTGTGCTCCTCTGCTTCTAACTGGGGTTGGGTCTCTCTGCAGACTTCTGCATCTGTGTAGAAGAACAAAGAGCTGCTCAGTCCTGCTGTTGGTGGGGGAGATGCAACCAGCAGCGTGCTGCAACACCACAGTCACCACATTCAGACACATTCTGTTGAGTTGCAAACAACCAAACAAGCAAAAAAGGCAGTTTGAAACAAAACACCACCATCAAACCACCAGCAGGGGTTAGACAAGTTCTAAAATCAAAATATAACACAAGAGGTAAATAAATCCTAAGCTTAACACTGAGAACATGAAGCAGTCATGGAGTTGACAACACAAATGAACAACAGGATACAGATGGTGACACAGTGGAGAGCTGAATAACTGGAAGCAGACGGAAGAATTAAAACTGATCTTCCACACAGCCACATGGTCTAACTAAAATTAGGCTCTGACAATAAAAAAAGATTAATCTGTGACAAGAAATAACAACAACAACAAAAGAGACAAATAGCTCAGCAACAGGCAGTGGTGTTACTGTACCTGTGATTGCTCTTTTAGGAAATCTGGGAGCTGAAATTCACCTTTATAGACCTGGAAAAACAAAGGGCTGGCTTTAGAACTTCACTGGACAATCCTGGAACAGTTTGATGTAATGAGACTTCACAGAAAACAGTGACATATTGAGTGGGTTGTTTATCCTTTGCTAACTTCCACAATGGCTTTGGAGCAAAAAGAGGCTTAAAAGAAACAAGGAATCTGGGATCGACGGGGTAGAGACAGTCCACATCCCACAGGACGTCCCTACAAACCTCCTGGACAAGAAAACCTTGTTGTCTCCCATTGTACAACGGACAAGAGTTGAGCTTTTCTTCACACACCACAATAACAGATGAACACAGGAAGTGACCAGTTGTCAAATGGATGAACAGAAGCTAGTGAGTAAAAGAGAACCTGGAGGCTGGAACTGAAAGGCAAGTAATGTTTTAGAGAAGTCACGTCAGATTAAGAGATTTCTAAAACCTGCATCAGTAAAAGCAGCAATTTATACGGCCGTTTTAATTAATTTCTGAAACAATTTGGAGATAACATGGCTCACTATCTCCCATGTATCTAAAACTAATAGGAAAAAAGGGAAAAAAGGGGATTCTAACCCAGATGAAAAAAGACAAGGGGAAAAAGCTAAATGAAAAGCACTTTGTCTTGTTAGGAAGTTGTGTAACAAAGTTATCCAGAACGGTTATGTCCTCAAATCAGGACATTACCAAATTCAATTTAAAGAATCTATACAATAAGATGTTCTTATAACATAGATTCATAAAGCTACCCGAAGTAACTCAAATATCAAACATTGTTCATGTTTGATGTTTGAGTTTTCTCAACACAGAAGGAGTATCTCTTACATGCTGTCCATCACAAATTTACCTTTACTAGTTACTAGTTACTACTTACTTTACTAGCCTTTACTAGTTCTAGCACTTCTACAGGACTTCAATGCATCTTTCTGAATTTCTAAGAGAGAAAAAGCAATGAAAATTATTAAAACAAACTGCACTTGTTAATACAAGGAAAAAGCACTATCATGGAACAGATTTAGTATGCATGTTGTGTGTGTGTGTGTGTGTGTGTGTGTGTGTGTGTGAGAGAGTTCTGTAGTTCCCAGCAGCAGCTCTGGGCTGGCTCAGAGCAGTCTGGACTACAGATGAAAAATGGTCCCCAGGAAAAAAAAAAAAAAAAAAAAAAAAAAAAAATCAGAAACATGTTCTCATTTCTCCTCCTTGGATCTTGAGAATCAGATTCTGTTCCACTTCTGGGCACTTCCTTGCCAAGATCCCAAGACAGCAACACAACACGCAGGAGGATTAGCCACTGATTTAGTTTTGTGTGGAAGTTTGATCAGCGAGTCTCAGTATTGGGCATAATGACTGAAGACCGGCTCAATCCTTCGTGTGTGATTGCACTGTAGGTCCATTTTCAATTATTAATATTGTACGGTATGCGTCAGTGTTCAATTCTACTCCTGGTGCAACACACACACACACACACACGACTGACTTCTTCTAGGGCACCAGGTCTAATGAAGCACTGGATAAGTTTGGGTTCAGAATTCTCCAGAACCAAAGATGCAGATCAAAGGCCTGCTGTCATGACTGCTTCATGGGACCCTGCAACATAAAGCCAGGTTTCCTTTTTCCTGCAGGCTCTGACCTCCAGATCCATTACTACTGAAAGATGCACTATAAATGGTTCTGAAAGAGGGATATTCATAAGGTGATAATATATGGTTTCTTGTAGTGATGGACAGAAAACAAGCCGATTCTCAGACTGCATAGGCTGGCTCAGTCCCCACACTGCAGACACAAATGTTGCATTGTCTTTTTTTCCCCTCATCTTGCCACTGCTGAAGAAGAAGAAACTCTGCTCTGCTGATGGAAGGGCAGCAGTATCCAGCCCTTTCTCTTAGTTTGGACCTCAACTCAAAAATGGAAACATTTTGTGTGATTTACTGTTAAAAATAAAATGAAATACTTTGACTTACAATTTTTATTCTTTTAGCACTGACTGGATGGTTCAGATTTTTTTCGTTTTGAACAAAAAAAAAATCAAGCAAAACTGATATTGCACTCATCACAGTTGCAGCAGTGCAGACCTAGAGCTGGGTGCCGGTGGCATGTTACGTATCACAATGTTGTTCTGAAAACAATAGAACTTCTGCAACCCACTCAGAAAGACTGTATAACATTCCTGCAGATATAAGTTCCTCCAGTCATATAAGTAGTCTTGGCATTGTTTTTTTTCAAACCAGTAATTTTTCTAAAGCCATAACAGGGAATCACACAAACACTTTATTTTGTTGGTTTCTTAATAATTCTGATTATGTGTGCTTGACATAAATTACTCCAAGACAAAAAACAAGCAAACAAAAAAATTGTCTTGGTTAATGTTGTCTTTACAAATACATTTTAAACAATGTCAACTTTGTATTAAAAGTGTAATTTACCAAATGACAATTAATGACAGCAGTCATAAATATTCATGAAGACTCCTTCGTGTTTATAACAGGTGTTATGTTTACGACAGTGTCATGTCAGTCTTATTCACACACCTTCAAATAAAGTGTTACAGATTATTTTAAAGCTATCTAGGAAAATAGGTAATCTTATAAAAAGTAGCATTTTAATTAATGTAAATAAATATGTTACACTTTGTTGATGTACATTTTAAGAATAATCCAGAAATATTTATTCAGCGTACGGACAAATGAACCAAAGGTACAAATCATGCTTTCAGAACAGATCGAGTAGTAGCAGGCACATTGTTCCCGATACCCGATCTAGAATTTTTTTCAATATTGGGACGATACAGATTCTAACATCGGAGCAGTGCATCTCTCTACCGTCAGCCTGAACAACACATAAAAACAACAGAGTTTTGGGAACAATTTCTCCCCCAACATGGCTGTTTTCTCAAGGTTTTTCAGTGAAAAAGGAAATCCAAGAGCAACTACTAGTGAACTGAAATTGCTGACTTAAGTATTTCAAAACGATCCTAAATCTCATAGCTGTGTGGACCAGAACGTTCACATGGTACGAGTATAAGTAAGCTAAAGCTTCAGCCTCAGCATTGCCCAGTGACTCAGCTTCAAATTCAGGAGGTAAAGCATGCCAACAGCCCAGTGCATTTGAGAAGCTGCCAGAGTTGACTTACAACCAGATACACACTGATCTGCTTCCATCCTCTGTGGGAGGGAACTTGGAGAGGAGACATTAAACAAATTGTTTTTATTTTAAAAGCACAGTGAACATAGTTTAACTGTTCTGATTTCAGTTAGAAACAGGAGAGAGAAAGAAGTTCCGCTAGACTTAAATATAATTATGCTAAAGGATCCATATTTTTTAAAGTGATAATCAAAAAAATTGATTATCACTTTTTGATTAGGGACGCTCCAATCAGATTTTTTTGCAGTCATTGATCATTCATGAGGGCCGATCACTGCCGATCACAGATACCGATCTTATGGATTGACTGTTATTATTGTTTTTTGGTATAAATGCTACTGGCTATATGATCTGACAAAAAGAAGCTATAAAATCACCCTAATTTAGACAAAACATACAAAAATCTTGCAAGCACAATGCAGCAAGTGATCAGGCAAAACTACAACTGAAAAACCCGATATCAGTAATAGAATATTTAATGAGTTCACAGCCTAAATTTGATTTGTAGTCAAATAAATCTCACTACCTGCCTATAACAAATATTGTCAAGTAAAAAGGGAAACATTCAAAGTCAAATCCAGGTTAACATTGAAATAAGTTACTAAATCCAAACAGATAGTTGATTATTTGACTCATGTTGTTTATTGGCAGGGATATTTCAAACTACATACTGCAGCTACATTGTGCCTCCATCTTTTTATCTAGATGATTTTTATGGTTCCACTTTGCCAGATCACATAGCATTTATACTTAGAAAAAAATTAATAGCCAATCCAGGTGATCAGTATCGGCTGGCAGGGATCGGCCCTCATGGATGATCACTTTTGGAATCGGCAGAAAAAAACATAATTGGAGCATCCCTAGTTCTCATTGATCCCTAGTTCACATGACAAAAATTGCATGATTTTGTTTGCATAAAGAGTCAATACCATAATATTACACCCATCTGCTTCTGCATGGCTGTTGACAAATTGGATGCATTGATTTCTGAAGAGTTAGGCACAGGGGATTTCTGCAAAATCAATGGCTTGATGCAGTTGACTGGGTTTCCCTACATGAATAACTTTTGACCAATTGACATTGTAAACTCAATTAGACTTTCTTGTGTTAAACTAGGACAAAATGAGTCTTTTGATTAATCCTATTTGTGTTTAGGATTTCATTTTATTGGTATGTGTGTGACAAAGTGATTTAGTTTGTGTTCACCACTTGTCCCTTATTCTTATTTGATTCACTTACTTTCTATAGTTGGTTATATTGCTTAATTTAAACATTACTTTGTAACTTTGCGTCACTTACTATCCCGGGTTTGTTTGTGTTAGCATTATGTCGCAGTTTCCATCTATTTATATGTTTAGATTAAAGCTACTACTTCTGGACCATTGGTTGAATTTGTTTCTTTTGTTTCAAGGTACATTTATGATATTTGTTTTCCTTTTTACTCACCATTATTTGTCCCTTGTAGATCTGCAGCAGGGCAGGAGTATGGGAGAGGCCGGCTCAGTATTTCCTGCTTAAATGGCTGGATGATGTCATTGATTACCTGGCTAGGTTCTACCAATTAGAGGGTTTTCTTTTGTGTGTTACTTTGTTTGTTTTTCTTTAAAGTAACTTTTTGAGTTATCTTGTACTATGTGGTTTATTATGCAGACAATTTCATTATGTTGGAGTTTGTAAATTAGATTAATAATTTTATTGTTTCTCTGTTTAGATGTTGTTTGTTTGACCTGCTTCATTGTGGGTCAATCACAATCACAGTCAATCACAGGTGCATTGCCAACTGGCTATAAAAACAGCAAGTTTTTGGAAGCAAGCTAAGGAGAGATGTCAGTCTGAAGGAAGAATAAAAGTTATCAGAAGAAACTGAAACCTGTGGCTGATGCTGATTTTTTTGTTCACCTCCTGACGCTTGTGCCTACACTACCTTACAGTATGGATATGATTAATTTTGTATATCTGTATAATTGAAAGGAACTGGATCTCTGTGCCTTTCTAAGTTAAAAAATGTTAATGGCAACAGTAGGTCCTTTAGCTTTGTTAAAGAAAACAAAGTATTTCAAAATGATCCTAAATCTCATAGCTGTGTGGACCAGAAAGAGACATGGCTAAACACTGAAAGAAAGGGCCAAGTGTGTGAAATCTGACCTTTCTGAACTACTTTTGAGGTTTAGTTTTACATTCTTCAGGTACTGCTAGAAAAACGCTGCAGTAGACACAAGTTCACAAGTGGATTAAGTAAATAGTGAAGATGACCAACAGATTAGTTATAAAGAGATTTAGCCAGAGAGGTCGGAGTTTGTTTTTTTAAGAGACAGACAAGATTTGAGATGAGACTGTGGGATCATCTGGTCTGCCAACTATCTGCCACTGAAGTAAAAAGACTGGCAAGCAAAATGTAAGGAGTGTCATGGAGGTGCTTTCCATCTAGCACATTGCAAATAAAAACAAAGAAATAATAAGCAAAACTGCATCTTTTGAGATGAATTTGTAAATAGGTATTTATGATCAGCTTTGTACCAAAAAAGCTATTAGTTAGCAGAGTTCCTTCAGGCTTTGATTTACTTGAAAATCATCACACTTGACTTTGGAAACCACAATCAATAGCTCAAAGCGACTTTGGAGTTGTTCTGATCCCTAGTGAGAAATGGATATTGGGATCAATAAATTCCCTGCTACTCCGCACAAGTAATAATGAGATGAGTTGAGAGGCGTGGAGAGATGATACAAAAATATACCATAAAAAGCGTCACAATTTTAAAGGATTGCATCTGCCTTGCTTTCTTTGGTTCAATACTGATAACTAGCACAATATTTACTGCTCTTGAATTTAACATCCAACAGTCCACATCCAGTATGCAAGTAGGTGGTTTATTTTTTTCTTTGTTTTAGATACAGAAATGTGTCCCTCCACAAGCCAACAGTCAAAAGCAATGTACAACTACACATAAAGCAATCCAGACTTCTAAAAACATTGCATTTTATTCAAGCTGCAGAACATAATTTTAATAAAAAAATATGTTTTCTCCATATTTGTTAAAGCTGTCACCATGTCATAGCAGTTTGTTATGAGACAGATAATCTGTGAAAACAATCAATCTCCTCCATCTCCTTCCTGAATTACTATTACGGGCAGTGTTGTATAAAGTACTGAAATCTCAGAGTCAAGTAAAAGTATAGGTTCCTCTCCAAAATATGACTTTGGTAAAAGTCCAAGTCACTGACTGAAATGTTACTTGAGTTAAAGTCTTAAAGTATCTGAATTTTCTTGTACTTAAGTATGGAAATGACTGTAAAAATGGATGTACTCAAGTAATGTAATGAAAAGTACAAGTAAAAAGTAAAACAAGGCAAATGCAGTTTGAATGACATTTTTTATATTTTGGTAAACTTGTCAAATACAGTTAAAGTAATAAACACAACCAAGTGCAGGCAAAAGTAAACCTGCTAATAAATAAACCTGCAGGCATCATTAAGTTAAGAAAAGTAGGTGGTTTTCCTATAGCACAAGTTTAACTTAACCTGCTTTACAACTGAACCAGCTTCTTAGTTTCCCCTTCAGGACAGAAAATACAAAGTTTTTGTAAGCCTTAAGTTTTCCCTTCAAGTGGTCAGTGCTGAAAATGAGAAAAATAGTCAGTACAGAAAATGTGGCCAACATGAAGAAAAATAGCCGTTACGATTAATTTCTCTACTTCACAAACTATTGGTGCAACAACTGGTCATTATGTGGCATTAGGGACATGTGGCTGCTGCTCATCGCCAGAGTTGCTTTGTGTTTAATGGGAGAAGAGAAACAGGTGTTTTCATAGACATATTATAAGGATAGACGCCTCATGCTCCGCTCTCGCCTATTGTCGCTGACGAGATTTAGGGCGGCCATCTTGGAGCGGTAGACCACAACACTCAGCATTATGTGTTTAGCAGGGAAAATGACGTATCGGCACATTTAATCGATCATAACATGCCTTTTTGTTACTGGGAACTATATTCAAACATCTATCAAAGCTATATTTATAAACAATTGTATTATTTAAGTATGTTTTTAATACATAGTTCAACATATTTAAATATGCTTAGTGGCCATAACAATAGAATAGGAATGGAATATTCTGATATTGATGTATGATGAGCAAATTACAAAGCACACAGCCTTGGATAATTTATTGTGAACGGCTGTGTGTATAATTTATTATAATACTTATTTATATAACTACACAAACACAAATAATGATTAATACTGAATTATATATATATATATATATATATATATATACTGCTAAAAAATAAAGGGAACACTCAAATAGCACATCCTTGTTTAATTGTTCTCTTTATTTTTTTGAGCAGTGTATATAGATTCAGTCCAAAATCCGATGTGATCCATCCAGCTGCAGTGAACCCGTCTCTCTTTATTTATAGATTCTCCCTCTTCTTCCTCACATTGTGTCTTTATGAAACTTTCAAAACAAAAACGGAAGATTTGGGATGAATCTTACTAGTGAAAGCATTACATAAAAATAGTCTTTACCACCTGTGTAAACTTTGCTGATGAATGTTATAACATAATATAAGTTTTATAATATATGTTACATTGTTTAATTTCTAATATAGGCTCTTGTGTCAGACAATTTAAGTCAATGTTAGAGAATAATAATTTTTTTTAGATTTACGGAATCTCAGTTATCCTTCATATCCGGGTGGAACCCCGTATTACACCAAAGCACTGTAGCTAATATTAGCTGTTATCTCGCCAGTAGACATAAATACAGTAAAGTAATATTCTAATCTCAATATAAACACAATAATATGTCCATCTTACTTGTGAAATGTTGTCTGTGGAGCCTCACATCAATAATCCATTGATCAGAACAACAATATCCCTCAGTGCTGAAACATCTTCTGTTTTAATTGAGCAAAGTAGGAGGGACTACCGCTCCAAGATGGCCGCCGTATTTCCTGCGCCGGAGCAGCCAATGCGGGGTCTGCTCTGATATTATATTATGTCTATCGGTGTTTCCTATTGGTGGTGATGAACAAGCCCAGGCAAGTACAGACTTTGTAGCAGTCAATTAGTAGGTGGGTCAAAACTCTAGTGTTTCTCTTTCTCGCTGTTTTGTAACGAGTAACTAAACCACACATTGAAAATGTATCGGAGTAAAAGTATGAAATTAAGTTCGGAAATATAGTGAAGTAAAAGTGAAAGTTATCAAAAATTTTCATACTCGAGAAAAGTATGAAGTACTCCAAAATATACTTAAGTAAAGTAGTGAAGTATTTTTACTTCGTTACTATAAAACACTGATTACGGGTTAAAGTAATGCACCGTTCTGACCAAAACAACCAATCAGAACTAGTAGAATGCTCTTAGCACTGTCAATTAGCCTCATTCACTCACTGCTAAATGCGCTAATGGTGGAGAAACAACTTATTACAAGAAACCGTTTACTGGTAGCTATGCTAACTAAACTGAGCATCAGTGTTGTATAAAGTACTGAAATCTCAGAGTGAAGTAAAAATATAGGTACCTCTCCAAAATATGACTTTGGTAAAAGTCCAAGTCACTGACTGAAATGTTACTCGAGTTAAAGTCCTAAAGTATCTGAATTTTCTTGTACTTAAGTATGGAAATGACTGTAAAAATGGATGTACTCAAGTAATGTAATGAAAAGTATAAGTAAAAAGTAAAACAAGGCAAATGCAGTTTGAATGACATTTTATTATATTTTGGTAAACTTGTCAAATACAGTTAAAGTAATGTACACAACCAAGTACAGGCAAAATTAAACCTGCTAATAGATAAACCTGCAGGCATCATTTGGTTAAGAAAATTAGGTGCTTTACCTACAAGGTTAATTTAACCTGCTTTACAACTGAACCAGCTTCTTAGTTTCCCCTCCAGGACAGAAAATACAAAGTTTTTGTAAGCCTTAAGTTTTCCCTTCAAGTAAGGTCAGTGCTGAAAATGAGAAAAATAAATAGTCAGTACAGAAAATGCGGCTAACATGAAGAAAAACAGCCGTTCCGATTACTGTACTTCACAAACTATTGGTGCAACAATTGGTCATTATGTGTGGCATTAGGGACATGTGACTGCTGCTCATCGCGAGACTTTGTGTTTAATGGGAGAAGAGAAACGGGTGTTTCCTATTGGTGGTGATGAACAAGCCAAGTAGGCTATCAACTTTGTAGCAGTCAATCAGTAGGTGGGGTCAAAACACGAGCGTTTCTCTTTCTCGCTTTTTTGTAACAAGTAACTAAACCAGACATTGAAAATGTATTGGAGTAAAAGTATGCAATTAAGTTCAGAAATATAGTGAAATAAAAGTGAACGTTATCAAAAATTTTCATACTCGAAAGTATGAAATACTCCAAAATATACTTAAGTAAAGTAGTGAAGTATTTTCACTTCGTTACTATACAACACTGCTGAGCATTCACAGTTTGAATATGCACAGGTTTGTGCTATGCTAGCTGGAGAACAGCACAAATCAAGGGGGAGGAAGAATGAGCAGCACCACATGAAATTGGGATTGACAGCACTAAACTCTCCTGCCACTGACTGGTTGTTTCCAACACTGGGAGAAAGCAGAGGAAATAGATTTTTCACAGATTACCTCTCATACCATACTGTCAAAACATAATGACAGTTTTAACAAATATGTGAAAAATATATTTATATAAAAGTGACATACTGCAGCTTTAATTTCACTCAGGAGAAGATGGGTTAGAGTTGCTGCTGACTGACTCACCTGTTGCTAAGTGGTAAAAGGTCCTCCACCTTCACTCCCACCTGTCCTCCTCCACCTTCTCTCCCACCTGTCCTCCATCTTCACTCCCACCTGTCCTCCATCTTCACTCCCACCTGTCCTCCATCTTCACTCCCACCTGTCCTCCTCCATCTTCACTCCCACCTGTCCTCCTCCATCTTCACTC
This sequence comes from Poecilia picta, assembly GCA_033032245.1. Lineage (NCBI taxonomy): Eukaryota > Metazoa > Chordata > Actinopteri > Cyprinodontiformes > Poeciliidae > Poecilia > Poecilia picta. The sequence goes on along the minus strand of CM065365.1, from coordinate 145,333 downwards.
CCACCTGTCCCTCAGCTTCACCATTTAATCCACCAGCTGCTCTGTGCTCACCTGTAGCTGTTTAGTTCAACCAGTAACTCCACTAACTGACTCCCTTCAACTGGAAATTCAGTTAAATTTAACCAACATGTAAAAACAGTGACTACACTTTGTGTATGTACCATATTTTTAATAGAATTATTTATAGATGTAGGGAATATTTGGATTTGATTAGTTGACTACATAAATAAGAGAGTTACATGCAAATAAAGGTTTGTGTGGTGGGAGTTTTGTCTGTTTTAGTTTTCCTGCGTTAATTCAGGTGAGCTGCAGCAGAGACTCATCTAAAGCAGGACAGAGGGTCCTTACCTGCAGGGCTCAAGACCTCCAGTCTACATTGTAATACATTATTATTTTACATTACAGTGTTTTTTTTATCATTCTTTGCAGACTGAAGCATTCAATGTAACGTCTTCAAAGCCTTAAGGAGGTGAAGGAGTCGGCCTGGGAAACCCCAGGATGCTGCGAGTCGTTCTGACCCGACTGACAGTCACTGGTTCTGCTGAAGAGATGGACTCACTGGATGAACTCGGCCTTCCAGCCTCCACTGCAGAGAAGTTAGAAGTCCTGAACCAAAAACTGGAATCAGGAGCTGTCCAGAAATGGTATGTATAATTTTATTGAAAACATAATTAGCCTTTCTTTTTACATTATTCTTTCCTTCTATCAGGTGCAGTACTGTTTAAATATCAACTTGTAAATTCTCTGTTACTTTTTTAGCTGGATCTCCGAGAGGCCTGATCTGCAGTCTGCAACACTTTATCCAAGATCCTTTCAAAACACCAAGCAGAGCAGCAGAGATCTATTCAGAGTAGGTGGAGAGAGAAGAGAAGTCTTTCTGGTCACCAGCTCTTGATGACTGAAATATTTAGTAAGTATAATCTCATCCATCCATTTTCTATACACCTTTGTCCCCTAGTGGGGTCAGGAGGTGCTGCTGCCTCTCCAGCTAACGTTCTGGGCGAGAGGCGGGGTCACCCTGGACAGGTCGCCAGTCTGTTGCAGAATCTCATGTGCCTTTCAGTCTAAAATTGTGTGAATTGTTGTACATTATTCTATAGGTGGACTTTGTTATGCACGATTCTCTTTAGCAAATGAAACGTTTTGTTTCATAAAACCATGAATAATACACGTCTCAGTTTATAGTATGTATATAATTTGTGTTTCTCAGGGGCTGTACCAAAGAACCAAGCGTCTGATTCAGAACACCAAAAGTTTTAAGGCTCAAAGTTATCTGTTTCATTTTTTTTTGGTTTTGTTTTTATTATTATTATTATTTTGTGCATGAAATAATTTCTGGTGTAAATATTTCTTTTAAAATTACATTTTTAAGCACCGGGTTACTTTGCTGATTTTGCTTTGATTTTTTATTATTGTGAATGTCTTTTCTAAAAACCCATTGCATAAAAATTTATACTACTGCACAACAGTCTACTACCACAGGCTCATCTTCCTCATCAGAAGGATGATGAGCGGGATTGAGAAGGTCTTCGAAGTATTCCGCCCACCGACCCACAACGTCCCGAGTCAAGGTCAGCAGCTCACCATCCCCACTATAAACAGTGTTGGTGCTGCACTGCTTCCCCCTCCTGAGCCGCCGGATGGTGGACCAGAATCGCCTCGAAGCCGTACGGAAGTCTGTCTCCATCGCCTCTCCAAACTCCTAATATGCCTGAGTTTTTGCCTCAGCGACCACCCGAGCCGCATGCCGCTTCGCCCGCCGGTACCATCAGATACTTCTGGAGTCCCACAGGCCAAAAAGGCCCCATAGGACTCCTTCTTCAGCTTGACAGCATCCCTCACCAAAGGTGTCCACCAACGGGCCTTGCGGCCCTTGCGGCCACCAACGGGCCTTGCGGCCACAGCTCTGATAAGCCGCTTCGGCGATGGAGGCACGGAACATGGTCCACTCAGACTCAATGTCCCCCACCTCCCCCGGAACGTGTTCGAAGTTCTGCCGGAGGTGGGAGTTGAAGCTCCGTCTCACAGGGGACTCCGCCAGACGTTCCCAGCAGACCCTGACTACACGTTTGGGCCTGCCAGGTCTGACCGGCTTCCTCCCCCACCACCGGAGTCAACTCACCACCAGGTAGTGGTCAGTGGACAGCTCCGCCCCTCTCTTCACCCGAGTGTCCAAGACATACGGCCACAAATCCAATGAAACGACAAAATCGATCATCGAACTGCGGCCTAGGGTGTCCTGGTGCCAAGTGCACGTATGGACACCCTTATGCTTGAACATGGTGTTCGTGATGGACAAACCATGACGAGCACAGAAGTCCAACAACAGAACACCACTCAAGTTCAGATCGGGGGGGGCCGTTCCTCCCAACCACGCCCCTCCAGGTCTCACTGTCATTGCCCACGTGAGCGTTGAAGTCCCCCAGCAGAACAAGGGAGTCCCCAGGAGGGGCACTCTCCAGTACCCCCTCTAAGGACTCCTAGAAGGGTGGGTAATCTGAACTGTTGTTCGGCCCGTAAGCACAGACAACAGTCAGAACCCGTCCCCCCACCCGTAGGCGGAGGGAGGCTACCCTCTCGTTCACCGGGGTAAACCCCAACGTACAGGCGCCAAGATGGGGGGCAACAAGTATGCCCACTCCTGCCCGGCGCCTCTCGCCGTGGGCAACTCCAGAGTGGAAGTACGTCCAGCCCCTCTCAAGGAGACGGTTCCAGAACCAGAGCAATGTGTCGAGGTGAGGTCGACTATTTCTAGCCGAAACCTCTCAGCCTCATACACTAGCTCCGGTTCCTTCCCCACCAGAGAGGTGACGTTCCACGTCCCAAGAGCCAGCTTCTGCAGCCGAGGATCAGACCGCCAGGGTCCCCTCCCTCGACCGCCACCCATAACGCATTGCGCCACCCGTAACGCATTGCACCCGACCCCTTTGGCACCTCCGACAGGTGGTGAGTCCATTGGAAGGGGAATCCACGTCTCCTCTTCGGGCTGAGCCCGGCCGGGCTCCGTGGTTAAAAGCCCGGCCACCAGGCGCTCGCCATAGTGTCCCACCTCCAGGCCTGGCTCCAGATTTGGACCCCGGTGACCCGCATCCGGGCGAGGGAACGCCAGATTCAAAGTTTGTCTCCATCATAAGGGTCTTCGGGCTGCGCTTTGTCTGGTTTCTCACCAAAACAAAGCGCAGCCCGTAGAAAAGGCCAGCTTTCCTTTTCTACAATTTGTTAAAACATTGGATTAATATCGCATGATAATGGAAAACAACTGTTCCTCATGAAAACCTTGCATTACAATAAAATTTCCACGGACCTAGCATAACCATTATATAGCTTTTGATTGTTGAATAAAATGTGAAAGTCGGCTGAAAGTAATCGGCGGACTTTCATGTGAATGTCCGCCGATTACTTTCAGCCGACTTTCTAAGTCTAATGGTGGTCGATTTTGAGTCCGGTGGATGTACAGGAGGACATCCCGCGGTTGTCCTTTGGAGTGTCATTTGGACGTCGATCAAACGTAATCACCGGACGTTCAGCAGACATTCAAGACAACGTTTAGCGGACGTGCTCCTAACATTCAATGCCAGCTGGGTAGTAACTGCCAGTCGTTTGTGTCTTCCACTGTCTGGAGCTGAAGAGCACCACGGTGAAGCACTCCAAGCAGGAATTAACCATTTCATGCAGGGGGCTGAACCGTCAGATAAGGCTTTTGCATGTTGGTGTTCCTGCTAAATCCTGAATATACCCAATTTGAGTTGTCTTGGCCCTTTTATCGCAGCCTGTGGGGTTTTCCCTGACTGGGAATGAGAATACAACCTTTTGAATGCGACAGGTAGCCAATCAGAAAGCGCTGTGACGTAAGAACAGAGGGGAATCTCAAACAGCTGATTTATCGCGCAACTGAGAGTCCTGTAGATATCAGAGATATGTGGAAATGTTTATTATTATATGTAAAGGTCATTATTATATATGTTTGTTTATTCAGTTAAAAATGTTAACTATGAAAAAACATATTCATCTCCAAATCATAGTGCAGCAAATAGAGCAGCTGCTCCAGTCGTCTTTTATCCACCACCTTTTTTTTTCTTACGTCTTTTATCTCTTAAATTGACTCCACAAACTATCACTATTGCTTCTACATCATCATCCGTGTTTGGGTTTTGTGGATTTTCTTCTGGAATCGCGATGTTCGTGACTGGAATCGGATCTTGTGGTGTGCTGCTCCTGCCTTGTGCCTTGTGACCTTGTGACAAACTGGGGGTTTGGGACCACTGCTTTAGTTGGTTCTCCGGAAGTATGGGGTACCGGGACCTTTGACATGGGCTGTCAGGCCCTGTATGACCAGTGTCAGAGTCTGGTCCGCATAGTCAGCAGTAAGTCTGGCTCGTTTCCGGTGAGGGTTGGACTCCAAGGCTGGCCTTTATCACCAATTCTGTTCATTACTTCCATGGACAGAATTTCTAGGCACAGCCAAGGTGATGAGGGGATCCGTTTTGGTGGTCTTAGGATTGCATCTCTGCTTTTTGTAGTTGATGTAGTCCTATTGGCTTCATCAGGTCGTGATCTGCAGCTCTCGCTGGAGAGGTTTGCAGCCGAGTGTGAAGTGGCTGAGATGAGGATCACTGCGTCCAAACCAGAGGCCATGGTCTGGAGCCAGAAAGGTGCCTTCTCCGGGTCCTTAAACTCGTCCACTAGGGGAAGAGTTTAAGCATCTCTAGATCGTGTTCACAAATGAGGAAAGAAGAGAGCGGGAGATCGACAGACGAATTGGTGCAGTGTCTGCAGTGAAGCGGGCACTGTGCCGGTCCGTCCTGGTGAAGAGAGAGCTGAGTCAAAAAACAACGCTCTCGATTTAGATTCCTACTTTCATCTACGGTCACGAGCTTTGGGCCGTGACTGAAAGAATGAGCTCACGGATACAAGCGGCTGAAATGGGTTTTCTCCGCAGGGTGTCTGGGCTCTCCCTTAGTCATAGGGTGAGAAGCTCAGTCATCCACGTCGAGAGGAGCCAGTTGAGGTGGTTTGGGCATCTGGCCAGGATGCTTCCTGGACGCCTCCTTGGTGAGGTGTTCTGGGCACATCCCACCGGTAGGAGGCCCCAGGAAAGACCCAGGACACTGTCTCGGGACCATGTTTCTTGGCTGGCCTGGGAATGCCTCGGTATTCCCCCGGAGGAGCTGGAACAAGTGGCTGGGGAGAGGGAAGCCTGGGCAGTCCTTCTTAGCCTGCTACCCAACCCCCAAGATAAGTGGAAAATGGATGGATGGATGAATGGATGGATGGATGGAAATAAGGGCAACGGAATAGGGTTGCCCTTATTGCTCACCATGTTTTTATTTTAAAAAAATGAACTTCATATTTAGCATGCAAAGGACAAATAGCATTTCTTCCTATTTTGGTTACAATTATAGGGAAAATGAAGATGAAGATGTAGTGGCATTCATCAAGGCTCTTGGTGAGTTGCAAATTATTTCATTAGCCTAAATAGTTTAACCCTCCTACGACCGACCTGTCGGCGCAGACATGTCTAAATTTGCAGTACCGTAATTCCGCCACACGCAGCGCTATCTGAAAAATTCCAACGGTTTCTGAAAGAGGAGACGTTGCACTTTCCAGCAAGTATCGGGTTAATACGGAAATGTTGTAGCTGCAGCGAGTGTAATTAATCAGGGGGCACTCTGTTAATAGACGGTATATTTCGGAAATAACTTGCTGGATATTGAAAGTTCCGGTTGTTATGGATACATGGGTAAGTATATCATCTCACAGGACATTTACAGAACTAGGGACAATTAAAATAAGGAAGATTTATATAGGCAGACACTCAAAACTCGGGTGTAAGAGGGTTAAATAGTTAGAATAATATATTCTTGCCTGCGTTCGTAAGATGACCTATGCTGTAAAGAGTAGCTGCTGACGCAAAGTCGACTGATAATCCCTGTAGCAGACCCCTCCTAAAATCAAGGATTTTTGCTTTACTAATGAACAGGTTTATTTGGGAGTAAATCATGCAAAGTTGGCACTTTTAATTGACTTTTAATGCAGCTTTTAGAGCAACTTTGCATTAAAAGTGTCATTATTTACCAAATGACACTTCATGACAACTGAAATAAACATTCATAAAGTCTTCTTCATATTCATTACAGATGATATGTCATGTTTATGACAGTGTCATGTCAGACTTATGCACACCTCTTCAAATAAAGTGTTACCACTGATTCAAAAACTATACCGTATTTAGCTACAATAAAGTAAAAATCACAATTCCAATTGATAAATATTAGAAATATCCTGGTTACAAAATAAACCTACCTTGTCCCTCTATCAAGAGGGCCACTAATAAGATACATTTTATAACTGTCGCCACTTATCTTCCATTCCTTCTGTTGCCAAGCTGCCGCTGCACAACATAAACAGTGGAAGTTCCCTCGTCAAAATAAAAGCATTAATTCATAAACCGGAAGTCAACTAACAAAATAAAGGCAATAAGCGCTAAAAAGGAACATACCAAATAAGGAGCTTAACCTGGGGTTATTTATAATCCCTCTGGAGGCTTCAGTTGGTTCTGCAAAAAGGATTCACTTAAATCATCTAACCTTTGAAAAAAACTGATCTATAAAATAAGACTCCATGTTGACAACCATGGTTACAAGAAGTAACTTCAGCCTACTAAAGTTAAGTACTTGGAGAAGGCAAAAAATCCTGAATGTAAACATTGACCCTGTGGGTTTGCTGTTCCCCAGCTCTGGAAAAAAAAAACAAGTGTAAACTTTAACCTACAAAAATGTTGCAAGCTTACATCTAACTACCTAGCAAATGAGATGCAGAACTCTGCGCTGAGAGGAGCGAGACACAGAGGAGGAAACCAAATAACACGCAATAAGCCTGCACATTGACTTGATGCAAGAGGAGAAAAGAAAATGACACTGATGGGCTGCAGATGTACACAGCATAAATCCAGCAAACAGGCTTCAACATGCACATGCTGTCAACATGCCACGCAGGTCTATTGTAAAAACAAAGCTGAGTGTTACACAGACCAGAGGCAGACCAAGCACACATATATTTACAGCATGTAAATAATGTAAACAGGACCACAGACAAATTGAAGAAGAATCAACACGCAAGACAGTGACACCGAGGAGGAAACTGGAGCAGCACTCTCACATATGGTAGCCTGGACAGAAATGTGGCAACATGCAGCAGTGTGGCTTTAAAGGAGCAACATCACTAGAAGAAATGTGCTGCTCTGTGCTCATTTTACAATACATTTATGATTTTAGACATGAGCACTTGCTTTTTTTGCTTGCAAGCGTTCAACAAGTCACTTAAAAATAACGTCAGCGCTGGGTTGTGATAAATTATTTATGCACACACGTCAATGTGACTATTAATATGTATATTTGACATAAAATTTAATTTAATTAAAAAAATAAATAAATATGTAAAACCATTCTGAATTCCCTCTTACTAGAACTTTGAAATGTACAGTCTTGCTCACAATTATTGTCACCCATGAAGTGTAAGTACATATCATGGAATATTTAATTGAAGAAAATTTATCACGTGAAAAATTTACTACAGATCGCTTGTGTTTGATACAAAACAGCAAATGATAAAGAACATTTAAAAAGATAAATATTATGAGGAAAACATAGAAAAACATAATGTTTACCATGTCAATGGTATTGGAACCCTTTGCTGCAAATCAGTATGAAATCGCAATTCAGCTCACCTGTTGCAAATCACAAAAAAGGATCACCTATGATGAACTGCCTCCACCCATGTGACATGATGAATTAACCAATGATTGATCATATTGGTATTTTAAAAGCCACCTTCTTCTTGTGTGACAATGGTACAGACAATGGAGCTGTCTGAGGACAACACAAATGCTATTATTTGCAAGCACAAGAGGGTATAAAGGGTGTAAAGCCATCTCCAAAAACCTTGGTATTCCTGTTTCAACAGTGCATAATGTTATTAAGAAGTGTTACATGAATGGAACTATCAAGAACTTCCCTGGACGTGAAGGAAGAAAAAAATTGATGACAAAAGTCTTCGACGGTTAGTGTGAATGGTGGAAAAAAAACACCTCATCAACATCTAAAGACGTGAAGACCAACCTCGAACAGTGTCTTGTAATTGTTTCAACAAGTACCATACGCCGCACACTAAACATCCACTTTATGGGCGGAAATCAAGGAAGACCAAAAGAGAACCTGAACAAATCTCAACCTTCTGGAACACTGTTTTATGGACAGATGAAACAAAAGTGGAACATTTTGATAATTCCCACAAACAGTATGTTTACAGGCGGCTCAATGAAGCCTTTAAAGAAATGAACGCCACACCAACAGTCAAGCATAGTGGAGGATTCATAATGTTGTGGGGCTGCTTCGCAGCATCTGGTACTGGAGGCCTTGACCATATCATAAAGATCATAAAATTCAGAAGATTATCAAGCAATTCAAGAGCAAAATTTCTTGCCCAGTGTAAGGAAACTTGGTCTGAAGCAAAGATCCTGCGTCCTCTAGCAAGCTAAAGACCAAAAGCACACTTCCAAAAGCAAGAAAAAATTGTTAAAAGGGAAAAAATTGACTGCTTAAAAATTAGCCTTGAGGCCAGCAATGAGTCCAAGCAACGAAACTAGCAAAAGGCACAGGTGTGGTCTGTGTCTGGTCTGAATTATTGGTAAAACATGTTTGTTCTTTAAGTGTAGTTATTCAGTAGGTAAAGAATCCAGAAATATTACTCAAGTAAGAGTAACAATACTTCATAGTAAAATAACCCAAGAAAAAGTAAGGTCGCCATAGTAAAAATAGTGGTTTAAGTAATTTTTTTCCAAAAAGTTACTCATGTAAATGTAACCAAGTAAATGTAACTAGTTAATACCCTCAGCTGCTGCTCGTGACTAGTTTTGTTGAAGAATGAGATGTTGTGAGGTGCTTCATGAGATTCAAGTTTCTTATAACCGATACAAGAATGACGAGTAATTGCATAAGAGTAATTGTCACATTTGAATTTGTGTCTTTTACCTCAAACAAAAGTGACGTCTGTACCTTCAGTGCTACTTTAGACTATCTGGGCTCCCACACTCCACAACAGTCTATCTGACATTTTCATGTTCTTCTCTGCTTCTGTATGAACGTCTGCACAAACCTGCCTCTGATTGGCTTGCAAAGACTACTTCCTCAACCAATCAGAGGCACTCTTATTGCTCCTGGTCAGATCATCAATTAAAATAACACATTGCTTTTATTGTCAGGATCGGCTTTGTGACGATGGAAGAAGTATTTTATTGAATTTCTTGTAACTTAAAAAATAACACAGTTAGTAGTAGTGTTGTTTATTTTAATGCTATTATTCCCATTACTGTCTGTCTATGTCAATCCCAACATTGCGGCTGAATATTAGCACCCATCACTTTCCAAATGCAGGTACATTAGTGAATATGCCAGTAAAGTCACAGTGGCAACCTTGCAGTTCAAACAAGAAGACAACATTTAAGTTTTACGGCTGACCTGTTGCGGGAAGCATAGTCACTGAGGCGTCACTAAACTCTATAAATGCCATTATTAATAGAAATGAGACAACATTTTCCTGCATTTCCTGAACTATTTTCTCTTCTCATACTTATCCAAATCTGGAAAATTCTGTAATGTTCTTAACTTTTCCATTTAGCGGGAAGCTTTACTATACCGCTCAGTAAAATCAAAACAAGGGGTTTCATGACCTGTCACTTAAACTGGTGATCCAATTTTTTAACTAACTGCTTATGTTTTAGAGAGAGAAAAAAACAACACTTTTTCTACAATAAAGAAAGCCTGCATGTGGCAAAATCTAGGTTTTCAATAAAACAAAATATAGGAAAAAGTGGCAGCTTTTTGGTAGTTGTTATGGCCAGTGGCCTTGTGTATGTTTTCTCTTCCTTTTTTTGTGTATCCCCAGCTTCTAATCAAGTTGACTCCTCTTGGAAGTGGATGCAGCCCTGCCTTCCTGTGCCACTCCCTGAGGCCTACAGTGATTGGCTCACCAATTGTCAGTTCCACCAATCCCTGAAGAGGCCTCCCCTTTATAAACCAAGGACTTCCTGGGAGAAGGCGCGGCTGATTCTTTGTTTGGACAGCTTGCCACTTTGTTGGGTGTTTTTGACTACTGTAAATTTATTGTACTAGCTCTGATAACTTTGTTAGCGTTTGCTAGCTCCTGAAAACTTGTCTTGTCCCTGTGGGGGACCTTTGTATCTCTGTAGAGATTTGTAGTTTGTTTTTGTTTAAGATCTTTGATTTACAACTCTGTTTTGTGGATTTTGTTTTATTTAGTACATTTTTGTTGCCAGTCCCTACATTTTGATTATTGTTTTTTACCTGTTTTTTTTTTGTAAAACTCAAACAATAAACCCTAACTTGTTAAAACCTCACCACCTAGGTTTCTTTAATGTTACTCCCCTTTCCCCTGGCTGAGCCGGGTGGCAACAGTAGTTTTAATTAAACTTGAATCTAAAGTTGTAGATATATTTACATTGGAACCAACCAAGAGAAAAGGCAATCGGAGCATCTCTTCTCCCTGTAGCATTGCGGAGGGTTTGTTACAGTTTTCTCCATTTTTTGTGGTCAGACATTTTCTCTAAAATGTAATCTAAAGAAACAAAAGATTCCTCCTGCTTCTTTAAATTCCACATACTTTCCATTTAAGTCACCGCTAAGAAAAATTCCATAAAGTTGAGTGTTTAATTTCTGGAGTGTTCACCCTTCTCCTCTAAGACTCCTTCAACAAATGGAAAAGCAATCAAAACCCCAGTAAGAGTCATTATTCCTCATTAGGATGGCTCTACCATAATAGAAAAAATTAACCTAACCGTAGCTGGGTAGCAGATGCCAAAACCACCACTTTAAGGGGATGCAACTGTAAAATTAGATGTAAGGATTCCTCTTCAGTACAAAAAAACAAATAATAGACCACTGTTATGTGGCATAAAGTCCTTCCCCCACAGTTAATGCTCTGCTGAGAGCGCAGAATCTGGCCCTTAGACGTTTTACTACTCATGATTCAAAATTGTCTGTTTCATAAGGCCAGTGAGAGACTGCTGCTGCTGTAGGGAGTAAGAAAATGCTGTGCAGGAACATCCTTGCTGAATCAAAATGATCTACAAGGAAGATTTTATCTATTAGAGGAAAAAGCTATTCATATAAACCTGGTCCTATGAAAAAAAGGACTACTGTTCTTGTAAAAATTATCAAACCACTTCAATCAAATCTGATAACATGAAGTAGGTTGAAAGATCTCCAAAAGCAAAACATCATGATGTGATCTAAAGTAATTAATAAACAGATGAGAAAGTCATTGACCTGTAGAAGTCATTTCTGTCGTTGTGGTGCCAGTTAGGCTGGTGCCAGGAAGGGATGTTGACTGGGGATAAGTTCCACATTTAGATGATGTTTAGAATCCACTGTATTTGTCATGCCAGGCCACTATATGGTGCTGTATGTAGTAGCAATTCTTATTGCCTCATGGGTCTGTGTTCAGTATCTGCAAAAGTGCTCCTCCATCACCAATAAGCCAAGTACTCATGAAACTCATATTTTCTGTATCAAAGTTGTGCTAAATCAAACAGATTAATGAATCCGCTATTGTTTTTTTTATTATTATTATCTGCATGTGCATGTGTTGGATAAACCCTACAGCCATGTGTTCTGCACATGTGCTCTTTCACACTTGTGGAGCACTTCCAGAAAATTTTCACTCTGAGACCTGGTTTCCAGACTGCCAGTAATAACTGAAGTGGTGTAACCAAGCGACTGGATTGCCACTAAAATGTATATAGTTTCACTGAAAATCAGCCCTGTGTGAATAGGACCTATAAACACTGCAGGTGATTTAGGTCCTACATCAACTAAGGCAACTAGTTGCTAAAGAGAAAGTAGATTCCATGGAAGAGTTTCCTAGGCAAAAACCATAGCTGAACGTAAAGGCAAGGAAAAGATAAAAAAAAAACATCAAAATGATCTCCAAGACTTTGGAAAGTATTCTGTGGATTGATGAGACACCTTGACAGAAAGTATGTATCCTAAACATCTGCTGTAAAACTAATATAGAATTTGAGAAAATAATATATTCTATCTACATGTTGATGTAGCACCTAGATAACATGTTGTAATGGATGTAATCACATATTCTCATCTCTAGGAGGAAATTCTGAAGGAGAATGTCAGCCAGGTTTGCTTCAGATTATTTGGTTTACACAGCAGGGCAATAATCCAAAGCATAAGGCAAGTTCACTTCTGAATGGCAGCGTTATTACCAGCTCATATGATGAAATCATAAGTAGAAAGAAATTCTCTAGATTTAGCTGACATCTGTTCTTAAATAAAAAAAAAAACATTTTACCTATTTTAAAGTGTAGAAACTGAAACTGCCACTAAAACCAGTGTTTTTGAAACACTGATGTGGGTGCTTAAGGTCAAGAATTTCCCCCGTTTAGCTTATTGATTTATTTCTCTGAAATAACATAAGGAAACATGTAGAGTAATGGAACAACATGACCCTGGGTTGGCTCTGTAGCTGTGAACAATGAAACCTGTTCACACAGAACAGACTTTAGCAGCATCCCTGAACTCGACAAGATAAAGTTCCAGCGCTGGCTGAACAGAGGATAAACACAGACTTCAAGGTTCACACACTGGGCATCAGCTTTTATTGAGGTGATATCCTTGAGAACTAAAACATCTTGTTTGTCATGTTTGCTGGGAAAAATGAGTATTTAATGTGGAACATAAAAAACTCCTTGGCTACACAGACAGGAGGACTAAATCCAGATATCTGGAGAAAGTTCTGGAGTTCCTGTCTGGGAGTAAAGGAAATCAGCCAAATATGTTTGGACAGTGCTCCAGTGGGGGAGAGGTAAAACTATGAAAAACAGTCACTGGGAAGACACTGTGTGAGTGTAGTAGTGAAACTCTTGAGTTTTCACTTCTTACAGAGCTGATTATCAAAAGTCTCTTAAAGGAACAGAGTCCTGCATTTTCCACATTTCCAGTCTATGCAGTGGCTCTAATTCTGCACCATTTTAGTCAAGTCAAGTTTATTTATATAGCACTTTAAAACAGTACCACTGACCAAAGTGCTGTACAGCCACAGAATTAAACAAGTGAAATAAAATTAAAAGCACATTAACACCAAAAATACAATCACTTAAGATGAAGACACACAATACAATACAAGAACATACCCAAATATGCAGTCATAATAAACGTCACCAAAAGTAATCTAAAAACAATAAAAGTAACTAAAAGTAACAGCAGCTCAAACTGAATCAAAGGCCAGCCGAAAAAGGTGAGTCTTAAGAGCAGATTTAAAAGTTGCCTTGAGAAATGGCCTGTTTTACAGACATTGGCAAAGAGTTCCAAAGTTTGGGAGCTGACCACCGCAAACGCCCTGTCCCCTTTGAGGTTCCTCAAAGTCCTCGGCACCTCCAGGTACAGTTGACTCGCTGATCTGAGAGCTCGGGAAGGACAGGGTACATGTAGCAGCTCAGAAAGATAGGAGGGGGTAAGGCCATTTAAAGATTTAAAAACAAATAAAAGAATTTTAAAATGGACTCTAAAATGGACAGGTAACCAGTGCAGAGAGGATAAAATAGAGGTAACATGTTCTCTCTTCCGCGATCCAGTTAAAAGCCGTGCAGCAGCATTCTGGACCAGCTGAAGACGAGACAGAGAGGACTGGCTTACACCAACGTATAAGGAATTGCAATAATCCAACCGAGTTGTGATAAAGGCATGGATTACTACTTGAAAAAGCTCAGCTGATAAAATATTCTTAATCTTTGCAAGCCGCCTCAAATGAAAGAAGCTCGATTTCACTACGGCACTGATTTGCCTGTCCAATTTAAAATTTTCATCCATTATAAAACCCAGGTTTGTGACAAAAGGCTTTACATATTGTCATAGCAGACCTACGTCAACTGGAGGAGACCTGCGAGTGGTACCAGTGGTACCAAAAACAATCACTTCTGTCTTTCTTTCATTAAAATTCAAGAAGTTCAGAGCCATCCAAGTTTTAATTTCATCAAGGCACTCCATTAAAATCTGTACAGAAATGACTCCCTTGCGATTTAGGGGCATATAGATCTGTGTGTCATCCGCATAGCAATGAAAAGCAATGTTGTGTTTCCTAAATATTTACCCAAGAGGAAGCAAATATAAAGAAAACAAAAGAGGTCCAAGTACTGAGCCCTGCGGCACCCCCACACAATAAAGGAGCAGGGGATGATCTAAAATCATCTAGGTTAACACAGAAAGACCTATCGGCCAGATAAGACCGAAGCCACGCTAGGACAGTGCCTTTGAGACCCACATAATGCTCTAAACGAGAAATTAAAACATCATGATCCACCGTGTCAAAGGCCGCAGTCAAATCTAAGAGAACTAAAATCACAGGGTCCCCAGCATCTGTAGTCAGAAGGATATCATTAAAAACCCTCAACAATGCAGATTCAGCACTGTGAAAAGTTTTAAAACCAGACTGAAAGGCCTCAAGAATATTGTTTTCATCGAGGTAGGCTTTTAATTGGTTATAAACAACTTTCTCTAAGATTTTAGACATGAAAGGGAGCTTCGAAATAGGCCTGAAGTTGGATAACAAAGAAGGGTCTAGGCCAGGTTTTTTGATCAGTGGTTGAACTAATGCCTGTTTAAATAGTTTTGGAACCACACCAGTAGACAGGCTACTATTTATAAGAGCCATAACAAAAGAGTCTAAGACAGGAAGAAGCTCTTTAAGAGCTTCTTTTACTAGTAAGACTTTACTGACTGGTGTTGCACTCAATGGAAACAGCAGTCTGTTTTCTTAAAGCTGCAGAATGTCCATCCATCCATCCATTTTCTTCCGCTTATCCGGGGTCGGGTCGCGGGGGCAGCAGCTTCAGAAGGGAGGCCCAGACTTCCCTCTCCCCAGCCACGTCTTCCAGCTCCTCCATGAACCCCACGGCGTCCCAGGCCAGCCGAGAGACATAGTCCCTCCAGCGTGTCCTGGGTCTTCCTCGGGGCCTCCTCCCGGTGGGAGGTGCCCCGGAACACCTCACCAGGGAGGCGTCCAGGAGGCATCCTGACCAGATGCCCGAGCCTCAACTGGCTCCTCTCGACGTGGAGGAGCAGCGGCTCTACTTTGAGTCCCTCCCGGATGACCGAGCTTCTCTCTCTAAGGGAGAGCCCAGCCACCCTGCGGAGGAAACCCATTTCGGCCGCTTGATCTCGTTCTTTCGGTCATGACCCAAAGCTCATGACCATAGATGAGGGTGGGAACGTAGATCGACAGGTAAATCGAGAGCTTCGCTTTTTGACTCAGCTCTCTCTTCACCATGATGGACCGGTACAGCGCCCGCTTCACGGCAGACGCTGCCCCAATCCGCTGCAGAATGTAACGTTTATAAAAACCATGCTTTTTTTTTTTACATATTTGTTACAACTATCAATGTCAAAACATAGCTCAGTCAGAAACAACTAATCACAAACAGGGAGATCCCCCAATCCCCCTCATCTCTGCTTCACTACAACTAGTTCCCCACACTGGAGCCTACGGTAAATGCTAAGGCTAGTTAGCATGGCCACAGATAACATCAGGTAAACAGTTCTTCTTTTAACAACAATAATTTGCTTCTTCACCATTAGCTTAATGAGCAGCACATACATGAACCTGACTGACAGCGCAAAAACCCTACCTCTGGCTGTGACTGGATGTGACTGACCAAGTGGTTGGTATATGTCTGCAGATATTAGTAGGATTACAGAGAAAAGACAGAGGAGCTTGATCGTTTTTACAGATTATCAAGTTATAGTGACATTCTGATGTCAAATTTAGGTTCAGACAAGGTTAGAGATCAACTGGAAGATTTGTGTCGTCTTCCTCTTCCCCACAGAAAGACAGAGGTCACTAAAAGTTCACTTAGTTCAAATGCATCAGTGTCTGAGTGAACAGCGTAAAAGAGAGTGATTCATTTATTCACTTTCTGAAGATTGACAACTTTCAGAGGAACATTCTCTTGAAATAGACAGAAGGCTGACAGTTATGTATTTATTTATTTAAGCCAACGTTTCGGTTTCAGGAAAAAGAAATGCCTGATTAAGTCGGGTAATACGCAGCATGAGTCATAAACCACCAAACAGCAGCTTTCATTTCCATTCCAAATGAATGGAAATGAATGGAATTGACCGACTGCTCAAACCGGGTCCAACATCTTTCCACCAAACCCCAACAGTTTCAGAGCAGATGTGTGGTTCACCAGCCCAGCTGAGGTACTTCTGAACATCATCTTAAATTGCAACTAACTCTGATCTGAAAGCTAAACCCGCCACTGTTAAATGTTGAAAAATTGCAGCAAAGTAGGCGGAGCCTAGAGACAACCAAGTTTGGGGATGAGTGGAGGAGGTGAATTGGTCTGTTTAGGATGAAAAAAAGCACAGTGTTTTTTGCTGAATTTATTGATTTTTCAGACTCTTCTAGTGACTTTTTTCAAAACTACTGATAAATCTAACGATTCTTATTCTGTGCTGATGTAGACTTTTATGGTGACAGCATTCACCATAAATGCTGTCACCATAAAAGTCTGTTTGTCCTCAGAGAGCAGCGAGAGCAGCCATTAGCTTCTCCTGCTTCCTCAGCACTACAGTCAGTCTGACAGTCATCAGTTCAACACCATACCTTCACCAATAGTCAGAGCAGAGCAGACTCATTCCACTCTGTGTCCACATTACAAATAAATCACACATTTCTATAGCTGAATAACACTATTGATCAATGCTCACCAGACACCATGGCAACGCTCACTACTCCTACTCCTAACAACCAGGCATGGGACAGGAGGGGAACGAGAGCTGTGCTTCTTTTATCTCAAAACACAGGTTTGTGACAAAGTTGTACCAAGCCAAACAGCTACAGCCAAGAAGAGAATTCAACAGTTTGAATAAAGAGGTCAATCATGAGATGGTTTTAGGCAAACTAATTGGACAAAACTTAAGGGTCAAAATTTGCACAGAAACATAAATATCGAACCCCCAGCAGAACAAGTCAGCGTTGGGCCAGGGGGCGGGGCCAATTACCGGGCCCCTAACGAATCACTGGGCCCCTTATGTGTATCGCCTGCGCTGCTGGAAATTGTTGCGCGGGGGGGGGGGGGGGGGTTGAAACTGATGAGCGGTGGGAGGGGTCGGAGGGGGGTGCGCATTTGTCTTTTGATTTTTACAGGAAGCACATCGGCTAAACCGTGAGTTAAACAGCCGTTGGGACTGACTAGTATACACAGTCCAGTCACATTAATGTGACCATCTGTCAAAAGCCAGAATAACCACCTTTCGCAGAGCGAACTGCTACGAGACGTGCAGGAAGAGAGTCACTTAGGTCCCTGAAGGTCTTCTCTGGGATGTTGAGCCATGCCGACTCTAATGCCGTGGCCAGCTGCGCTAGATTACGCGGTTGAGGATCCATGGCGCGAACAACTCGATCGAGATGGTCCCACAGATGCTCGATTGGGTTTAAGTCAGGTGAGTTTGCTGGCCAGGGGAGGACGGTAAACTCATCCTGGTGCTCTTCGAACCACGCACGTACACTGGCAGCTGTATGGCACCTCGCATTGTCCTGCTGGAAGATGCCATCATCCTGAGGAAAAACAATGCGCATGTAGGGGTGGACATGGTCCGCAAGGACAGATGCGTACTTGTATTGATCCATCGTGCCTTCCACAATAATCAGTGAACCCAGAGAATGCCAGGAAAACATTCCCCAGACCATAATGCTCCCGCCTCCAGCTTGGACCGTTCCTGCAATGGTTGCAGGGTGGTTCCTTTCAGAGGTTTCACGCCTTATACGCCAACGTCCATCTGTCCGATGGAGCATAAAACGCGATTCATCTGAAAACGCTACCTGTCGCCACTCAGTGGACGTCCAGCTGCTGTACTGGCGTGCAAATTCTAGCCTTCGTCGTCGATGAACACCAGTCAGCATAGGTGCACGAACCAGGCGTCCGCTTCGGAGGCCCAGACGCAGCAATGTTCGCTGAATAGTGGTTTGGGAGACACTTGTGGTAGCCCCTTGGTTCATTTTAGTGGTCAGTTGCTCAACGGTAGCCCGTCTATCTGCCCGAACGCATCTCCGCAACCGTCGTTCGCCTCTGTCATCTATGGCCCGTGGTGCACCACATTTGCCACGTCGTTGATTTTGGACAGTCCCATTTTGCCATGCACGGTACACTTTTACCACGGCGGCACGCGAACAGTTCACAAACTCAGCCGTTTCGGAAATGCTTCCACCCTTGGCCCGAAAGCCAATGATCATGCCCTTTTGGACGTCGGATAAATCGCTTCGTTTCTGCATTACGCCAACGATTGAAATGTTTTCCGAAGCCCACACACACCCTTTATATACGCTCAACTGCACTGTGCTGCCACCTGCCTTCTGTGATTGGTTATTTAACTCTGAAGTGGAAAGTACGTGGTGGTCACATTAATGTGACTGGACTGTGTATATTCCATTGAGGGACAGTAACTAACATTAAATACACCTTTCTCAACAGGCGGGGGCGCACTTTCTCCGTCTATAATCAGACATTTAAGCGACTTGAAACCATTCCTCCCTCCCTGGCACCTCCAGACCCGGGCCCCCATCCGGCCCCCCATCCGGCCCGGGCGACAGCCGCCCCCCCAAACCTCCCACAGCTCCGCGTCTGCAGAAAACCCTTATCAACTTATTAAAACAGTTTACTTTGGATTTTTTATTTTTACCAATGCACTCTTCAAGTTGTTGTATTTCAGAGATATCAGTCTTCCCAGTGCCTATCATCTTGTTTTACTTTAAATTCAGATCAACTTCCAGAATAGATGATTGAAATAAAAATGAGTTTTTGAAAATATTTTTCTCTCATTTGTCATTTCTTTTTAAGAAAAGAAAATAATTGTTAAAAATCCAAGTAAAACTGGTTAGCAGATTTGGTATGAAAAACATATTATTAGGCTATGTCACACAGCCCTAGGTGGTATGCTCAATGTAATAAATAATAGTGCATTGCCTCTCCTAATACAATGGTCACTCATGGCAGAAAGGCTATGAAATGAAATTTAAAAGCTTTTCTTATGAATAAATTCAACAGGACAACAATTGGATAGACAGTAAAAAGTTTTACAAAACCATGAGAATACAACTTGTCTACAACATTCTTATTGCTGCTTTGCTAAATGGTACCTTAAAAATATTTTGTGACATTAAATTTTAGTGAACTATTTAATTTGTCTTACTTTTGTAAAATTCACAGGAAATTAACGGTAAATTATTCTCAAAGTAACAGCTTAGCACTCACCCTCCTGGTGTTGTCCAATACTCTGGGGTCCGGCTGCCCGTAGTTGGGGGGGTTGGCGTGCGGGTCATAGCCCAGTCTGGAAAGCATGGGAGCAATGACAGCCATGTCCCTCACCACATCAGGTGGGATCTTTCCCACCCATTTAGACAAGGCTTCCACGTTTACTGGCTTAATGACTTGGTCTGTGGACCTCTCCACCCTAAAACAAAAAATACAAATGCTGATTTTAGTTGAGAATCACAGACTTTATTCTGAGGTTATCTGGCAGTAAATATGTACTGTGTATTAAAAGTAACATGTTTGTTTTATTAGCGCTTAACCAGCGCTTTGGAGGACTGCAGCAAATATCAGTCAGTTTTAGTCACCATCAGTAATACATATCACAGTCAAACAGCAGGGAATCAAGGGTTAAATGCGGACCTGGGATCGGTGCAAAACCCCTTCTGGGATGCACATTGGGTAAAGCTCACTGGGTCCAAAGGATCCTGTTTCTTACCCCACCCGCTGACTTAGAGTGATGCTCAGGAGGAGCGCGGCAAATGTTACGGACGGACAGCGAGGAAGTGCTTCAGTTAATTTAATAGATGAACTTTCACTTTGACCAGTCATTTATAGTGTTTGTGTCCATGTTAGTGATGGGATTTGGCTCCTTCCGTCAAACATAAAAACACAATCAATGGGCTCCACCATCCATTTATTTTGACATAGACTGTGATAAATTTATTTTCTTGTTTGTCTGTAAAGTTACTCTGATGCCAAGGATCTACTACAGCACAGAAGACCTCTGTGTTTAGTCCATCTTCTCACCTGTGTAAATACACGTGCAGCACTCTTCTTGTTCCCTTTGAACTGGCCACCAGACAGCAACTCGAGGTGGAGAAAGGTTGCTGAGCTGCATCGCGCCAGTCATTTTAAGAATGCTTATTGGTCCCCCCCAAAAAAACAAAAACCTAGACATTATCATCACTCAATAAAATCCCCTCCCCTCAGAACGAACTTAAAAATTGGATGTTACAACTGGTCAGTAATTTAATTTTAGATTATTGCAGCTGTTAAAATTAGCTTACTATAATTTAACAAACCATGGCTTCAATACTTTATGAAATATTTCATCTTATTTGATGATTGTTATGTTCTAGAAACAAGGCAATTCATCCAGTTTTTGTCGTTCAATGAAGGTTTAAATATTACAGTGGCTACAATGAGCCTCAGCAAATGAAAAATTAACCGGTGTAAAAACTTTAAACCACTTATATTCCACTTTCCTCCTCATTCTGGGTCAGCTGTTGCCATGGCAACTGACAGCATCTCCACTAATTCACAGAGCAGGGAGTAATATATTGACCAGACTGTCTTGCGGTATAGTTAGCTTCCTACTTTTGGAGCAGTCTCCAGTCTGCTTGCATTCACACTGCACCCAAACTGCACCTTCAACAGAACTGAGACCGAGGTTTTTAGGTGGATCAGGGTTCGCTTTTTTGGTACGCATTAAAGTTTGATTGCACATTCACAGTGTTCCTTTGGTTCTGTAAATCCAAACAGTTATTGATCCCTCACAGGCTGAAACTAGTTAAATCAAGTTGCTCTCCTCCCCTCTGCTCCTGTGTTTCCTGGTTGGCTCTATACTTCAATACAGCAATTCACTTTCCTCTAATTCATTTACTTTGCAATTGAATCTTTACACTGTATGGGTTATAGTCTCCTGCATGATTAATAGAGGGAGTTGGTTTTGTCATCTCAGGAGAATGGTGTAGATGCATGCTGAGAGGTAGGCTACGATCCAAACATCCACTCTGCAATAAATGGAGAGAAAATCACTTTAGGTAAGTCCGTCAAGGCCCAAGAGGCTCCTGAGCAGAGCTTATCCATGTTGTTAGTTGCAGACAGCCTTCCATGCAGAGCAGCAAAACGTCTGTACCACTCAGAAAACCGTTGTCTAATATGGAATCATGCAATCAATTATTCAAATTGAGTTGAAAATGTAGAAAACATCTTTGTCATAACTTCAGCTTTTTGCATTTTGAAGCAAAAGGAATGTCTCCACTCTGATAGCTAGAGATAGTAACTGTAAGGAAACAAGAATGCTCAAAAGAAGAAGTTGCGCAGTGGTCAACAATGGCTTTACGATCAGAACATTTTTGCCATATAATGGCATTCTGGAACATGAACAGATATGCAACAGCAGGGTTTCCCCCAGTGTATTATAAGCATGGCGGGCCGCCATGCTTTGCTAGCCCTGCCGCCAGGCTTAGCGTTTCAGCTGTTTGGAATTCCCCTCAGTAATTCCCCCTCAGAAAGCAAAGCAGGTGCAGAGTCCGCGCTTTCCGATTGGCTGACGGTTCCCCCGGTCAACAGAATTGACGGACTCTACGGATCGCGCGCACCCCCCACCCCCCAAAACAGAATTGTCGCACTCTGTATGGATCGCCCCCCCGACCGCCAGGCTAAGCAGCTTTTCTGGGGGAAACCCTGGAACAGGCTAAATAGTCTGCAACACAAACCTCACGCATTGTAATGCGCTATTAGAGTGCCTGCATCACTCCGAAAGTTTCCTTTATTGTTAATAGTTCTCCCAACTATAGGAACACCTATAGTTCATGTTTTTCACCTGTCCCACAAATCTTTGACACAGAGATCAGCATAGCAATTAAGGACAAGCATAATGAGAAAAATCAATGGGATAGCCATGACAGGTAGATAATGGCCATACATAAGTGAATGTTACTGATATATATTGTTACAATACATCAGTAACAATATATAACAACATATACTGTGATACACATGTGACCAATATCAAAAGATAACATCTGATAGAATATTTAATATATAAAATATTCACTCAACTCCAATCCAGGAACTGTAAGCAGACGAAAGGATAGCTACTCAACCTCTCACAGCGAGCTAAACTAGGTTGGTGGAATCAACTAACTAACTCACTCACTCACCCTTTGGTTACCTTGCAATTAGGGATGCTCTGATCAGTTTTTGCTGCCAACTCCCCATGAGGGCCGATCACCGATATCAATCAACTGGATTGGTTGTTAATTTTTTCTCTTTAGATATGAATGCTACCAAGTGATCTAGCAAAAACGAACCATAAAATCACCTAATTTAGACAAAAACATGTGAAATGCATACAGCAACAATGCAGCAAGTATTCAGTCAAAACTGAAAAACATGCAATCGGTAATAATTATTCAGGCTTTCCCCCAGTATATTATAAACCTGGCGGCCTGCCATGTTTTACTTGCACCCCCCGCCATACTAACCGTTGCTTGTTCTTGTTTGTAGGAAAATAAATATAATAATTAAGAAAAAAAAGGAAAATAGCTTCTTCTTTTTTAAGTCAGATTGCAAGCATCTCTGTTGCTCTGAGCGTTTCACTGCTGGAGCAGATTTATTCCTAAAAGATAGGTTTATACGGTATGCATTTAAAGCCGGCAGAGCGGACCAATCATACAGCCATCGCCTCTGCGCATTGCCTTGCGTGCTGCAGGAGCTGGTTGTCTAATGTTTACCTCAGCACGGATTCTTGTGTCCAGTTTGAGTAAACTGGACACAGGCTGCCCTGTATGGATATTTCAACCTCCTGTGAATAATTATGAGTCTTTGGAGAATTCGTATCATGGCAAGAGTCTAACTCACCGCATTAGCTGTAGTTGCGCAGCTCTATGTGAACGTGTTGTCGCGCTTTCAGAGGTGAGCGTAAAGTTTATTTATGTGTTTCCGTTTGGCCGGTGCATTAGTGATTAAAGAACCAGTGCTTAATTGGCCAGCCTAAAAAAGCAATCAGTTATAATTGCAGTTCACCAATTTGTAAAGTTTTATAAAGTATACTTGCCAGCTCCTTAAAATCTTACATTTAAATGTTAAACAATTTAAAATATTTTAATTTATGTATGCTGAAACCAATAAATCAAATTTTAGCAGCACGGTGGTCCTCCGTGTTTTTGTATTAAAAGATGTTAAGTAGACAAGTACAAATGTTAAGTAGGAAAAGTACAAATATCATATATAACTGCTATATAAATCCACAACTAGTCTTAAAAACAACTAATCAAAAAATACAATTAAAATAAATATCAATTATTTCAACTTCTCTTTAATCCAAATTAAGTCAGCGGATTCATCAGGCCCCCCAGGACTTCAGGGGCCCCATAAGCTAATAGTTTACCACAGTTTGTTCACAAATACAAATTAGTAAACTGCGATTATAACTTATTGGTTTTTAGGCTGGCCAGTTAAACTACTCCCCCTGTCCTAGATTTCACTAAATCTAACACAGAAGCTGTTAGAGGTGCTGATGTTTTAGCAACAAAAGGGGCCCCTAAATCAAATTCTGCTCGAGGCCTCATACACCCTTGGACCGTCCCTGTATTATGAGTTAAACCGGCTGCACTGCACAGAGATGATCGACAAACGGGAGATTTAATTCAATGCTGCTAATATGGCTTTAGTAGCTCTTTCATTTCGTGTCTGAGTTTTTAACAAGGGGACACAGAAACTATTTTGGTTGGTCGAGTTTATGGGACGAACTTCTCAGATCTCCGCGCGGCCGCGCACATTAACTCTGTCTAAGTGGACAAAGCATTTGATACGGTTTGATGCATTGTGTAACCGGAAATAAAATACAAGTAATAACAATAAAATAATATGAAATCAGCGTGATGTGTGACTGCGAGGAGAGCCTGAAACCTCCTCACTGGGTTAAACCTGTACGATGGGTCGTCAATCGCCAACACACCGGCCAACCAGGAACATAAACTTTACAGGGAAGACAGAGGCAAACGCTGGGGAGCGTGTTGAGATGTAAACGCTGCATAATGTTTTGTTCATAAATATACATCATTCTCACCTCAAAGCACCTCTGAAAGCAACTTCAAGTTATTCCTGCGGTTCACGCAGAGCTGCGCAACCAGAGCTAACGCGGTGGGTTTAAACTCTTACCTTAATCAATAACTCCTCATAACTAATCATAATTCCTCACAGGGGGTTGATGTAAATATCCATACCTGTCAGTCTGTGTCCAGTTCGAGTGAAAGGAGGAGCGGGATCCGTGCTGAGGTTAACTTAATCCAGCTACGGCAGCGCGCGAGGCAAGGTACCGAGGCGCCAGCGAGGTGATTGGCCGGTTTTAAAAACTAAAAATATATCTTTTAGGATTAAATCTGCTTCGATAGTTCGATAGTGAAACGCTCAGAGTAAGTGAGACGCTTGCAATCAAACTTTAAAAAAAAGGATTTTTTTTTTCATTTTATTTTCCTAAAAAAATAATAATATAAAAAAACAAGAAAGGCTTAGCCTGGCGGTGGCGCTAGTAAAGCATGGCGGGCAGCCAGGCTTATAACATACTGTGGGAAACCCTGATGTAGCGGTGACTGAACAACAAGAGCAGAACCCAGAGTCTTCCACCGCTAGCCCGATGACTTCAATAATTTTCGATTATGCGCTGCTTTACCTGGTGTCTGACCGCTCAGGATGCCTTTTTTATTTGCCATAAGCCTCTACAACTCACCATATTCCTTCAAGTGCTTGTTTTTTTTAAAGTCCAATATTATTAGACTTGTGATGAATTTTGACGTTCTTTACCCCGAGGTATTTTTCGATTACAAGACTCAAATTTTCCTATTCACTCTTAGAGTGTTAAAGTTCCACACGACATTGCTTAGATTTGCTGCTGCGCCTGCGCAGTGTGAATTAAAGAGGTAGATACACTGCACACTGGTTGTTGCAGGGTGTAAAATATGAGATGCAGGTGGTCGGTTTTTGTGATCGGCAACAAGAGACAGTAATCGGCGATAACTGATCATACACTTTTTTACGGAAATCGGACGATTATGTTCAGTGACTGATCGGCACACCACTACTATCAATCTATTGTATAACCTGCCTAGCAGCAGTTTCAGGTTTTGTCACTGTGACTTAACTGCTTAAAAATAAACAACAACATGTATTGGAAACTCAACCAGGCTCTATTTTACCCTGACCGGTTCAACATTACTTTACTCTTCTCTTCACTACTTGACTCTACCCTACCCAGCTTAACCCAACTGTACTCCACCCGACTCTTCTCTAACAGCCCCTTTAAATGCATTTGATTATTATCCTTTTAAAATTTGACCTGCACAAATAATTATGATGGGATTGTTTTTTACCCAGTCGGTCAAAATGGCAAACAAAAAAAAAAAAAAAGGTCTAGCTCTGATGCAGAGACAGTCAACACTGTAACTAAGCACAGAATTCAAATACTGAATATTTTAGCCATCTGCAAGGTAACCCACAACACTCTCTCTTTTTGGCTTTGGAAAGACAAAAAACAAAGAAAACGATGCCAGTTTTCCTCATGTTGATGCTTTTAATCGTCTTGAGTGTGTGACTTATTCATTGCTGGCCTCCAGCAATGAATAAGTCCTTATTCATTGAATGTAATGCTATATTGCATTCTGCAGCAACCATGAATGATATGGGATAAATAAGAGAATCTCACAAAGACATCAAGATCCCAAAGACGGTAGAGTTAAAGGTTGAAATGGTGCCTCTTCTGGGGATAAGTAATGGAGCAGGATTCTCAGCTAGACAGGTCATCCATTAAATCAAGGCTAGGTAATTGCTGTTAATGCTGAGGCAAGGTCCCACTGTGGGGCCCACTGAGAGAGATCTTCATCTGGATAGAGACCCAAAGCATAAAGAGCAGGAGTGCTGGTGATTGCAGTCTGTAAAGAGGCATTTTCTTCCATATGTGCACTGACTTTAATGTACTACGAGGTTTCGCCCAGAAAATTTGCTAAGCCCGGTGGTCGGGGCGCCAAAGCGGTCCAACCGTGTTTTTTATATTAAAAGATGTTAAGTAGACAGGAAATGTAAAAATATTACTGGACAATTAAATGCAACAGGAAAACATCGCCAATGAAACGCTATTTAAACCAACAACTAGTCTTAAAAACAACAGATCAAAAAATGCAATTAAAATGAATATCAATTATTTGCATTTCTGTTTAATCCAAATTAAATCAGTGGCTTCAAAAGGTTCCCCAGGGCTTCAGGGGCCCCACAAATGCTAATATTTTAACACAGACCACAACTACAACAAATTGAGATTATGAATGCTGCTAAATTTGATTTAATGGTTTCAGCATACATACATTAAAAAATTTAAAATTAACATTTAAATAAGATTTTAAGGAGCTGGCAAGTTTACTTTGTAAAAGTTCAAAGAACAATATTCATAGTTAGATTGTTTGGTAACACTATTTGAAGGGGGGTGAATAAGACTGACATGACACTGTCATAAACACATGAAAGCGTCATTCGGTAAATCATGACACTTTTAAGACAAAGTTGACATTGAAAATGTCCTTGTTATAACAACTTGACATTAATCTAGACCAGGGGTGCCCAATACTTCATCGTCGGAAGGTTTTGAGTCAATCTCGGCAGATGACAATCTGAACGCCACCAGGACGCTGAGACCAGCACTTCCTCTTCTGACCGGCTTATCAAAAATATTCACCAAGATCCTAAACGTTTGTAGCTTCATTAAAAAAGAATAATTATAAAAAAAAAAAATCAACGAAACGTGTTAAAATTAATAATCTCAGTAATTATTGCTTGAACAAGGTGTTGCGCAATTCAGTGCGTTTTGGTCCCATTAACAAAAAAAAAAACCCAAAAAAAGGCGACTCAAAGACCGAGTGACGAGCAGAGCAGGAGTTTAAATTAGCTACTCAACCACCGTTCATGAGAGGATTATTAATAATCGAGGAATAAATATCAAGCCTGGAAACGTGATATCGTAACACTGGATGTTGTGTTTTTAACATAATCTCTGCTTGGCTTGCGGGACGCAAGCGTTTTCCACGGCAACGGGTGTGCTTAAACGACAGAGAGAAAAGGTAGAAGTGGTTTTGAGTTGATCGTCTTTTCAGATTGTTTTACCTTTCTTTACCTTTGCTGTGGCTCATCACACCTGCTGTAGTTTCTGAACGTTCAATAAATGACAAACTTGGACTAATTACCTCGTTCTTTGTGAGCATACGTCACAACAAACATCAAATAGGACAAATATATTTAATTAAGTTTTAACTAATTCTACCGTGATAATTATGTGAAATTAAATAAATTATATCCCGACTTCAAACGATTTGCCTTTACCTTTACTGGGCTCTTTGGTTCATCCTTTCATTCTGCAGTTTCTCATACTGAGGTCATCAAACCAAATTTCAGATCTGACTGACACCTGCTGGCGTCAGGTTTGTAACCAGCTTCTGACTGAGAAACCAGTAAGTTGCTCCCTGTGTCAGAATCTCACTGAGGAAGAAACTGCATTAGTTTTTCTGTCACTTTATTATTTCTGCTATAACTGATGCATATTCACATATAAAATAAGTCAATAGAGTTTAATTTGCAATTTCTATGTCTTTGTGTCATGAGGTAGATCTCAGGCGGCTGGTGAGAGAAAAAGTAGATCTTACTCTCAAAAAGTTTGGGCAGCCTTCATCTAGACAAAAATGTCTGTTATGACAACGTGACATTACCCAAAACAACGTTGTTGTCATGACAACTTGACATTAAGCAAGATATTATAACTTGTCATGAATGTAATAAAAGGTGAATTTTAAAATGGTGTCCTTATAAGACAGCATTAACAAGTCACTTGTTACACATACCTTTTGCTGTCACGAGAGCATTATAATTGTGACATTATCCTCCTCTGCTAACGTGTATCATAGTAAACTAGTAGTAATGAGTGTCATTACTCTATTGCTGGAATGACAGAGTCATGAACATTTCCAGTTACCTCAAGTAAAGTGGACCACACTTACTTATTAATGATGTCTTATAAGGATATAAGCCTTATAAGACAATAAATTCACCTGTTATTACATTCATGACCAGTCATAATTTTTTGTTTAATGTCAACTTGTCATGACAACGATGTTGTCTTGGGTAATGTCAAGTTGTCAAAGACATTTTCAGTAATGTCAACTTTGTATTCAAAGTGTCATGATTTACCGAATGACGCTTTATGACAACAGTTATAAATATTCATGAAGACTTATTCATGCTTATGGCAGGTGTTTGACTGTCATGTTAGTCTTATTCACCCCCCTTCAAATAAAGTGTTACCCATTGAGTAGTTACCAACCTGATGCCGATTAATCAAAGTGTAATCTTTGAGTTTGAGCTCTGTTTGTTCACAAATACAAATCAGTAAACTAAAATCATAACTGATTGCTTTTTAGGTTGGCCAATTAAACTACTCCCCCTCACCCAGATTTTACTAAATTTAACACAGAAGCTGTGAGAGATGCAGATGTTTTTAACAACAAGAGGAGCCCTTAAGTTAAATACTGCTCAAGGCCTCATACAGCCTTGGACCGGACCTGCATGATGAGTTAAATTCGCTGCACTGCGCGTAGAGATGCCAAACAAATGGGAGGCTTAATTTAATGCTACTAATGTGGCTTTAGTAGCTCTTCTAATTTATGTCTTTGAAGTTTTTAATAAGGGTCACAGAAACTGTTGGTTGCTAGGGTTTTTGGGAGGAGATTTTTTATTTCTTTATTGTTTTAATTTTCCTAGAAAAGTAAACAAGCAACGCTTAGCCTGGCGGCGGGGCTAGTAAAGCATGGCTGCCCACCAGGCTTATAATACACTGGGGGAAACCCTGATATGATTTGAAGCATCATGTAACCAGAAATAATATGAAAAAAATAAAAATTGTATAAAACCAGCATGATGTGTGACTATGAGGCGAGCACGAAAGCTCCTCACCTTGGCAGAATCTGCATGATGAGGTACATATGTGGGCCAACCGGGACCACATCAGTAAGCTTTACAGGGAAAACAGAGCCTGGGCAGTGTGTTGAGATTTGAACGCCACATATAATTCTTTGTTCATAAAGATCAATCAATCTCACCGCTGCTCAGCGTCCAGCTCTGAAAGCGCGACTAAGTTATTCCGGTTCATACAGAGCTGCACAACCAGAACTAACGCGTTTCATTTTAAACTCTTACCTTGATGTGGAGTTGACCAAAGAAAAATAATTCATCACAGGGAGTTGATGTAAATATCCATACAGGTCAGCCTGGGTCCAGTTTGAGTGAAAGGAGGTGCACACGATCCGCGCCGAGGTAAATTTCAAAGATTAATCAGCGGCAGCGCGCAAGGCAGTGCTTAGAGGCACCAGCTGTGTGATTGGCCCACACTCCCGGCATTAAACACATAAACTATAAACTCATTAAATTTGCTCCGCCAGTGCAACAGAGCAACAGAGTGCCTCTGTGAGGCGGAGCTTTAACTCCCATCTCCGGCAGAACTATGAACACGTTCTGGGGAGGTGGAGGACATTGAGTCTGAGTGGACCATGTTCCGTACCTCCATTGCAGAGGCGGCTTATCGGAGCTGTGTCCACAAAGTTATCTGTGTTACTAAAGGAAAACATCTTTTTAGCATGGCTAGCTGATTACTGCTAGTTCTGAGTGGCTGTTTCTGACTGAGCAGAGGAATTATGCAGAGGAAGTAGAGGAGATCGATTATTTTTTCAAAGATTATCTGTCTCATGTTAGGACAGCGAAAGATTTAATATGCATATAATAGAGATGTGCCAATCAGATTTTTTCCTGCCTATATACCGATACCGATCACCCATGAGGGCCGATCACCGATACCGATCACATAATTATTATTATAATTTTTTAATCATAAACACTACTGGTTACATTATGTGGAAAAAGGAACCATGAATTCACATTAATTTATACAAAAACTTGTTTTTAATAACTTTTTCCAAGAAGAAAACTAAACAAAACAGGCATTGTGCAAATGGTACTGCTATCAATAATACTGTCTTTAACAGACTAATAATATATGAAGGTTCTGAAGAGGCTAAATAATGTAAAGAGCCAAAATAAAACCTCTCAACATTGCCAAAAAAAATCAAGTATAAAACTTAACATTCAAAGGAAAATACAGGATCCATTACAATAAACAATCCTGAGTTACTGAATGAAAACTTCCTGTTAGCATGGCGGCTAGCTGATTACTGCTAGCTCTGATTGGCTGTTTCTGACTGAGCGGAGCAATTATGCAGAACAGGGAAGAGATAGATTATTTTTTTAGAGATTATCTGTCTCATGTTAGGACAGTGAAAGTTTTAATAGAGCTTCTGCGTGTGACGTCACTGCTCTAGTCGGAGGGCTATCAGCGCCATCTTTGGTGTCCACAAGCAACAGTCTCGCAGATTTTTTCAATCTAGGTTACTTAAAATAATTTAGCTATGGTACAAACTTGCTGCGTTATTGTCTGTAATGTCCGATCACACGACTGAAACAGTAAAAAGATGGAAAACGGACTTTTGTTTCACTATTTTCCTGCTTGGAAACAACGTGAGGAGGCTAAGCTATCAGAGCTAACGAGAAGAAAAAAATTTCCTGATATCACCTTCTCTAACATCCCCAGATACCTACAGGTTTGCTCCACACAGCAAATTCAAAAGTGTTAAATGTTTTGGTGTTAGTAGACTTCATCCAAAAGCAGAGTTAATTTTACTCTAAAAGAGTCACATTCTGTTTATGCAAGTCTGGGATGTCTATTATTAGTAGTTAAAACCCAGTGTCAAAAAAAAGTGTTTCCGTATCAAATCTAGAGGTGTTAAAATGGAACCAATAACTCTTTACTTCTGAACGCTGAACTCCACCAGTGGCTCTAACACTGAAGGAGTTAATTCACTGACTCCACCCAGAATCACAGATTCCCACCGAAGAGAAGCGAGGCGACAGAAGCAAAGACATTTCAGGACTATTTACTTTCCACATGTCTGAGTTATTTATTGCACTTGGTAAGTCATTTTTTTCTGAGATGGTTTATAACTATTATTTTGAGTTGAGCTCAACCTGTATGACAGACGTCACGTTCGCCACACGGCTCAGTGTTAGCATGTTTAGCTTTGCATGCCAAACGTTAGCGGAGTATAAATGTTGGAAAATATCAAGCCGGTGAACATTTAATCAAATTATTGGCTAATTTGAACAGATCCGTAATAATCTGGAATATGTTTTTTCATGATATTAAACGTTTACATGAATATTGGTCAGATTTATCAACCTTTCTGATCGATTTTTTTCCTTTGAAAAAATGTAAAAGCCTTTTTCACGTTGAGAGCATTAATCCCACTGTTGTTTCTTTTTATATACGTTTTGCAGCAGGTTTTAATCCTGGACCCTAACCCTAACCCTAACCAGTCTGGTTGAGGATGAATCTCCAGTCGTCAACCTAACCTCTCCCTCTTGATCCTCCATGGATTCTTCGAAGATTCAAGCTCCAAAAATGATTATGTAAGTGTTAATATCTCTGAAACTCTACATTTCTGTAATGGAGGCTTGTTGTTAGAGTTGAGGTAAAATATATTCCTTCATTCCATTCCTCATCGTTATATTTTTTGTTTGTTATGATCCAGACCGACACTGACTGTCCTACTCAGAGACTGAAGACTGTCTGATGCAGTAGAGGAGCAGGTTGGTGTCTCCGGCCAAACATCACAAACAGCCCAACAACCCGAAGACAATCTGTTAGTGAATGGACATCTCTCTGGTGGAGGGCAGAGAGGAACTGACTCTTATCAACAGAAACATGAACTGGATAAGAAATGATGGATCTGCATATCAGGTTGGTCTGTTATGTATTGTAATATCTGGCAATCTACATGTTAAAAGAAAATGTACTCTATCATAATCATTACATGAACTGCTTGCTTTACTTTCTCCACCTTGTACTTTGAACAATTTCATGCATATGGTATTGAAGAGAAATGTATTAAGCATACTGCATTTTGTATTGCACAGCTGATATGTTAGACCTTTTGATAACAATATGTGAATGAAAGTGACATGTGAAACATGCACATTATTCTAAATTGTAATATGTTTTGTAATTATAGTGCATATTTTGAAATAAATGCATTTGAGAAAATCATTGTCTGTTTATTAAATGTTTATTTTCCAAAGAATTTTTAAAAGTTCAAACAATAAAATACCTATTTAATATTAATTACAAATAACTCTTATGAAGTTAAAAAAATACTCAGAGAGTTAATATTAAGATCTAACACTGAATTAGTGTTAGCAAGTGTTAAATGATTAACTCCAGCAGATTTGATATCTGACACTTTATAAGAGTTAAGGTACCAACTCTCCAAAAAGAGTTAAATTAACACTTTCTGGTGTGGACCCATATAGACACTTTTAAAGTGTTGAAATCAAATCTGACAGTGTTAATCTGGGCCTGCTGGATTTGCTGTGCAGACATTAACATTATGGTGAGTGAATAAATTTGATTTGTTGGTTTTGTGTCATAATTTATTTTGCTATGATTTTGTCACAGTGTCTCATGATCAGTTTCTGTTGAGTTCATTTAAGTGGGTCAACCTTGTTTAGGTCGGGCTAATATTGTTTATGTAGCGAAGTCCGAGTTTTGTCAGTGGACATGGAGGTTATTACATTATTGTGAAGTAAACTATTTTACTAGTGTTATTAAATTTACAGTATTTAAACTGATGTGTCCCGATATGTCCTCTCAAAGGCAAACCGACGTATGAAATGGATGAACTCCATCCTGACTGGGGTCCAGAGCTGAATATGGGTCAGAGGTCAACGACATGGGCGTCAATTAAAGAGGAGAGCAAAACCATCAACAAGTTACTGAGACTGTTTTTATTATTTACTCCAGAAGAAGTAAATAATGAAAACGCAGTGGAGGCAACAGAAGAGGAGCAAGTTGAAGAGGCTGAGGAGGAAGAAACCAGGATTTCAGTTCAGCAAGGCTGCAGACTGAAGAGGATCAGGAACCATTTGGGTAAAATACAGTAGAAGTGGCTGTTTTCTCTACTTTAATCATTTAATGTATTAAACATCCATGAATCGTTTGATTCAAGCACTTCAAGTTGCATGTAAATGTGAAGAAATGAATCCCATTTTAAGTAAAAAAAAGATATTTAAATATTTCAGGTAATAAACATACATGTAATGAAAGATTATCCATCCATCCATTTTCTTACACCCTTGTCCCTTAATGGGGTCAGGAGGGTTGCTGGTGCCTATCTCCAGCTAACATTCCGGGCAAGAGGCAGGGTACACCCTGGACAGGTCGCCAGTCTGTCGCAAGGCAACACAGAGACACACAGGGCAAACAACCATGCACACACACACTCACACCTAGGGACAATTTAGACAGACCAATTAACCTGACAGTCATGTTTTTGGACTGTGGGAGGAAACCGGAGTACCCGGAGAAAACCCACGCATGCACTGGGAGAACATGCAAACTCCATGCAGAAAGGCCGGGGCCGGGAATCGAACCCAGAACCTTCTTGCTGCAAGGCAACAGCTCTACCAACTGCGCCACTTATATTTTTAAATATTTTATGTGATTAAAGTAAACAATTATATAATCAGACATCTGTCAGGACACTGGGTTTTGGGTTTGTTTTGCTTTTCATTTTATTTAGCTTCATGTTTTAATTCACTTTAGTTTAGCCCTTCATGGTCCTTTTGATATTATTAGAGGTATTTAGTGTAGTTAGAATTATATTATTGCCTTTCCTTTTCTGTCTGAGTCCATCTCAAGCCTTCTTTAATGGCTATAGTTTAATTCTATTTTATCCTTCTAGTTATTTCTTATTTCAGCCTCCCTGCAGGGTTTCTAGTCATGTTTATTTCTTCATTTGATCACCATAGGTTCAGTTATTCTTCCATGTCTGAGTCAGTATCTTTCTTTATTCATTCTAGTTGGGTTATGTCTTTGTTTAGATCTTCTAGTTTCTCTTGCTCTGTGTTCCTTAGTTCTTATTGTTAGATCAGCCTTGTTTCTACATCCACATAAAGTAAGTCCACTGCCTGCTGCGTTTGTGTCCACCAACACATCATGACACAAACCAGATGAAAGAGCCCAGCTTTAAACATTTAATGTGTAATTAAACAATAAAGGTGACAAATTTTATGAAATAGATCACACTTTAATAAATATTTGTTGTATTTAACATATTTCAGGTAAGTGAACATGTAATGAAATAGATCCTGTCCTAGAATTTTGTGCAATTGAACATTACGGGTAACAAGTGATGATCATCTGAGTTAATACATTTTATGAATATTTTTTTTAAATATAATTTTGGTTAAAAAATAAAAAAAAGGGGTCAAAATGGAATAAAAATATGCCTAATCTATATAGTTTAGTAGAATAATTTCACAGATTTTGAGTTAATAGGTCACATGACCTACAAGCTATTTAAGAAAAATGAAAAATTTTGACTACAGAAACAGCTAAAAATATATAAAAAGTGTTAAAAAATAATAAAGGTCAGTATGCCTCTATACAGTCTAGTAGAACAATTTCACACAGATTGAGTTAATGGGACACGATTTGGAACCTACTGAAGAAAACATTTAATATTAAAATTATTTAAATGATTGAATTTGACTTTAAATTTTAAAAGAGGATAGTGTGCCTTGTGTAATAGCATGAATGTCCACTTTTTTGTATCAGCATTTATTTACAGGAGTGTTCAAAAATTGACAGCAGCTGTGAAACTCCGAGCGCTTGAGGAGGGACTAGTAAAGAACAGCTGGCTGACATTAGCGTTCAAAAATCGGATCAACCTTGAGCTGAACGTCCCTTACTCCGTGGAGCGGGATATCCAGTATCCAACTTGAAAACAACTTTACTGCGGTCAGTAACACAATGAAAACACCGGTGTTCTGAATAGTTTGTCTTGGTCTGTGGACACCAAAGATGGCGCCGAGCGACGAAAACGTCATATCCTGTGACATCAACTCCAACGCTCTATACTTATGTAAAATGTATTTTTTTAGGTTAGATGCTGCAGCTTTAAACAGGTTCAGTGTGAGAGTCACTACCAGGTGGAACAGAAGCGGCTCCGTCTGTCAAATATTACTACCTGTAGCAGAGCAGCGGTTCAACATCGAGAGCAGAACCAGCGTCTTATATCTCAGCTCGAAGACTTAAATCATTTTACAGGTTATTAGTTTATCTTTCTGACCGTCATGCTAATCCGGGTGAATGTTTGTAGCTGTGCTGCTTTACCTGCCGTCTGATCCTCCATGTGTCTTTTTTACTGCAGTGAGCTTCGATGTAGCCAAACTCCGTCAAGTGTGGCTACATTGTTTTTATGTCGTATTAGCTTCATTGTGTTGATGCATTTTGACCTGCTTCAATTTTCCGCTGCAACACGCAAACTTCCCCATTCATTCAGTGCGTTATAGCTCAACATTGCTTAGGATTTGTAGCGGCGCGTTTGCGCAGTGTGAAGGAAAGATGAGACCAGCTGCACAGGCAGGCTGCAAAATGAGATACAGGTGATCAATTTGTGTGATCGGCAACAGGAGACCGTTATCGGCAATCACTGATCATACACTTTTTCCACGGAAATCGGCCAATTGTAATTGGTGGCCGATCGATTGGCACACCTATACTGTGTAACCTGGACAAAACTTCGGGTTAGGCTATGTTGAAGTTTTGGATATACAGTACTCAAACAGTGCCATAGATACCGTTTGCTTGATGTAGTTGACCTTAAAATACCAAACATTTCAGATGGAATAAAAATGTTATCGAGTGTTTAACAGCGACACACAACACTGTCACAAACAACAGAAACATCTTGTATCAAATCCAAAGAAATAAAGAACCATAGTTCATTTCTGCTTGTTGCATAACAGACACAAAGAAGGTGGGAAATGTATTTTCTAAATAAAGTTTTAAAACAATTTCCTTTATGCAACACCTATATCATAGCGTACATATAGAAGCTGCGTCTTGGTCCTTCTACTATTAAAACACTGCATGCTTTTTAATAACTTATTTGCAATCATTAAATTTAGTTAGGACATCTACTGATCTGAAATATAAAAGCAGAACATTTATTGCGAGTAGACCTGTCACAATAATTGAATTAATCACATGATAAATTAAAACAAGTTCAATAATTAGCATAATTTATCTTTTTTTCCTCTTTTCTCTCTTTCTACCAAAAATTATGACAGAAGTCTTCAGTCTTGTGCATTGGTCTCTTTTTTTGAAGAACACTTTTGTTTAGTGTTCTTCAAAAAAGATAGGCCTAGTTGTGAGTAAGACAGTTGAATCCCAGCTGGGCCTCTCTTTATGACGGTTCTCTCCTTCCCACAAAATA
Source organism: Poecilia picta (assembly GCA_033032245.1). NCBI lineage: Eukaryota > Metazoa > Chordata > Actinopteri > Cyprinodontiformes > Poeciliidae > Poecilia > Poecilia picta. Next base: position 108,787 of record CM065365.1, on the reverse strand, counting down.
CTTAGTAAATTAAAATTTGAGCAGATATTGATATCCAATATAAACATTGCAGTTACGGCCAATAACCAATATTTACTAGTATTGCACTACCCTTTTCTACTTCAGCTGAAGTCCCTACAGCCCTTTGCTGCATCACAATCACATGACCAAACAAAAACCAATGACCAACATCTTCCCCCCTCTCCTCCAGAAGCCAACAGCAACAAGATGGAAATAAGTATCGGTTGCTACTATTAGCCCAGTTTTATTTATCAGATTGATACTGGAATGTTAAGAAATGACTAGAATCCGCTGATGTTACTGTACAGCCGATGATATTGTACATCCCCAGACTGAAAACTATGCATGTTAAGTTAATGTTTCTCTAAATTAAACAATCCGTAGGTTGTACTCTACTTCTCACCCAGGGACAAGATATAAAGAATTTTATTTTACTCTTAAATTCCTGTTTCGCCAGCATTCAGATAACACAAACAGTAGAGGACATTGCAAAGCAGCCTCTCCATTCTGATCTTCCGCCCTGTGGTTTAAGTCCCAGTTCATTAATATTTGATGGGAATCAATTTCTGGAGAGAGGACTGGTGTACTAAACGACCACACAAAAGCTCTTATTCTTTCTCCCCTGACAAATATTTATTTTATGTTTTTTGGTTTCTTTGTCCTTACGTTTTCCTTTCACTGAAAGTCTTGTGACATGCTATGGTTGGTTACACAAATAAGCTGAACCAGATAATTGTGTTCACTGAAACATGACCATTTCAAGTTGTGTCCTATGCAAAAGAAGAGCCTTTCAAAAACCTACTTGCCAACAAAGCTGTCTAATCTTAACCTCCTAGAAGTCCACATTTGTGGACATCACATTTTGGGTTGTCTAGTCCAGTGTTTTTCAACCACTGTGCCATGGCACACTAGTGTGCCGTGAAAATCATCCAATTTCACCTACGGTACCATATTTTTCGGACTATAAGCCGCTACTTTTTTCCTAAGCTTTGAACCATGCGGCCTATAACCTGGTGCGGCTTTTTTGTGGATTTTTCTTCAACCATCAGGAAGTGAATCACTGGAAGTCAAAATTGTAAATCAAAGAAGAACGCACTAATTTTCATTTCAAACAAGCACATGCTAGCAGCAGGCACGACAGAGAAATGTTTTCTAACTCATATGATGCAGCTTTTAAGTTGAGGGCTATCGATCTGGCACTACCCTCTATTAAAATGTCAAGTCATATTAAATAAGTTAAATAACTTTAATGTTAAAGAATATGTTTTCTTCAATAGCTTCCGTATTGTGTGCCACATTGACTAGAAATCAGTGTGTAATTATTGTACTAAACTCTATATGAGGCACATGCATTTTTATTCCATTTTAACTAAATTTTTATTTTTGTTACCCATTTTTTTAGTTTAAATTTTGTATTTCTCTTCAATAGCTTTTATCTAGGTCATCAGACCTATTCAGTCAAAATCAGTGTGAAATTGTTATAGATCTACAACTCTAGATCTATAACTCTAAACTGTTCCTCTTTAGCTCCAAAAATAATAACCTCAGTTTAGTTTCTGTTCAGCTGCAGAACGTTTTGGCACATCTGTTTTAAGCATCTATTCAGTGACTGGAGGGGTTCAGAGTCACCTGCCAACATGGTAATGTAGAGCTACTTAAAAAAAAAAAAGTCAAATTGTTTAAAAATAAGTGTACCTCATCTGTACAGACTGGTAGAACAATTGTTAGACTAGTGAAGTTGGTAGAACTAACTTCTACCAGTGAAGTTAGTCTCCAGTTGGAGTTTCAAGTTCAGTGTACCTCATCTGTACAGACTGGTAGAACAATTATTCAGATATACAGTTATTTAAAATACTGAATATGACTTGACATTTTAATAGATAGTAGTGTGTCTCATGTAAAACCATGAATAACCACTTTTCTGTATCAGTTGGTCACAAGGCAAGGCATTTATTAACATTTGTTTGACAGGAGTGTTTGGTTTGGAAATTTGTTGACAGTCCCTAAGTGAAGTGAAACTCCAAGTGCTTGAAGGGGAGCTAGAGAACGGCTGGCCGAAATTAGAGTTCATAAATCGGCTCAACCTTGAGCTAAACACCACTTGCTCGATGGATATTGGAATATCCAACTCGAAACTAACTTCACTGCAGTCGGTAACACAATAAAACTACCGGGATGAAGTTTGTTTTGGTATATAAAAAAATATATACATTACTTGACGGAAACCCATGTAAGGAAAAGGAAAAACAAAATATATATTTATGCTTTTATTTCTTCTATGCCGGTTTTGGTCCATTATATCAGATCAAGTGCAAGGACCACAACACATGCTCATTGCATTCAACCAATTATTACCCTAACATGTTCATTCATCATCAGTATGTGTAATCTCTCTCTGTAGCCCAGAACTTCTCAAATAGTGGGGTGCACTATTTGAGAGTGCCTGACAGGGGGTGAAATACCCTCTGTGAGGGGCATGAGAAACAGGAGAACTTAGCTGTATTCATGCCTGAATGCTAAACAAGGATCCAGGTGGCAGGAGTGTTCAAATTAATCAACAGGTTTGTGTTCAAGCCAGTAGAATAAGTAGTTTACCCTGACGCACTGGTGTAACGCAGCTGAGGATACAAGCATGGATGTTTTGAAACACATCTACCGTCATGATATGGATGTAGCGGTAGGAGAAGTTGGTTAGAGTGAAAAGCAATGGCAGCAGAGGTTACTAAAGCAAGTATGACTGAGTTTTAGGGCCAGACAAAGAGAATTTGAGAAAAAGATGTCATCTTAATATGAAAAAAGCTTTGGTGTTTTTATCAAAATCTGACCGGACCAGCTCAGCAAGTCTGGTTCTTTCTTTAAAATAGACATTGTTTAAACAATCCTTTTAAGTCCTGTGGCTGGTGATTCGTTTCTGATAAGTTAAAAGATTAAGTATTTTCTTATTTGTAAACCTAAATCCAGCTATAACGTACAAGATGCTAAGTATTCTTCATTTTAGCACAGTTTCATGAAGCGTTATAATAAAATTCTGACTTTATTCTCATACTACTACAACTTTACTCTCATATTTAAACAAGAAAGAACTATTGGCCAGGTGTTCTGACCATCTGTGCTACCCATCAATCTGTCCTATCTTGTGGCAATGTGCATGTGTACATCAATGTAACGTCATACTTAGGGTTTCCCCAAGTGTATAATAAGCCTGGCAGGCCACCAGGCTTTACTTGTGCTCCCACCAGGCCAAGCATTATTTATTTAAGTCTTTTTAAAATGTTTACATTTTTTAAGACTTTATAGTTGTTGTCCAGATGTTAATCTTCACATGATTATCAAGTGATATTTTCAAATTTCCTATCAACTTTAAACATTTTTCAGCTCAAAAACTCGACTGGTTCCTGGATAAATGACTGCTCGCTAGGGCATCCAACCACAAAGCTTGGCAAGTTTTCTGTGGGAAATTTTGCATGCTTACTCAGCTAATTTCAATACATCCTACCTGTGGAAGTTTTGTTTCGACTTTTATTTCATTGAAGATTACATTAAGCTTTATTTAATTTATTTAATACCTGGCTTTCATTACGTTTCTCCATTGCTTCATGTTTTAAGTTTATATGACAGGCGTTACTATACTGTATGCTGTAAACAAGTCATTCTTTGGCATCAACTACATTAGTTAGGACAAAATATGCTGTTTTTGTGGGCTATTTGTCCCTAGTTTCAAATATTTTAATTTAATAACACTCTTTTATTCCATCCATCCATTTCCTATACACCCTTGTCCTTTGGTGGGGTTGAGAGTGTTGCTGGTGCCGATCTCCAGCTAATGTTCCGGGGTTGCCAGTCTGTCACAGGGCAACATAGAGACAGACAGGACAAACAACAATGCACACACACTCACACCTAAGAAGAATTTGGAGAGGCCAATTAACCTGACAGTCATGTTTTTGGACTGTGGGAGGAAGCCAGAGTACCCAGAGATAACATGCAAACTCCATGCAGAAAGACCCTGGGCGGGGAATTGAACCCAGAACCATCTTACTGCAAGGTAACAGCTCTACCAACTGTGCTACTGTGCAGCCCTTTGTATTAAAATGTGCTAAATAGAGCATGCTAGCAGCAATATTATGTGAGATTGAAGCTGTGTCTATGGTATAATATTAGTGTTAACATATCCCATCCTTTCAGATGCACAGTTACCCACGCAGTTTGGTGGACACATTTGTCTGCGCTTCATTTGATAAAGATTAATGCGCAAAAAAGATTTTGCAGTGATCTGTATTTGTAGATGTCTGTGTTGAATTTAATTTCAATAAAAACTTGATTCCCCTGTCTAATATTGTTTTATTATAAACACCTCTATATTTAAAATATTTTTAAAAAGTTAGGATATTCTAATAAAAGGATTAGAGCAATAGCTTTTCATTTTAGATGGGTAAAATATTCTGATTGAGGAAGTGATATATTTGTGGTTTTGTTGTGTACATGTAAATTCTTCCAGTGTTACGCATAACTCCTAAGCGTCCACTTCAGTCTCGTCACTCAAAGAATGTTATCAGATGATGATATTCAAGAATAACACAACTCGCTTTACTTTTTGGATTGTAAACGTAGGGTAGTGACTTAAATGTGTCGGCGGAGGCGCCAATTTCGGGAGTTGTAAGTTTAGTAGCCATCAGTTAAACAACGGGTGGATGTAGGGCAGTATATTAAATATGTCTACGGAGGCCACCAAGATGTTAGATTTGTTCTTTGGGTTGTGGAAGTTTGTGTAGTTTGTCTGTTGATGAACGCTGTGCTTTGGCTTCTGTTACTGTGCACTGGCATAACGGTCAGTGTTTGCTGTGAATTCTGAAGGTAAGCACTACTGATCGCCAGCTCCTCACTGTAGCCAAATGTTACATTTAATGTCAGAGTAGTTCGTTTTGTATTGTTTTTTTCTTTGTTTAATATATACTGTATTTGAAACAAACAAAACAATAAATGCGTTAATGAGACTTAAGTTAACACAGAGTGTTTGCTGTGAATTCTGAAGGCGAAACCACTGCACTGTCGAGTGATCAGAATAAATAGTCTGAACTGCCATGTGTGTCCAATTACTGCCTCAAACTTCCTTCCGACAACAACCCTTAAGGAAAACACAACGCAGAGTTTTCGGAAACAGCGAGGTGTCACCTGACACGTATCCATCCATCCATCCATCCATTTTCTTGACACCCTTGTTCCTTAGTGGGGTCGGGAGGGTTGCTGGTGCCTATCTCCAGCTAACGTTCCGGGCGAGAGGCGGGGTTCACTCTGGACAGGTCGCCAGTCTGTCGCAGGGCAACACAGAGACACACAGGACAAACAACCATGCACACCTAGGGACAATTTGGAGAGACCAATTAACCTAACAGTCATGTTTTTGGACTGTGGAAGGAAACCAGAGTACCCGGAGAAAACCCACCATGCACAGAGAGAACATGCAAACTACATGCAGAAAGACCCGGGCCGGGAATCAAACCCAGAACCTTCTTGCTGCAAGGCAACAGCTTTACCAACTGTGCCACTGTGCAGCCTGTTTTTTTTATACATACATCATATTATGCTTAATGTTTTTACAGTTTTCACTTAATTATTGATCATTAATTTATGTTGTTCTCCTAGCAAATGTCCTTTTATGAGGCCGTTTACTCCAGTTAACTAATCAATTGTCCATTTCCGGATTCATTTTAAATTTGTTTCATTAGTGTGTACATGTTTTCATGGTCTTGCCCAGCAGTAAGTCTGACATACTCCAGTTGCATGTTCCCTCACACTCTATCAGACCAGCAAATCAATTCTTGTTGGTGGTTCCAAAATGATACAGGAGGTTGAAAGGCAACCAGGCATTTTCAATTGCTGCCCCTAAACAGGAACAATCTGCCTTTAAAAATCAGACAGGCACATTCACTTCCTGTTATTAAATCTTTTCCTGAAGTCCCATTTTTTCTCCAGTGTTGATTTAGATAGTTTTATAAATAAAGTTGTATTGTGTTTTATTAAATTAGTTGATGATTTTAGTAACTAACTCATCGAGATTAGTTTGATTAATCACCTCAGCGCCAAATTAAAGTGAAAGCTGTGGGTATGAGTTGATGTGTAGCCACAGCAGATGGATTCCAGAGGCTGCATTCCAAACAGATCGAGTAACCAAATGTCCAGAGAAAAACTGAAGAGAAAATGCGTCATGGTACGACTCATTTTCTCTTCATTTAATGATTTAGCCACTGGATCGTCATTTAACATTTCAGTGGCTGGAGCTAACCCTAACCCTGGAAACATGGAATTTGTAAATTTGTATCAGAGAGCATGGGCTGCTAACCTGTCTACCTCGATTTTAAACCGCTGCCACCACCAAGAAACCAACAGCCTTCCCTAGTTTTCATTTCTTCAAAACTATAACTATTTAATACGGCATCACAGGTGACATTAGACTAAACTAAAAGCTGGCTGGTAGTACTTACCTGGAAAGGGAAACTCCCCCTGCTTTCCCAATAAGCTCCTCATGGTGAAGGACAGCATCATTCCAAGGAACCTCTAGGAACTTCAACAATATCTGCATCCATTTCTCAGGATGAAGGACCAACTGCTCATAGTGCATAGGTAGGCACTTGTCCACTGCCTCCAAGCACTGAGTATACATAGTTTCTATCGCCCGATTCCACTTGGTCAGGCAGTCGCGATAGCTGCCCAGATCAAATCCTGCAATGGTCACTTTCCGTGAGATCATGGAGTGAACCGATGCCCTCCCATCACGAATCATAAGCACAAACTTGGCACGTGGGAAAATCTTGGCCAGGTAGGAGAGCGACTTCAGTGCAAACGGGTCCTTATTGCAAAGGAAGTTGGCCGGCTCGCCATGTTTGACAATGATTTCCAGTAGGAAGGCCTGCATGGCAGCGTCCAGCACCTCATCTGTTACACCAGCCTCATCCAGGCGCATCTTCTCGCGTCCTGAACGGCTCCACATCTGTTTCATGGCCAGGATGCGGGGAATGACGCGAGTCTCCTCTCCACAGCGCACCTCAGGGTGGGCATCTAACATTGCTCTCATCAGTGTGGTACCACTTCTAGGCACACCCCCTATAAAAATCAGTGGCATGTCTTTGTTGTAAACAAATGGTGTGCTGAGATTCTGGCCTGTCCGTAAGGTGGTCCGCATGCTGCCTCCCAGTGCGGACAGAGGCAGGACTCCTCCTGGATGGCTGCGCTCCTCAGAGCGATGGCGACAGTCCATCGCATGCCGGCCAAGGTAAAAGACGGTGACTGAGCTGATGACCAGGCAGGCCACCAGCAGGTTCTGTTTCAGCTTGCCAATCATGTTGTTACTCTCCAACACACTGGAGTGGTTTCTCCTTGGAGAAGGAAAGGGTGACTTAGGAAAAGGGCAGAGGAAAAACACCTGCAGGGTAGCCAAGTTTTCCACCCTTTAAGACCGTCTGCTTGGAAGCTAGCATGGATGAAGCTCCTTGGTCCACAGCAGGTGGTGTGTCCCCAGCTCCATGAGGCCTGTGGTGTGGCACAACATAAAAACCATCATTAGTTTGGAGTATATAGTCAAAGAATTCAAATGCTAACAAGGAACTGAAAACATTGAGACGCAAGATATTGACTGGAATTAGCTGATTTGAAGCCTAATTCACTCTGATTGGTGATTGACACTTCAGCACTTCCACATCGCACAAACCTAATATGTGGAAGTTGTTCCTGCAGAAAAAAATATTCATCTTGGTTGGTTTTACAATAAGTGTTAAACACTCACACAGTTCTAAAAGACGGAGTCTATTTGACCCCGTGAGCTTTTTACCTCGTGCATGGTCCCAGGAGGGTCATAGTCATATCGTGTGCACTTTTATGAGTCGTTTCTTTATGGCTTCAGGAACTGTAAGGCAGATGGGACTCCCATATGGCTTCCACATTGTCCAACCATGAAATTCCTGACAGTCGCACTAAGACTGCTGGACGGTAGGGATGTGCCGATCAGGTTTTTTTCTGCCGATACCAATAACCCCCTGAGGGCTGATCGCCGATACCGATCACATAATTATTATTTATTTTTTATCATAAACACTACTGTTACATTATGTGGAAAAAGGAACCATGAATTCACCTTAATTTAGACAAAAACTTGTTTTTAATAACTTTTTCCAAGAAGAAAACTAAACAAAACAGGCATTGTGCAAATTGAACTGCTATCAATAAAATTATCTTCAACAGACTGATAACATGTGAAGGTTCTGAAGAGGCTAAATAATACAAACAGCCAAAATAAAACCTCTCAACATTGCCAAAAAGTTTAAGTATAAAACTTAACATTCAAAGGCAAAAACAGGATCCATTACAATAAACAATCCAGAGTTACTGAATGAAAACTTCCTGTTAGCATGGGGGCTAGCTGATTACTGCTAGTTCTGATTGGCCGTTTCTGACTGAGCGGAGTAACAGGGACGAGATCGATTATTTTTTCAGATTATCTGTTAGGTATTTTCTTAAACCTACATTAAAAAAGAGAACCACAGACAACGTATATGAGTGTTCAACCAAACTTCTGCAGGAGGAGAAGACACAATGAACTCACCATGGGTTCTGCCCACCTTCAGTTTGTTTGTCTCTTTTATTAGCAGGGAGGATAAGGTGTGAAAAGGAATGAGGGGGTGAAACCCACATCCTACCTTCACATTAGGATGTGAATTCAGACAGATAGAGGGGAGACACATATACTCAATTAACACATGGACATGTTTTACAGCTCAGGGCTATCCCAGGAAGATCTAAGTCACCATCTGTAAACACATGTTTGATTAAGGAAGATTTAATTGTCTCCACAGTTTCAACAAATTTGAACACTAAACTTCTAAATAGCAAAACTAGTAAAATTACAAATGTAATAACAAACATAATATTCCTAACATTATCTGTCTCATGTTAGGACAGCAAAAGTTTTAATATGTATATAAAATGTATTTTTAAGTTGGATGCTGCAGCTTTAAACAGGTTCGGTGTGAGAGTCACTACCAGGTGGAGCAGAAGCGGCTCCGTCTGTCAAATATTACTAAATATTAAATATTACTACCTGTAGCAAAGCAACGGTTCAACAGCGAGAGCAGAACCAGCGTCTTACATCGCAGCTCCAAGACTTAAATAATTTTACAGGTTATTTGTTTAGCTTTCTGAGCGTCATGCTAATCCGGGTGAGTGTTTGTAGCTGTGCGCTGCTTTACCTGCTGTCTGATCCTCCATGTCTTTTTTACTGCAGTGAGTCTCGATTTAGCCAAACTCCGTTAAGTATGTCATTGTTTTTATGTCTATTAGCTTTGTTGTGTTGATGCATTTTGACCTGCTTCAATTTTCCGCTGCAACACGCAAACTTCCCCATTCACTCAGTGCGTTATAGTTACATATTGCTTAGGATTTGTTGCTGCATGTTTGCGCAGTGTGAAGGAAAGAGGAGACCAGCAGCACAGGCAGGCTGAGAAATGAGATGCAGGTGATCGGTATCGGCACAAGAGCCAATGATCGCCGATGATGCACTTTTTCACGAAAATCGGCCCAATTGTGATCGGTGACTGATCGATTGGCACACCTCTACTGGACGGTTATTATGAAGTTCACCTCCACCCCCCTCCCTCAGACTGATGTGTATATGTATAGGTATGTCACAATAAACAATTAATCGCATGATAAATTAAAAGAAACTCGATAAATTTCATTTATCCTTTTTCTCTTTTTCCTGTCTTTTTGCTACAAACTGAATGATAAAAGTCTTCAGTCTGGTGCTTTGGCCTCAACCATCCCTTTTGTTGAAAGAATTTTGTTTACAGATTTCATAATTTATTTCATTTGTCGTTTTCTTTATTTATTTGAGAACATTTATCTAGGATAAATGTGCATTAGAACATTTAAACACCATACATCCATCAATCCATTTTCTTTATCTGGGGTCGGGTCGCGGGGGCAGCAGCTTCAGAAGGGAGGCCCAGACTTCCCTCTCCCCAGCCACTTCTTCCAGCTCCTCCAGGAACCCCACGGCGTTCCCAGGCCAGCCGAGAGACATAGTCCCTCCAGCGTGTCCTGGGTCTTCCCCGGGACCTCCTCCTGGTGGGACGAGCCCGGAACAGGCCGTATCCACCTCTACACATGAGCACGGACACACACTGGACCTGGTCATTTCCTGTGATCAGCCTGTGACTAACCTGGAAATCTGTGACTCTGTGTTCTCAGATCACCTGCCTGTTTTATTCACTGTTAGTTTGACACCTACTGCAGTTAAAACTCGCGCTGTTGTTTGGTGCTTTCGGATTATTAACCCTTCCACTGCCACTGAGTTCTCCACTGCTTTTCTTCAGCTCTGTGGATCATCTGACTTCCTCCACTCTGATACAGAAGAGCTCTGGTCCTGGTTCTATTCTTCCTGTCAAACCATCCTGGACTCAGTTGCTCCATTAAAAACCAGGCAGCCAAGGATTAAACCAGAGCCTTGGTTTAATGACAGAAATCGTGCTGCGAGGAAGGAATGTCGTTGTGTTGAACGCAGATGGAAAAAGGATAAACTGCAGGTTACTCTTCAGATATTAAAAAACTGTTGGCGTCTCTACCAGAGCACGGTTTAAGAGGTTAAAAGGGAATATTTGGCAAATATCATTTCCTCAAACAGCCATAACCCATGTGTTTTATTTCACACCATTGACTCTGTGCTTAATATCCCACAGAATGCCTGTTTGTAATCTTCTCCTGACATGTGTGCCAAGTTTCTGCGTTTCTTTATTGAAAAGGTTGGTAGTACCAGGGCTCTTATCACAGCTTCCAACTCCGACCCTTCTGATTCGGTCCCTTGCTCTGCTGCTTTCAGTCAGTTTGAGCCAGTGACTGTCTCACTTTTAGAGGACGCGATTGGCCACATTAAGCCATCAGGTTCCCCACGTGATCCTGTCCCTTCACGATTTTTTAAAGATATTTTATCTAGCATAGGTCAGCCTGTTCTTGCAATTATAAATAGCAGTCTGTCCTCAGGTGTGGTGCCCGCTGGTTTTAAATATGCAGTAGTGCAGCCACTGCTTTAAAAACCTGGTCTTGGTCCGACTGTTCTGGCTAATTATCGGCCTGATTTCAAAGCTGCCTTTTCTTTCTAAGGTTTTAGAAAAAAATTGTGTACTGTCAGCTGAAACAGTTTTTAGATGACAATGGCATTCTGGAGGTTTTTCAGTCAGGTTTTAAAACTCTTTATAGTACAGAATCTGCTTTAATAAGAGTTTTTAATTACATCCTTCCTGCATGTGATTATGGTAACCATGTTGTTCTGATTTTACTTGACCTAACTGCTGCCAGTTAGGTCAAGTAAACCACGACAGTAGACCACGACATTTTAATATCGAGATTACACCACGTTGTAGGTATTGACGGCACTGTTCTTAAATGGTTCCGGTCCTACCTGGAAAAGGGAACATTTTCAGTGAAAATTAGTGACTCTAGTGAATCATCTGCTGCTTCAATGACTTATGGTGTCCCGCATTTTTATTGTGACCCCTGTTCTGGCCTCACTTCACTGGCTGCCTGTACATTTTAGGATACATTTTAAAATTCTTATGTTTGTTTTTAAATCACTACATAATCTTGCCCCAGCTTACCTCTCTGAGTTTCTTCACCCCTACAGGATTTCCCCCAGTGTATTATAAGCCTGGCGGCCCGCCATGCTTTACTAGGATTGGAACACCTCACCAGGGAGGCGTCCAGGAGGCATCCTTATCAGATGCCCGAGCCTCTACTGGCTCCTCTCGACGTGGAGGAGCAGCGGTTCTACTCTGAGTCCCTCCCAGATGACTGAGCTTCTCACCCTATCTCTAAGGGAGAGCCCGGCCACCCTGTGGAGGAAACCCATTTCGGCTGCTTGTATCCAGGACCTCGTTCTTTCGGTCATGACCCAAAGCTCATGACCATAGATGAGGGTGGAAATGTAGATCGACCGGTAAATTGAGAGCTTCGCTTTTTGGCTCAGCTTCTCTTCACCACGACGGACCGGTGCAGCGCCCAATTCACGGCAGATGCTGCACCAATCCGCTTGTCAATCTCCCGTTCCCTTCTTCCCTCATTTGTGAACAAGATCCCCAGATACTTAAAGCTCTTCCACTTGGGACAGGACACCCCACCTGACCCGGAGAAGGCATTCTACCCTTTTCCGGCTCAAGACCATGGCCTCGAATTTGGAGACACTGATCCCCATCCTGGCTGCTTCACACTCGGCTGCGAACTGCTCCAGCAAGAGCTGCAGATCACGATCTGATTAAGCCAACGGGACCACGTCATCCACAAAAAGCAGAGATGTGATCCTAAGGCCACCAAAACGGATCCCCTCAGCACCTTGGCTGCGCCTAGAACAGTGGTTCTTAACCTGGGTTCGATCAAACCCCAGGGGTTTGATGAGTAAAGACACACTTGGTGATGATGCGCCCCGCTTTGCCATCACTTGCTGCGGAGGATCACGTTACATTGCTTAGCCAATCAGAGCTGCGGAGGAACACTGATTGAAAGAGTTCCACTCTCAGCATGGATTTGAACTTTTGTCTTTAATTACTTCAGCAAAGCACACAGTTTTTACCAAATTCTATAATCTAAATCTGCTCCTTAGTCGCATCTTTTCGGGTTTGGAACTGCGTCTTGTGGCGTGGGGGTGGTTACACAGCTAATATAATTACATTACTAAATCAGAATACTGCAAAGTATTTTGTGTGTGGGGGTGTGGGATTGGAATAAGAAGGGTTCGGTGAATGCGCATGCAACTGGGGGTTTCGGTACCTCAAAAAAGGTTAAGAACCACTGGCCTAGAAATTCTGTCCATGAGAGTAACGAACAGTGACAAAGGGCAGCCTTGGTGGAGTCCAACTCTCACCGGAAACGACCACGACTTATACTGCCAGCAATGCAGACCAGACTCCGACACGGGTCATACAGGTATCAAAGGGTTCAGTCTTTACTGGTGAACCCCCTACAGGGCTCCCCGAGGGAAACGGTCGAAAGCCTTCTCCAAGTCCACAAAACACATGTAGACTGGTTGGGCGAACTCCCATGCACCCTCTAGGACCCTGCTTAGAGTGTAGAGCTGGTCCAGTGTTCCACGACCAGGACAAAAACCACACTGCTCTTCCTGAATCTGAGGTTTAACTATCCAATGGACCCTCCTCTCCAGGACCCCTGAATAGACCTTACCAGGGAGGCTTAAGAGTGTGACCCCTCTGTAATTGGAGCACACCCTCCGGTCCTTTTTGAATAGGGGACCACCACCCTAGTCTGCCAATCCAGGGGAACTGCCCCCGATGTCCATGCAATACTGCAGAGGCGCGTGAGCCAGCACGACCCTACAACATCCAGAACCCTAAGAAACTCCGGGCAGATCTCATCCACCCTTGGGGCCATGCCATCAAGGAGCTTTTTAACCACCTTGGCGACCTCATCCCCAGAGATTGGAGAGCCCGACCCAGAGTCCTCAGGCTCAGCTTCCTTAATGGAAAGCATGTTGGGATTGAGGAGGTCTTCAAAGTATTCTGCCCACCGACCCACAACGTCCCAAGTCGAGGTCAGCAGCACACCATCCCCTCAATAAACAGTGTTCTTGCTGTACTGCTAGGCCTGTCACAATAACAAATTTTGCCGACCGATTAATTGTCTAAAAAAATCAATGCGATAAACGATAATGTTTGGAGAACTTTTGACACCGATTTACTGGAAATGACTAATAAAGCATGTGATTTCCTGCCATAGCTAGATATATTTTCAAAATAACACGTAACCCTGGAACTAAAACTAAACAACCAAAAATAAAAATAAAATGGATTCTCAGTCTCTATTAACAAAAAACATACTTGAATAAAAGCTAAACAACATAAAGCCAAAGTGGAAATAAACACTGCATTCAACGAAAAGAGTGCATATATGAAATCTGTATACTATATTGCCCTTCAGTAATCACGAGATTTAAATAGAGAAGATGGGCACATCCAACTACCTAATGCAGTAGTTCATGCTACACAATTTTTTTGGCCCCATTTTCCCCTTATGACAATCTTAGAACTAGCCTCTGGTGATTTTGTAACCGATCATCATGCAGTGTGTGGTGTGTTAGATGGATCGTGGTGGCCGCTCTGATCTAAATCAGGTGTTTTCCCTGACTGTGAGCTTAACACTGAATGTGACAGGTAGCCAATCAGAAAGCATGGATTCTCCTCCTGCTTTCTGAGGGGAAATTAAGGAGGGGAATCCAAAACAGCTGACACAGCGCAACCCGAAGTACAAAGGACATTGGAAATGATATGTGGAAACAATATTGATATTTATACAACATTTCGTGCAAATATATCGAAATGAAAAGGAGAGGAGTTGGAGCCAAATTACTACCGCAGTTGATGAACCCGGTAGGTTTTCAGCTGTTCTTCGTTAACGTGACATAAATAGGTTATAATGATTTTCATTCAGTCAGGACTTTACGCTGACACTAGCCACATGCCTCATAGGTAGATTCTAGTAAAGCATTGATTAATGCCTGGTTTTAAAATTAGTTAACTGGACTTGTAGTCATTATTTTGTGCCCATGTGGCTAAACACCACACGGTACGACAAACCCAATCGAACCGTTATACCTAGGATTTCTGTCAGGTTTTGAAAATGGGCCGACAGTCAGTGTGTACTGATGGTGCTCCGTGTATGGTGGGGAAAAAACAAAGGATTTGTGGGGCCTCTCCATGAACATGAAAATAGACCCATCCTAAGTTTTCATTGCATTCTACACCAGGAGGCACTTTGTGCTCCAATGTGTGAAGGACAGCTTGGCAAAGTGATGTCGCTGGTCATTCGTATGATCAATTTTATTGTTGCCCAAGCCTTAAATGATTGCCAGTTCAAAACACTGCTGAATGAAGTTGGAAATAACTACCTCTCCTTTTGCACAGCAATGTGAATTGGTTGTCAAGAGGGAAGGTTTTCAGACATTTTGCGGCTTACCTGAACGAAATCCGGACTTTCCTTGAAATGAAAGGCATCGAGCATCCTGAACTAATATAACACCAGATAGAGCACATAAGACCAGTTTTAAAGTCCTTACACTGGCTTCTTGTAGCTCAAAGAATATACTTTAAAATACTGTTGTTTATAAATCACTGAACGGTTTAGCACCACCAATACATTAAAGATCTGTTGTTGCTGTACCAACCGTCTAGACCCCTCAGGTCTTCTGGTTCTGCTCTGCATCCCCAGAATCAGAACCAAACGAGGAGAAGCAGCATTCAGCTTCTATGCAGCATTCAGTTTCTATGCACCAGAAATTTAGAACAAACTTCCAGAAAACTGTAAAACAGCTGAAACACTGAGTGCCTTTAAATCTCAACTTAAAACCCACCTGTTTAGAGTTGCTTATGGCTAAATTACAGGTTTTGATGTCTTTTTTGTAATGTTTTACCTTTACTTCTCACCAATATATTAACTTTTTTTTTCTCTTTCACACCGTCTATGTAAAGCCTCCTCCTCCCCCCAGAAAACATCCCAGTTAGACAATGCGTTTTAACTAAAACTCTGAGGTGTGAGATGTTTAATTGAAATCCTACAAAGGTTGCGGGTTTTAATGTATTTATCTTTTTTAATCTTTTTTCTTTTTCTTTTTAAAAAATTATCTTTGTCTTTCTGTTTATTCACTGTCACATGCTGTTTTTATTTAATTATGTGAAGCACTTTGAAATGCCTTGCTGCTGAAATGTGCTATACAAATAAAATTTGATTGATATATCGATTGACTGAACCAAAATTGAGTGGCTACTCAAGTTTTACTATCTCGTGGATATAACTGAACATCTGAACCAGCTTAACGTGAAAATGCAAGGCACTGAAAATACAGTGTTATCTCTTCAACACACCATGCTTTTGAAAACAAGCTGGAACTTTTTATCATGGATCTTAAAACAGGTTATTTACTACACTTTGAAAAACTGAAACAATTTAATAATACATGCACAGCAAGCGAGCCCACTCAAAACTTTGATCAACACCAGCTAACTGGCTTCACGTCCAGTCTCCTACATTCGTTTAACCTTTTCCGGACGGCCGGATCGCCGGCGATCCCGTTTCCTTCATATTTTCAAATGCCGGTAGAATTCGAACCACGTAAGATAGAGCAAAAAAATTTTTTGCATATAAAACTGTAAGAATTACACTTCCTTTTCCGATCCTAAACAACCCTCCCCCTCCCTCCCTGAGTTGCAGTGTGCGCGCAGACGAGTTCACAGATTTATAGTAAAAAGGACGGGCCCAAAGACGCAAGGCAAAATGACATGGCATCCATCCCTATATTTGTAGATCTGTTCGGGTCTGGCCAATCACTTACTGTGTTAGAGCTCTTGTTTTGATGTTAACAGGATCAAATATCGTGACATTTCATCAAATCTCACCGGACCCATTCCCGCTTTCTAGGAACTTCCTTCCTGCAGGTGTTTGCGCTATTCTGCTCGGCTTTTGCTAGCAAACACCTGCTTCGCGATTCGATCTTTTTTGCAACATTGTATTTTGAAACCTGTTGCGAACGCAGAAAAAAAATTATGGGAAGACACGGAGTCAGAAGATTTTATTCTGCGGCCGAAGTCTTGGAGCTCGTCACCGCTCAAAAAGGCGAGAATGGAGAAGAGAGGTTTTCTTCAGACGCTGATACCGCAGAGAGTGACGAGGAAGCGGACTTCATTGAAGAAATCGATAAACATCATGAGATGTGGGCTCTCTCTCTCTCTCTCTCTCTATATATATATATATATATATACATATACACACAGATTAGTCAGATTGAAAAATCTAACTAATCTGTAATGCTACGTCTGTGTGCAGTACTGACAATGGCGTTGAGGAGGAAGACGACGAGCCGAATGAGGATGATGAAGAGGACAACAACAGTGTGGTGGTGGGTGCAAGTAGAGGAAGAAAAAGAAGTCGGGAGGGTCCAGGAAGTAAAAGAAAACGCAAAAGGTCAGAAACTCATGCCGATACTCAAATCGGGTGGAAAACAGAGAAGGAGCCTGATCATTTGCCACACCCCCCACTCAATTTCCGTCCAAAGAGGAAACCGGGTGTTCAGCCTCCCCTCTCAAATGATGACATTCCTTCTCCATCAGAACTATTCAAATTCTATTTTGACCAGGCTGCCATAAAGACTCTTTGTGTGAACACCAACAAAAATGCAGAAAAGAATTTAGCTACTGGAAAAAAATTTATTTGGACTGATGTCACAGCTGATGAAATGTATGCGTATATTGGGCTTACTCTGTACATGGGACTGTTGAAACTACCACAAATTAAAGATTTTTGGAGAACCACCACTGCATTTCGGGTTTCATATCCAGGGACAGTAATGTCCAGAGATCGTTTCCTCAACATCCATGCCAATGTCCACATGAGTGACCCAACGGATGATGCAGAGAATGACAAAAAAAAGGGACACCTGAATATGACCCTCTGCACAGACTGCGCCCCCTGTACGACAGTTTGAAGGTTGCCTGCAAAGCGGTGTACCACCCCCAGAAAAATCTTAGTGTGGATGAAAGAATGGTAGCCACTAAAGCCAAGATTGGGCTAAAACAATACATAAAAAATAAGCCAACAAAGTGGGGCATCAAACTTTTTGTGTTGTCCGACACCACGGGCTACACTACAGACTTTCATATTTACACTGCAAGGTCCACTCAAAAAACTGGAAAGGGGCTGTCCTTTGATGCTGTGATGTCACTCATCAACAAAGACTATCTTGGCTCTGGGTATCACATATACTGTGATAACTTCTACACCAGCCCAGCACTGTTTTGCCACCTTTACAAGCTTGGGTTTGGAGCATGTGGGACGTACAGAAGTTCAAGAGTTGGTGTCCCAAAGACGAACAAGAATGCTCTGACCAAAAAGTCACCTCGAGGGTCCATCAGATGGCTCAGAGAGGGACCTCTCATTTTTATCAAGTGGATGGACACAAGGGAGGTCAGTGTGTGTTCCACCGTGCACACGGCCTTCGAAGGAGACGCAGTCAGACGAGTCGGAAAGGTTGGAGGACAGCATCAAGTCTTGTACAGTATGTTCCAGTGCCATCAGCTGTGAAGGATTACAACCAGTTCATGGGGGGAGTGGACTTATCCGACCAGTTGATTGGCTCCTACACTTCATGGCGGAAGTGCAAAAAAAAAATGGTACAAGACTGTCCCGCACCATTTCATAGATATAGCTGTGACAAACAGCTACCTAATTCACAAAGAGATGTGTGCACAGCTGGAGCAGAAGCCTCTGACACATCAGGCCTTCCAGGAGCAACTGACAACAGGGCTTTGTGGAGTAGTGCCACAAGCAGCTCTGTCTCCGACTACCAGCTATCGGCACCTGCCAGTTGCAATTTTTGAGGGGGCATCCGTTGGAGAAAAGGCAACAAAGGGGCGGAGAAAGTGCAAACTTTGTGGAAAATGCACTCCGTTCATGTGTGAAGCTTGCAAACTTCCATTTTGTGTTATTGTGGACAGGAACTGCTTCAAGGACTTCCACAGCTCCAGTAGGAATGCTACAGCATAAAGTCCTTGCTCTCATGACATTTTGTCATGTGGACAGATATGACAAGTATTTTTTATTGTGATTTATGCAAACAATGAATATACAGTGACACACTTTTGTTTCAATGTTTGTTTTTTTTACTGTTGATGTGCAATGTGTCTTGGGCACTTTGTTCTTATTGCACTGATGAAAGGATTTCTTTTCCCCCCCCCGTTTTTTTGTTTTTAGAAAATTGGCTGTAAATTTGAAACTAAGCTTTGAAAAAACTCCAAATAAATTGTGTTTGGTTTATAAGGCTTGTGCGCAACTTCTTTGTATTGACAAGTTTCCAAAATAAAGTTGGAAAATTTTTCATATTTACAAAAATATGTCAACAAATTGTAAAACGAATGGAGTTCCTGTGATTGTTTTTGCACATTTAAGCATTTTAATCAGTTATTATTGATTAATGGCATACAAATCTGGAAAATAGGGATTATAAGGATTTTATTGATATAAAGAACATTGGAATGCTCCTAAAAATGACTCTGCAGCATCCAAAAATGTAAAAAGATACTCATGCGAACCTTTTACAATGTCAGTCTGAAAAGGGTTAAAGCAGGGATGTCAAAGTCAAATACACAGAGGGCCAAAAAAACAAATTTGCTACAAGCCGAGGGCAGGACTGGTTTAATGTTTATTAAAACATATTGAAATGATTGCACATAGTCTATTGAACCAAGACCTAACACAGTGTATATTATTTAATGATTAAATGAATAAAGCGATATTTTGTTATGACTCTGTCAGTAACTTCAAGGGCAAACATTTTTCAACAGGCAAACAGAGAAAAACAAACTTCCTTCAAAGAAAAATCATGTCCAGTACATTAAATGAGTAAAGCAATATTTTGCTATGGCTCTGTCGGTAACTTCAAGGGAAAATATTTTTCAACAGGCAAACAGCAACAAATTTAATTGTTTTTAAAAACAAAGTATGTTTCTTAATATCAAGATAAATGCATAAATAAAAGTGCATGCATTATAAACTGAAAATGCATTACTGTGCTGCTCTATGATCCTACCGATCACTGCTTTCAAATAGTAAAATGAATCAAATCAGTTGTATTCTTTCTCATGGCTCTTATCTGCAATTTTCCCTGAATCCATTCAACTGAAAAATATATATAAATAAAATACAATAAAATAGAAAAATATATGGCACACAGACAAAACAATACTTCCTTCAAAGAAAAATCACGTCTTGTAGAAACAAATGTAAAAATTTAACTGAAACTTTGTGATGCTCACTTGTCTGAGGCTGAGCCTGATACTTGGAGGTGTCTCATCTTTTGTACAAGTTCATCAATGTTCGAGGTGAGGCTCTGAGCTGAGGAAATCCTCAGGATTGAGTGGAGGTGATTATCAGTAAGACGGCTCCTGTGTGATGTTTTGTTTAGCTTCATCAAAAAGAACAGTTGTTCACAGAGGTATGTGCTGCCAAACATAGAGAACGTCCGAGGAGCTTGGATGCACAACTGGGGCATTGTGCCGGGGATGAAACGTGCAAACTCAGCAGCACCCAGTCTCTCATATTTTTCCTTCAGTGTGTCATTGCACTGGAGCTCAATCAACTCCATTTGCAGATTTGGTGGTGCGCTTTCTACATCAACTGCAAAAGGATTGCTGAGCAGTTCAAACCTGCTTTTTTGGGCTTCAAAGTCAGCAAATCGGCGTCGGACGTCGGCGGCAAGTATGCTGCGCACACGGGAACACAGCGGTAGAGAGCTTTTCTTTCATGGTCTGGCAGCTGGAAAAGTGGCTTTAAGTTTCCTTTCCGCATCTGCGTCTCCCACAGACTCAGCTTGGTTTTAAAGGCCTTCACTGTACTGTACATATCAGAGATGACCCGTCCCGTCCCTGCAGATTCATCACATTCAGATGGCTCGTGATGTCGCAGAGAAACGCCATTTCACATAGGAAAGTTTCATCTCGGAGCTCTGTTGTGTCTTTCCCCTTGCTTTCCATGAACAGACAGATCTCCTCACGCAGCTCGAAACATCTTTGCAGCACCTTTCCCTGGCTTAGCCATCGCACCTCTGTGTGATACGGTATGTCACCGTACTCTCTATCCAACTCGTCCAGAAATGCCTTGAACTGGCGGTGATTTAAACCTTTGGCTCTGATGAAGTTAACTGCTCGCGTTATGGTGCTCATTACATGTTCCAGCAAGAGAATATGCCATGAAATCTTTGCCCTTTCTCACAAGCTGTTCTTTTATGTTGGTGGAAAGCTGGTCTACACGTTCGCAACGGTGTTTCTGCTCAGACTCACGTTTGAGAATAGTTGTCTTTTGTCTGGGCACACTGCGTCACAAACTTGAAGCATACAGTTTTTGATAAACTCTCCTTCTGAAAAGGGCCGGGCGGATTTTGTGACCTCTTTTGCCACAATAAAGCTGGCCTTGACAGCAGCCTCGCTTTGAGATTTGGCATATGTGAACATACTGTAGCTTGCCTGGATTTAAGGCCTCGTTTTAATTCTTCCACCTTCTGTAGCCTTTGTTCATAATCCATATTCTTGTCTTTGTCTGTGTGTTTCTTAGATGTTTGTTAGTGCCTTCTTAAATTATATTCTTTCATTACAGCCAAATGTTCTCCACACAGAAGACACACAGGTTTGCCTTTTACCTCCGTAAACATGTACTCTGCCTCCCACCTGTCTTGAAACCCCCTGTTCTCAGCGTCCACCTTACGTTTGGCCATTTTTGAGGAGGGCGGTACCTGAAAGAAATCTGAAAAACCTGAAATCTCTGCTCTGACTACTGATGAATAATGAAGCCGTTTGGGCGCGCTGTAGTCACTTCGCGGACTACTGTTGCATTATGGGAAATGTAGTGTTTGCGGGCAAAACACGAGCGGGCGGCTCTGGCTTGCGGGTCGGTTCTCATAGTAATTAAATATCATTCAGGGGGCCATAGATAATGGATTCGCGGGCCGGATCTGGCCCGCGGGCCTCGACTTTGACATATGTGGTTTAAAGCATGCTTTTGAGAATTTTGTGAGTGTTCACTTAACACAGCTGACCTGAGTTACATTCCTGATGTCTCCCTCAGAGATTTTGAAGCATAAGTGAAGGCCTGAAGGCCTCCGACATGTGGGTGAATGAGTTCAAGTCACTGAATGAAGATTTAGAAAGAATTGCACGACAGAAAGCGGAGTTGGCGAGCAAGCACATGTGGAGAGAAATGCAAAAACTTCAACGCAAAGAACAGCTGATCATCAAAACTTGGAACACGCTTCCTGTCACATACGACACACTCAGGGTTTCCCCCAGTGTATTATAAGCATTATTGCCATTATTTTTAGGTAAACAACTTTCAGAGAAGGTCAGAATCGATCTCTCAGAAACACATTTGTGTCTTGTAGGACAAGCTGGTTTTTCTTAGCCAATTGGTAGTAAATAAATATCTGTTATCAATAAAGAACAAAAGGTTAGTATAAAGAATTCTACAAAGAATAATAAGCAAACAGTTATTTGTATTAGATTCTCTGCTTGCACATTTATCATATCTGATATTTCTCTTTTAATTAATCATAATCTTGTTGAGCGTGCTTACCTTTTTCTATGGAGACAAAGCAACCTGCTTGCACAGAGCACACACATTCCCAACCAGTGGTCTACACATTGCAGTGCACATGCTGAAACTAACTTCCCCTAAAAATTTCTACCTTTTCCACACCTGTTGTGGCACAGTCAGTTTTCAGCAGGGCCGAGCGCAAATCGTGACACTGCACCTACTAATGGCACTTCCGGTGGCAGGTGTCACAAGTGCCACTGTTTTCGGAGCGAGCTGCCACAGTTGCCACGGACTTCGGCTGACCTCATACTGGCACTTCCGGTGTCAGGTGTCATTATGCCATTGTTTTCAGGGGTAGCCGTAAGCATAGACATCAATACTATTTTAATGTATTAATATATATAATATTTTAATACAATATTAATGTCTATGGCCGCAAGTGTTGCCACTGGCTTCGGCAAATGGACTACATATCCCATGATTCTTTATTACTAGTAGAAGAAGAACTTGAAGACAGACAAAAAAGAATTTAATAGGGTTTTTGTCGCAGAAAGATTTATGTTAGCTGAATTCCTACACTTTTTCGTATATCATTATGTATGATTCGTTCATCCTATTTA
The DNA here is from genome assembly GCA_033032245.1 of Poecilia picta. Taxonomy (NCBI): domain Eukaryota; kingdom Metazoa; phylum Chordata; class Actinopteri; order Cyprinodontiformes; family Poeciliidae; genus Poecilia; species Poecilia picta. The sequence goes on along the minus strand of CM065365.1, from coordinate 86,045 downwards.
TTCACTAAAGTTCATCTGAATAATCCTGCCGACTCCTTTTGTCTTTGAATTAATTGAATACACAAGTATCAGATATTGGTTTCGGCTGCCTTCCACTAGAGCTGCCGTTATGTGTCCAGAACGTTTCAAAGCTGTCATAACTCGTGCAGATCGATGTTTTGGGGGATGGCAATGCCAGTTTTTGGAAAACGTGTTACTTATATTGCCTGTTTATAATTTTTTTTATTTCAATGGTAATTGTATTGGTTAATTATCCGTTTAACACCTTGAATATTTTTGACTTAATTGAAGAAAGATGGCCAAAGTAATTGAATCTACCACTAAATGACAATATTACAGTGGAATCTGTTGAACCCCTTTGTGGTGCCAGATAGGGCTTTGGCCAAGATGGAAATAGTTGTGTAAAACGTATATTGTATAAATTAATAAAGTTTGAAAAAATTAATTAATGTAATGAAATATTATAATTTCTCATGGAGGAAGAATATGTTATTTGATCCCGATGTAGTAAATTCCCACGTTCACTAAACATGAATTTTACAGAAGACTTCAAATGATTTCAGAGAGGGATTTTATAATACAAATATTTAATTCTTGGCTATTGAAAACTTAAATGATATGTTATTGCTGTTTAAAGTATTTACAAACATTGGCTATTAAATATTGACAAATCAATTACTATGCATATACTTTGACATAAACTTTTATCAATGTTGAAACATATCTGCCAATTAAAATATGTAAACAGCACAATTTTCATTTAAAAAAGCATATCTTAAGTATAACTCAAAGTAATTATTACTTCCAAAAATATGTAACAATCTTGTTCTTAATGCTGCTTAGGATTCACACATTGTCCAAGTTTTTAAGGTGTAAATACTTTGTGTTTTTGACTTATCAATATTCAATATTAGTGTAAAAAATTTGAAGGTGGTTTAACTTGAAAGTGAAAGTCCTCTTGCTGTCTTGAAAATCCTATTGAAATGCATTTTGTAGCTCAGATTTTATTCATTGTCTCATCTTTGAATAAGAAAACTTTGAAGACAATGTCCAGAATCAGAAACAAACACAGAGAAGCAACCTTCATTTATGCCTCACAAATCTGGAATGAACTTCACAATTAATGAAAAATAGCAGAGATTAAATTTATTAAATAATAACAAGTAATAACTCTTTAAAACTGGTTAACAGGCATTTTTGGAAAATTATGATAACATGTTTTTTAAAAAATGGCATTATCTTAAAAAAAACATTGAAAGTTATAGTGGCTGCCTGATCTATTAAGGAATAGATCAGGCAGCCACTATAACTTATGACATCCTGTGCACTGTAATGAAACCATGGAGTAAGGTGGCACAAGTGGCACCTTACGGCAGCTGTCAACATGTTTTCACCGAGGCTCTTTAATGGAAACTGAAATTTGAGACTGTATAAAAAATAGACCAGGGCATATTTGCTTTTTTTGAGGGAACACAACACTTAAGAGGAAATGCAATACTTTGTGCCAGATCAACGGGTGTTTTCATTAATTATAAATTCATTCTTATTAAATCTGACACAGAAGCTGTCACCAAAGAATATTCTATTAATATTCTATTGTTTTCCAATGAAGCATATTTAAATATGCTGAACTATGTATAAAAAATACTTTAAAAATACAATTGTTTATAAATGTAGCTGTTTGTATAAGGTTTACAGTGACAAAACAGGGTGTTATGAAAAATTAAATGCTCAAATATGTCATTGTGCCTGCCAAACGTATAAAGCTGAGTGGAGCGGTCGATCGCCCTAAATTTTTTTTCTTTCTCTCCTTTATTCCCATCATCATATATAACAAACATGGTTTCATCATCAGATGTAAACAAATCTTGGCCGCCCTAAATCTCGTCAGTGAAAATAGGCGAGAACGGTCTGTGAGTGGTGGGAGGTGCCAGTATGAGGTCGCGGCAACCCTTGGAAGGTGCCGAGGTCAGCCGAAGTCCGTGGCAACACTGGCAGCTCGCCCCGAAAACAGTGGCACTTGTGGCACCTGCCACCAGAAGTGCTAGGTGTCACTTTAGTGAATAAATAAATCATACATAATGATATACGAAAAAGTGTAGGAATTCAGCTAACTTAAGTTTTTCTGCTAAAAAAAAACCCTTATTAAATTCTTTCTAATTCATCTGTCATCAAGTTCGTCTTCTACTAGTAATAAAGCATCATGGGATATGTAGTACATTTGCCGAAGCCAGTGGCAACCATGGTGGCAATGTCTATGGTGGCAACACTGATCGCTGACCCCGAAAACAGTGGCACTTGTGACACCTGCCACCGGAAGTGCCACTATGAGGTGCGGTGTCACGATTTGTGCCTGCCGTCTCTCTCAGTTTTGAGGGGTAAGAGGGATAAACATACTAGAGGTGTGCCAATCGATCGGTCACCGATCATAATCGGCCGATTTCCGTGAAATCGGTGATGATCGGGATCGGCCGATCATTGGCTCTGTTACCGATACCGATCACCTGCATCTCATTTCCCAGCCTGTCTGTCCAGCTGGTCTCGTCTTTCCTTCACACGGCGCAAACGCGCAGCAACAAATCCTAAGCGATGTGTAACTATAACGCACTGAGTGAATGGGGAAGTTTGCGTGTTGTGGCGGAAAATAGAAGCAGGTCAAAATGCATCAGCACAACGAAGCTAATAGACATAAAAACAATGACGGAGTTTGGCTACATCGAGGCTCAGTGCAGTAAAAAGACACGGAGGATCAGACAGCAGGTAAAGCAGCACAGCTACAAACATTCACCCGGATTAGCATGACGTTCAGAAAGCTAAACTAATAACCCGCTAAATGATTTAAGTCTTGGAGCTGCGATGTAAGACGCTGGTTCTGCTGTTGAACCGCTGCTCCGCTACAGGTAGTAATATTTAATATTTAGTAATATTTGACACGGAGCCGCTTCTGCTCCACATGTTAGAGACTCTCACACCGAACCCGTTTAAAGCTGCAGCATCTAACCTAAAAAATAAATTTTACATACGTATTAAAACTTTCTGTCCTAACATGAGACAGATAATCTCTAAAAAAATAATCGATCTCCTCCCTGCTTTGCATAATTACTCCACTCAGTCAGAAACAGCCCATCAGAACTAGCAGTAACCAGCTAGTCGCTATGCTAACAGGAAGTTTCCATTCAGTAACTCTGGATTGTTTATTGTAATGGATCCTGTTTTTGCCTTTGAATGTTAAGTTTTATACTTGAATTTTTTGGCAATGTTGAGAGGTTTTATTTTGGCTCTTTGCATTATTTAGCTTCTTCAGAGTCTTCATATGTTATCAGTCTGTTAAAGATAGTATTATTGATAGCAGTTCAATTTGCACAATGCCTGTTTTGTTTAGTTTTCTTCTTGGAAAAAGTTATTAAAAACAAGTTTTTGTCTAAATTAAGGTGAATTCATGGTTCCTTTTTCTACATAATGTAACAGTAGTGTTTATGATAAAAAATAAATAATTATGTGATCGGTATCGGAATCTGCGATCGGCCCTCAGGGGTGATCGGTATCGGCAGAAAAAAACCTGATCGGCACATTCCTAAAACATACTAATAAGTAGAGCTGTATAGTTATATCGATTCTACAATTTTTCACTCTTGGAATGTATTGATACGTTATACCATAGGGGTCCATAGCCTTATACCTCTTTTTAACGTCTGGTTTGTTACGGCGTGGCAGCAAGACTCTGCCTCCCTCAGTCTCACTTTCAACTTGTGCTTAAAGTGCACATTTTAAACTACACAGCAGTTTTTAAATTATGTATAGGCCAAGTAAAACTGGAGTTATGCTTTTCTAAATCTCAAATATTCTATAAATAACGATGCAGGGATTCCCCCAGTGCATTATAAGCCTGGCGGCCCGCCATGCTTTACTAGCCCCGCCGCCAGGCTAAGCGTTGCTTGTTTACTGTTCAAGCTGTGCTGAAAGCGTCTCTTTTGCACTTAGCATTTCATTAGCAGAGAAGACTTATTCCTAAAGGATAGGTTTATAATACAGTCCTGCTCAACATTATTGGCACCCCTTCATGATTTGCATAGCTGAGTGAATATCTTCAGAAATAAATGGAAATGTTCAAAACTTATATCAGCAGAATCTTTCAATTTCAGGTCCAAAGTAATTTAACAAAGACAATTACCATTTCAACATAAATATTTTAATTCCAAAGGACAAAACGGAAAACCAGCATGGGCACTAATATTGACACCCCTCTTTAATATTTGGTTGCACAGCCTTTGGCAGCAATGACAGCCTCCAAACGTTTCTTATATTCATCTATAAGCTTCTTGCACTTCTCAGGTGGCATTTTCTCCCACACTTCTTTTACAATATGCTCAAGTTCTTGTACATTTGCAGGGTTCCTTTCGCCAATTGCAGATTTCAGCTCCACCCAAAGATTTTCAATTGGATTGAGATCAGGACTCATTGCTGGCCATTTTAAAACAGTCCATTTTTTTACCCTTCAACCAGGCCTGTGCGCTTTTGGAGGTGTGCTTTGGGTCGTTGTCTTGCTGGAGGACCCAGGATCTTCGCCGCAAACCAAGTTTCCTTACACTTGGCAAGACATTTCGCTCTAGAATTGCCTGATAATCTTCTGATTTCATGATACCTGTGATACGGTCAAGGCCTCCAGTACCAGATGCTGCAAAGCAGCCCCACAGCATTATGGATCCTCCACCATGCTTGACTTTTGGTGTTCTTTTCTTTAAAGGCTTCCTTGCGCCATATGTAAACATATTGTCTGTGTGAATTACCCAAAAGCTCCACTTTTGTTTCATCCTTCCATAAAACATTGTCCCAGAAGGATTGAGGTTTGTCCAGGTTCTCTTTTGCGAAGATCAAACGTTCTTTTTTTATGTCTTTTCTTCAGCAACGGAGTCTTCCTTGGCCTCCGCCCATAAAGCCCCACTCTGTTTAGTGTGCGGCATGTGGTACTTGTTGAAACAATCACACCAGACTGCTCCAGGTTGGTCTTCAGGTCTTTAGATGTTAGACGTGGTGTTTTTTCCACCATTCGCACCAACCGTCGAAGACTCCTGTCATCAATTTTTCTCTTCCCCACACGTCCAGGGAGGTTCTTCACCGTTCCTTGCCTGGAAAACTTCTTAACATTACGCACCGTTGAAACAGGGATACCAAGGTCTTTGGAGATGGCTTTATACCCTTTGGAGGTCTTGTGCTTGCAAATAATAGCATTTCTGATGTCCTCAGACAGCTCCTTTGTCTTTACCATTGTCACATATGGAGATGAACTAACAGGTGGCTTTTAAAGGACCAACATGATCATTCATTGGTTAATTCATGTCACATGTGTGGAGGCAGTCCATCACAAGTGATCTTAATGTGTGATTTGCAACAGGTGAGCCAAATTGGGTTTTCATATTGTTTTGCAGCAAAGGGTGCCAATACCATTGGCAAGTTAAAAATTATGTTTTTCTTTGTTTTCCTCATAATGTTTATCTTTTTTAATGTTTTTGATCAATTGTTGTTTTGCATCAAGCACAAGCTATCAGCAATAAAATGTTTCACTTGATGAATTTCCTTCAGTAAATATTCCATTATATGTACTTAAACTTCATGGGTGCCAATACATAATGTTGAGCAGGACTGTAGGTAGGTTTAAAGTTTATGCATTTAAACCCGACAGCGCGGACCAATCACACAGCTGGCGCCTCTGCGCTTTGCCTCGCGCTGCTGCTGCTTTACTTCAGCGGAATCACGCGCTGCCGCCTCCTTTCACTCAAACTGGACACAGGCTGACCTATATGGATGTTTACATCAACCTACTATGAGGAATTATGATCCTTTGGAGAACTAGGTAAGACTTTAAAACCCGCCTCCCGCCTCGTTAGCTCTGGTTGCGCAGCTCCATGTGAACCGCAGGAATAACTTGTAGCGAATTCAGAGGTCGCACTGTGAAGTGGTGAGAATGATTTATCTTTATGAACGAACAATTGTATGCGGCGTTTACATCTCAAAACTCTGCCCAGCGTGTGGCTCTGTCTGTCTTCCCTGTAAAGTTTATGAGTGTTGGTTCCTTTTGGCCAGAGCGTTTGTGCATAATGAGCAGCGCTAACTTGATCATGCAGGTTCAGCCCGGAGAGGAGGTTTAACGCTCTCCTCGGAGTCACGCTGATTTTATATTATTTTAATATTATTTTTAGTATTATTTTTCTGGTTACAGATGCATCAAACCATCTCAAATGCGTTGTCTACTTAGAGTTAATATGCGGGGCCGCACAGAGATCTGAGAAACTCGACCAACCAGAATAGTCTCTGTGACTCTTATTAAAAACTCAACAGACACGAAATGGAAGAGCTACTAAAGCCACATTGGCAGCATTGAATTAAATCTCCCATTTGTTGCGCATCTCTGCGTAGTGCAGCAGATTACAGGGCCGGTCCAAGGCTGGATGAGGCCTTGAGGAGAATTTGATTTAGGGGCCCCTCGAGCTGCTAAAAATATCAGCACCTCTAACAGCTTCTGTGTTAGATTTAGTGAAATACAGGAGAAGGGAGTAGTTTAATTGGCCAGCCTAAAAAACAATAAGTTATAATCGCAGTTTACTAATTTGTGTTTGTAAATTCAAAGATTAAACTCACAGCATCGGATTGTTGCTATGGTAACAAAACAATCTAACTATGAATATTGTTCTTTGAAGTTTTACAAAGTAAACTTGCCAGCTTCTTAAAGTCTTGTTTTTAAATGTTAAACAATTTAAAATCATTTATCTATCAATTGAATAAAATGTAACAGCATTGATAATCTCAACAAACAAATGCTACGTTTATGTATCTGTGGTCTGTTTTAAAATATTGTTTAGCCCCTGAAGCCCTAATGGAGCCGCTGATTTAATTTGGATTAAACAGAAGTTCAAATTTGTTGTTTTAATACTAGTTGTGGGTTTAAATAGCATTTCACTGTAGATCTTTTCCCGTAACATATAATCACACAGTAACATTTTTACCTTTCCTGTCAACTTAATATTTTTTAATACAAACCGCCTCGACCACCGGGCTTAGCAAGTTTTCTGGGGGAAACCCTGCGATGGGTTGTGTTTTGTTGCTGAGAGACGAAGTAAAGTTGCGCAAATAACCGTGAAAGAAAGGCGGAACAGAGCAGCGACACGAACGGAGCAGCTGCAAAGGCAGTGAGATCGTGAAATTAATGCAAAGTTAAACTGGTGGCATCCACTTCGCAATTTGTTTTTAGCTTGGTGGTTTCTGTTGTGTATATAAAGGATTACCTGAAGAATGAACAAGCAGCAAAGGGGTTGATGGCAGCCGAAGCGGGTGCGCAACAGGCAGCGGCGCTGTGTTTTGAGCAGGAAGACGAAGAGGGGAAACCTGCAGCCGGAATCCGTGACACAAAGAGGATGTCCATGATAACATGACTGATCGATCACTCTTATTAGCAACTGACAGAGTATCAGAGACTGAGACTACGATGAGATCCTGGCAGTCTGAGAGGCAGCTACTCAGAGATCCAAGCAGGGGAATAGCGGCGCTGCGCAGCTGCAAGGAGACGCTCACTATGTTATTTATATTTTAGTTATTTATATTTTGTTCACAGATGTAAAATTTTTTAAAAAATCAGGGTCTTGTTAAATACAAAATTAATCATATTGTATGTTCAGAGATTGTTTTAAGCAGTAAAAATTTAATGTTACCCCTCCCAGACCAAAAAAGGCATATCCATTTTTGCCCTGAACTCCCCCCTATCTGCGTTAAATGGTTTGTTCCTGCTTGGAACGGTTGAGTGATATATGCAGCTACAGTTAGTATCTGCAGCTCTGCTGCCAAGAAAAGTTAGAAAATTAGGTTTTCAAAAACAAATTAGAGGGGGAGAGAGAAAAGGGCAAGAGTGTTAATTTGTAACAGTTTTTCTCCAAGAGAGGTGAGTAGACTGTGTGAGATTATCAAACATTTAGCATAATTAGCTTAGCTACAGACTACTGTTTGCCTCAATTTTATTAGCATTTAATGAATTACCAACATATTCATATTTAACTTGTTCCCTGTGCCTTTCACCACTTAACAGATTAGTGAGTGAGCAGACGCTCTAACCCACGTCCCCTCCTGACCCCTCCTCTCCCGAGTGAAATTAAAGCTGCAGTACAAAACTTTTACATTTTTTTTTTCACATATTTTTTTAAAACATTATGTTGTGACAGTATGGCATGAGAGGTAATCTGTGAAACATCTATTTCCTCTGCTTTCTCCCAGTGCTAGAAACAACCAGTCAGTAGCAGGAGAGTTTTAGTGCTGTCAATCAGTCTCATGTGGTGCTGCTCATCCTTCCTCCACCTCGATTAATGCCGTGCTGCAGCTAGCAGAGCACAGAGCTGTGCAGACTCAAACTGAATGTTCAGTTTAGTTAGCATAGCTACCAATGACGGCAGATAAACGGTTTCTTGTAATGATAAGTTGTTTCTCCACCATTAGCACATTTAGCAGTGAATGAGGGCTAATTAACAGCGCTAAGACCCTCCTCCTGGTTCTGATTGTTTGTTTTGGTCAGAACGGTGCATTACTTTAACCAGTAATAGTAATTCAGGAAGGAGATTGATTGTTTTCACAGATTATCTGTCTCATAACAAACTGCTACATCGCAACAACTTTAACAAATATGGAGAAAACATTTTTTATTAAAGTTATGCAGCTTGAATAAAATGCAACTACTAGCATTTTTAGAAGTCTGGATTGCTTTATGTGTAGTTGCACATTGCTGTTGACTGTTGCTCGTGGGGAGAAATTTCAGTATCTAAAACTAATAGAAAAAAATAAACCACCTACTTGCATACTGGATGTGGACTGTTGGATGTTAAATTCAAGAGCAGTAAATATTGTGCTAGTTATCAGTATTCAACCAAAGAAAGCAAGGCAGATGCAATCCTTTAAAATTGTGACACTTTTTGTGGGTCAAATAGACTCAAACAATTGTAACAGCAGCTGCATTGGGGGGCCCAAACAAATTTTTTTCAGAGGGCCCAAGATTTCTGGCAGCACCCCTGCCAATCAGAGTCAGGTATTGTGTAGTTGGTGCTTGTAATCAGATTTCAGTTAATTAAATTCAAGTCTATGGAACACAAAATGTCACTAAAATCACTCTGTCCTTTTAAAATCTTCCAGAAAAATCGTAAAAATGCTTTAAATCATATCTAATTATATCGTCTGCCAAATATCGTGATATATATCGTATTGTGATCAGAAAATCGTATATCGTTAAATTATTGTATCACTACACCCCTACTAATAAGATTCCAGCATATGGAAACCACTACTATAACTCAGTATTCCCTTGGGAATGTTGGGCAAGGCCCTTTTGATGTTGGGTATGACAAGAAAATACCTTCAAATTCAGTAATTTTCCATTTTACTATAACTGACCTGGATGGTGTTAAGCAAACTATTTTTGTTTACTTCATAATCCTGAAAGGCCTTATGTAGGTGCAGCACCTGGCTCATCAACAACTTGAGGTGCTTTCCCACCTGATACAATTTGTTCAACTGTAGACCAAACTGCGATTTTGGCTTCCAACTGAAGTCAAAATTGGTCAGCATCACTGTTTGATTACATATTGACATCTCCCCAAAGGTCCTGGATTTTATAGGCACACAAACTAGAGTTTGATTGAACATAATAGTATTCATTTGTAGTTTCAGAAAAAAATAATCAATTCTGATGCAAAGTGTCTAGGTTTAGCCTTGAGATATAAATTTTGATCCAGTAAACCAATTAATTAAGTATTTACTACACTGTGTTTTTTTAATTAGGACTTCGAACTCTGACCTGAAAGATCAACCTGACCTTCTCCCTCACATGCAAGCAATATCTTGCTTGATAACCAGCAATAAATGTTTTTTGAAAAGAAAAATCCCACTAAACTCTCACATAATATATTCTAAAACTAAACAATAAAAATTAATCTAACAATTAAGTACACTGAAACAATATTGTATCCCATAAAATGAAACATGCCAATCAGTCCTGCAGCGTCTCAGAGCCTGTGCTGCCAGGCTGGGAGGCACCAGTCATCACTTTGCCATTTACTTCCTCTCTTAACACTGTGCTACCAACTCCTTCTCAGGAGGGTGCAACATGCTTAATGACACATTTGACTGCTGTTTTCAAGCAACAGTCTTCTGTTATCACCTAGTTATATTGCTAGAAAGTGGTTCACAACATCACAGCTGTCATTGGCCTCTGTGTGAGACAGAGCTGCTGCAACTCTAAGCTGCAGCTGAAGTATTCCTGTAATGCAGTGACTTTAGAAGAGAACAGATTATTGGAGCATAATTCTGACAGAGCACCTCCTGATGTGTATCTCATTCTCTTTTCTTGTTGTTGGGCTTTGTCTTTTCAAGCCACCCACACATTCTCACATATCTTCTCCTTGGTGTCTCTGTGTTAAAGTAAAGAGACAACCAATACATCTAACAGACAGCCTACACCTGTAAGTCAGCACAAGTATAAAAGGCTCCTGCTGTGTTCTCAAAGCTACATAGAAACTCAAGTAAGATGCACAGAACATGACAGGAAGAGAAGTCTTGCAGCAAAGCAAAACAATGCAAAAAAATTACCATGCAGAGGAAGGTGAGAAACTTGATGACAGATTACCTTTTAAAAATGCACTCAATGTGAAACATGAAGATGCCTTGGCTGATAAACTGGTGGTGATTTAGAAACAGAGCATTATGTTACACCTCACACCGGTGCTGAAATGTGTTACTGTTAAATTAATCGAGCCTCTTCTCTGCTGCTCCCCATATCCATCTCAGGATATTTTCCCATTGATCTGTTGGGGGGAAAGGGAAGTGGATGTTTCTCTGCCATAAGCAGCCGGAGAAGTGAAACTAGGGCTGTATAAAAAAAAAAAAAAAAAAAAAAAAAAAAAAAAAAAAAAAAAAATCGATTTGGTGATATATATCGATATTTTCTGCGCGATTTTTCATCCGCGAGTATCGATTTTTTAAACCATAGGGGTCCATAGCCTTATAGCTCTTATTAACGTCTAGTTTGTTACGGCGTAGCAGCAAGACTTCGCCTCCCTCTGTCTCACTTTCAACTTGAACTTACAGTGCACATTATAAACTACACACCAGTTTTTAAATTGTGTTAATAGGCCAAGTATAGCTGGAGTTATGCTAAAATTAGTAAACCATATTTTTCCAAATGTCAGAGAAATGTCAAAAGTGCCGCCATTCCCCGGCTTTTCATATTATGTGAGGGAATGAGCTTCCAAACGTACAAAACGAAACATTAGATTCCTGTGTTTTTGGAAATGTAAAATCTTCAATAAATAACGATGGGCTGCATTTTGTTGCTGAGAAACGAAGAAAAGTTGCGCAAGTAACAGTGAAAGAGAAGCGGAAAGGAGGAGCGGAAAGGAGCAGCTGCAAAAGAAGCGAGATCGCGAAATTAATGCTAATTTCTACTGGTAGCTTCACTTTGTAATTAGTTTTTAGCTCAGCGGTTTCTGTTCTGTATATTAAGGATTACCTGAAGAATGAACATGAGTTGATAACATCCGAAGCGGCGCAGCAGCAGCAGCGGCGCTGTGTTTGGAGCAGGAAGAGGAAAAACCTCCAGCCGGAGGTGAGGGTTTCCATGACAACAATGGCTGATCGATCATTATTATCAGCATCAGACAAAGAGTATCAGAGACTGAGAGAACGATGAGATCCTGGCGTCTGAGAGGAGATACTCAGAGATCCAAGCGGCGCTGCGTAGCGGGGTGATGCGGAGCCACTACTTTAGCAGTTAGTAGTAAGCAGCTTACAGCCACGGCTAACTCCGGGAGCCAAGGTAGAAAAGCCTTTTTCCCCATAGTCCTAAAGACTGCATTTGTGGCTGCATTTTTACTCCAAAATGCAGCCAAAGTGTCAAAGAATAAAACATAAGTGCAATTATTTGCATATTGAGAGTCTACAGAGGCTGATATCTCCACTCTGCTCCTGGATTACCGTTTAAACTTATGAGTTCTATGTCAAATCCATATGAATTAAATGACAGAAACTAATTCTCTCACTGCATCTTTTATTCATTTTGTCCAGCTGCAGACTGTTAGACTGTCCAATCAGAGTCAGGTATTGTGTAGTTGGTGCTTTTAATCAGTTTTCAGTTAACTAAATTCAAGCCTATGGAACACAAAAGGTCACTAAAACCACTGTCCTTCTAAAATCTTCCAGGAAATCGCAAAAATCGCACTGAATCGTATCGCTCAACAAATATCGTGATACATATCGTATCGTGACCAGAATATCCTATATCGTATTGTGAAATTATTGTATCACTACAACCCTAAGTGAAACCATGGTAAAGCACACACTGGACTTCTCACCTTTCACCTTGATATATTTGTGTAAGGGTAAAAAAGAGCAAGCCAAAAACCCGGATCATATCTCTTCTGAATGATATATTAATTATAAGGGCAATCAAATTTCCTCAATTAAATGTTCCACTGTACAATAGATGAAGAAGAAAACAACCCTACATGTAAAAAGTCACAAGTTGACATGATGTTTTGATGTGTATTAGATTAATGTCTCCAACTATAAAAGATCAACCCGTTTTAAACAGTGACCCTTTAGAAGCAAGACAAAACACAAACCCAGGAATTCTGACTTTCCCGGTCTGATCTATGCTGAATGAAGCATGATATGAAGTTTAAACTGTTCATTAAAGTACATGGTGTTGACTGTGCTGATGGTTGATGTCACAGATGATGGAATTTCTTTATTTTGATGCATTTACTGATTAAGAAAAAAAATATATTTCAACATTAGACCTGCATGTGATTGTCCAGAGTCAATCAAGTTAAAGCTGGTTGAGTTCCATAAGGCTAACTTACTGAATTATTTTTCTCAAAGCACATATTAGGTGGCTAAAAGACAAAGCATCTGAACTCACTAAATATGCTTGCAGGAATAATTTGTCTCTTATTTCCCTTATTTAGAAAGTTAAAAACCACATTGAGATTCATCTACAAAACACAACCAGGTTACATAATCATAAATAATAAAAACTGATTTTATAGAAAGAGTAGCCATCATGCCATCTGCTCTAACTGTCCACTGTGTTATTTGACTTTTTATCAAACAAGGCAAAACTGCAGCATAAGTCAGCCAGAATTAATTCAGTAAGACACTGCAAGACTGAAGAGTTTTTATTAACTCTGAGAACAATAAGACAGAAGCGTATTCTGGGCATATTTTGGATGTTTATTTGGGAAATTGTGGAAGAAATTGTACAACGAATTTACCACATAAATAGGCATTTGTGTCATATACATTGCCCAGAGCATCACAAAGGGGTTGATTAATGGTAATAGCACAGTAGGTGGTGGTTAGTGTAATTTTTCCTGTACTGTTGTCTTAAGACAGTGCAGATCCTCAAAGTCAGAAACCCCCCCCTCCCCCCACAAAATATGATACACTAAAGTGGTTATAGATGGCTTCCTCTGGTATTATATTACACCAGTTCCATAGAAATAAAAGATCTATCGATCTTGTGTACTGGTACAGAAGACCCATCAACTGGACTGTTTCAAGCTCCATTGCCATGCATTGCATGGAGGCCCCCATTATTCTACACCTCAAAATAACTGCTGCTTCCTATTACCATTAATGCGGCTCGTACCACTGCGTGCCCCATCACAATATCCATCCGTCCATTTTCTTAACACCATTGTCCCTCAGTGGGGTCGGGGGGGTTGCTGGTGCCCATCTCCAGCTAACATTCCGGGCGAGAGGCGGGGTTTACCCTGGACAGGTCACCAGCCTGTCGCAGGGCAACACAGAGACACACAGGACAAACAACCATACACACACACACTCACACCTAGGGACAATTTAGACAGACCAATTAACCTGACAGTCATGTTTTTGGACTGTGGGAGGAAACCGGAGTACCCGGAGAAAACCCACCATGCACAGGGGGAACATGGAGACTCCATGCAGAAAGACCTTCTTGCTGCAAGGCAACAGCTCTACCAACTGCGCCACTGTGCAGCCCCCATCACAATATATTTATCAAATTGTGTGGCTCGATCCAGTCAGGGGTGCTATTATTTTTGTTGGCATTTCGAGTAACCATAGCGACATAACAAAAAACGAGCCAAATTGAAATCAAAACAAATTCTAACTGACCCTGATTTGTCTGAGGCCCCGTTTACACGACAACGATTTTGGGAGAAAACTGAAGAGTTTTGTTGCATTGTAGTGAACATTTACCTGAACCACCGAATGTTTTCTCTGACAACGACACAGATTGAAAACGGGTTCCAGAATGCTTTGTTTCTGAAACATATCGTTTTCCGTTGTTGCGTAAACAGAGAAAACAGATCTTTTGTTCCAGAGAATCCCCAGCTCATGCATAGTATGACCCAAAACATAGCTGCAGAATAAGAAACTACTCACAATGCTGATGCTACCGTTTCCCCCAGCGTCTCTTCACCGCTCCGCACAGGTGGCAAAATACACAGCTGCTTGTTCAGCTCTTATCTAGAGAGCTGAACAAGCAGCTGTGTTCAGCTCTCTAGATAAGAGAGTCTGGACCAGCCTGGCTCCAGACTAGTTTAACAGGGGGGCATCGACTTATTTCGAATTTCCATAAAATTTATTGAGAATTTTATGGAAACAAATTGGGAAGCCAATCCAACTAAAAAACATTCAACTTTAATGTCAAGTTGATTTACAATAGGACTAGACAATATGGTAGAAAAACATATCACAATGTAAGCATTTCATATCAATTGATAGTGATAATTATTGATTGGTTTTTTTTGTTTCAGATACCTGAAATACTTCCAAACTGGTGGCGTAATCCTTCCTGTTTAATCCACAGATTTCATTCGCATAACAGATTTGCTATGCGAGTTATTTTTAAATTGTTACGAGGCATGGTGACAAAAACTGCTACTGCTGCTGCTCAAGTTAATCCAAGGTTATTGCTAGGTAACCAAAGAACGAATGAGTTAGTTAAACACTCTCCTTAGCAACTGTCTTTTTTCCCTTCTTTCTGGTACTAAGATAAGGATTTTCTTCCGATACCTTGGCTGATTTATCTGCTTTCAAATTTGCCGGGTTTTAGTACGCAGCGCCCCCTTTAGACCGGAGGACGACTGCCACACATCTCATTCACCCACACACAGCATACACACAACTCACTGAGCTAATCATGTACAGTGGAGGCACTTTCCGCAACAGCTTATTAAAAACTCAACAGACACGAAATGGAAGAGCTACTAAAGCCACATTAGCAGCATTGCAAGTATCAAGTATGTCATTGTTTTCATGTCTATTAGCTTCGTTGTGTTGATGCATTTTGACCAGCTTTAATTTTCCGCCGCAACACGCAAACTTACCCATTCACTCAGTGCGTTATAGTTACACATCGCTTAGGATTTGTTGCTGCACGTTTGCGCAGTGTGAAGGAAAGAGGAAACCAGCTGGACAAGCAGACTGGGAAATGAGATGCAGGTGATCGGTATCGGCACAAGAGACAATGATCGCCGGTCACCGATCATGCACTTTTTCACAAAAATCCGCGCGATTATGATCGTGACCGATCGATCGGCACACCTAATAAAAATAATATATCTTACCTTACATATGAAAACTTGTCTAAGAAACTGCCCAATAAAATATCTGAAAATACAATTTAAACAATGCGATCGTTACTTGTTAGAAAGTGGGCGCTGCAGGGCAGGGTTAGTTTCTCCACCTCCTGTTTTTAGCTGTAGATTGTTTATCCACTTTTCTCCTCTTTTTCTGGGGGAAAACCCGTAATTGTTAACTGATCAATAAGATCAATCAATTTTAGATTAGCTCATTAACTGATAACTTGTATCCCTTCACCAGAATGTTGGTGTAGAGTAAAAAGCTATTCTTTCTCAATGGTGCAACAAAAAAATACGGAATGAGTCGTTCAAGAATTTTTTTTGAAATGTCTCAGACACTTAAAAGTTTCCTTGTGGCTCAACAAGAGACATACTTCAGGCCCACATTATGGTCTAAACCAGGGGTGTCCAAAGTCGGCCCTCCATAGTGATGGCAACAACCTCCTCAGCAAGTCAATGTGCTCTTTAGGCCTTCTAATGAGCCATCATTTGATGCAGGTGCGCTAAACTAGGGAGAGAACTAAAACATGCAGGATTCCGGGCCTCAGGGACCGACTTTGGACACCCCTGGTCTAAACCAATCACAGATAGTGAAAGTAAGGATGGCCATCCTTTGATTCCTGCCCATATAGGGTGATAATCAATTGAAGATAGTCACTAATCTATTAAGATATTATTGCATCCGACAGATGTTTTTGTGTTAGTTTCTGTGATTTGAGATCATACTCCACTGATCTGCCCTGAGGTGCACCACAGGACCTCTAAATTTTTAATTAACCTACTGCTATTAGAAGCTTTTTTTATTAAAAAAAAAAAAAGGCAAATTGTACATTTTGTTTCCTACTAGTTAAAAACAAGCAGGGAAATTTTTAAAATCTTAAGTGCTACCATTAATAGTTTCTATATGAACAGAGATTAACAATAAAGCAAAACCAACAAACATTTCTCGTATTGCTGCTATGATCATCTTCCGGTAACATCTTCATATACACATACTTTCTACACTGACCCCTAATATAATTCAACAGGAAGACATGAACACCTGCTCTCTTTGATAAGAGTAATGATCACCTGTAGCAGATGTATTCATCATCCAACTAAATATGTCAGTGAGTGATGTTTGTGTTGTGATGATGCAGCACAAACACATGTCTGGTACACTACACTTAAGATGCACCATTCAGAGATTCTGTTATCAACTTTGGAGCCGTTCACCGATTGCAATATAATATTGGGAGCTTCCAATTTGGTGATAAACAAGTAAGGACAGTCAAGATAAAAATGATTGCCAAACAATGACTAAATAGTCTACTAAAATAGTCTCTTTCACTGTTGAAAAATCTAAGAGATTACACATAACAAAAGGAAACCGAGAAGAAGAAATACCAGCATGTCAACCTCTCCACATGCGGCTGCATCATCCCTTCCTGACCACATCTTGTAAACAAACTGTGGTTCGTTAATCAAAGAGATGCGTTGCAGTGAGAAGCAACGCAGGACATCAGGTGATCTTAATGAATGTGGGCAACTTCCTAGAAAGCAAGCGCTCCTTTGAGGGGCTTCATAAACATGCATCCTACTCTGCAGTTTGGTTGAAGGGCCAGCCATATATTAGCTTCACTGAAACTAAGAACTGTGGGTGGTTTTCAGACACGGAAACAAAAGTTCAAATAAGCTGCTGGGGCTCCACAGCTGTGATTGTCAAAGCAGCTAGTACTGAGAAATACTGTATTGTACTATTGTATTGTCCTTCTCTTTCATATCCAGACCACCTGCATGCAGTAGATGTGCTCCTGGCTCCTCCTGACCATTGAATATCGTTTTCTCAGCCCTCTGGCTGACTGACTCTTTCCGTCATGTGACTTTTTTATGATGTTCTGGACATAAAATATCACTAATGCTCATTTAGTTTTGTGTTTGGCTGATACCTTGTGTATATTCTACATGTCAGACAGCTCCTACATCTTACACACAATGGATACTTAGCGTAAATATGAATACAGTGATTACTTGAGGCAGATGGATCAGAATGAAGTCCTAACAGATACCATTATTTATTTATGTCTTTTGACAGCTCATAACCAAACTCAGTTTGCCAATTATCAGGAAACAGGTCATCAGTAAAGTGGCATAGTGGAAACAAAGGTATTTTGTAAATTCAGCATGGATATTAAATTATTGCAACATTTCTGTGTATGTATATTAGAAATAATAAGCTATTGCCAATTAAATCTTTTAATAAACTAAAATGGTTAAGGCCACCTAAAGCAGTGGCAGGTTGAGGCTCCTGCCCTGCATGTCTTAGGCATTTCTCTGCTTCAGCACACGATTTATATTGACTGGTTAATAGGCTTGTGTTGAATTGCAGCATGTGAAATGAGCTGTGCTGAAGCAAGAAACATCTAAAACATGGAGGTCAGTTCAGGGGACACAGACCTGCATGAAACACTGGTGTAAAGGTAGGTTCCAACTTAAAATTCAGGAAAAGTCTTTAGTCCTGTTAAAGAGATATCAGTCCATTACCCCGAGAGTTAAAAACCTTCACTTCCGCGTTACTTCCTCGTGACAACAGCATAACTGGCATCTTTTAATGTATGATTCTGTCCGCAGCTCAATATGTGCGTATCAACAGGGGTCATTTTCCAGCCTGTTCCCCTGAACATGGTACCTCCCCCATTATGTAACCTCAGTTTACCAGTCATTATGAGCGAGTGCAACAGAACATAACGGCTGTATGAACCTCCGGTCTAAAATGGGAATTTAATACTAGTAGCTCCGCGGCTTAGGGAGAAGAGCGATGAGGCAGAGGGTCGTAACAGCGGCACGGCGCCAAAAACACCTACCTAACGCTGCACATACGGAGCAGGAGAGCCAAGTTAGCCGGCGAGAAAACTTCCAAGGACTCCAGCGTTAGCATCCAGGTTGTCCTGTCTCCTTTCTGAGTCACTTTCTGGACATTTTCAGCTCACACAAGCCGAGTACACCGCACGACAGTCATGTCGTTGCTCTGGTGGTGGGCTACAACACAGCCATAAACCAAACACACTGCTAAAGCACGGAGCTCGACTTGTACTGAAAGGAGCGCTATGATAAGTCAAGAATTCACGCGACGCTGTGTGTCAGAGCTGCTGATTGGCCGATACATGAGGGTGGGCAGAACAATAGCTGATTTAAAAGCACAGTTATATTTCCTCACCGGCTTCCATCGACAGGGGCGCCGCCAGGAATCTTTGGCCCCAGGACAAAAAATTTAATTGGGCCCCGCCCCCACTCCCTCCCTGCGCATCTGCCTAGAACATTTCTTGAGTCTATTTGGCCCATAAAAGACTTGCAAATGCCTTCATTTCTTTGGTCCAAGTCTGGAAAAGTAGTTTGGGCTGATTTCTCCAAAGTATTCTAACTTTTTGAATTTCTGTTTTTGTGGGTTTCATGAGCTGGAAGCCCAAATTATGTAACAAATACTTGAAATTGTTTAAACTGTAGTGTCATGATGTGGGGTGAAGAGGTGGTAAGGATGACACAGAGGACCGAGATAGGAATGAATAAATTATAATTTAATGACAACCTCCATAAAATACAATGTCCAAAATCTAGGCAGCACAGAGATGAACCCACAGAGAGAACAAGGATCCCAGGTGGGTTTAAATACACAGAGGGTAATCACAGAAATGAGACACAGCTGGGATCAATCAAGGAGTAGACAGGACAACACAGCAACCCAAAATAAACACACAGATAAACTCAAATCCTCACATGTAGGCCCTGAATCTATAACCTATGAAAGTTTAACTTTTTGGAATTATGGGAATTAAACAACTTTTCCATAATATTAAAATTTTTTGGAAACTGTCAGTATGTGCCTAGAAAATACATAATGCTGCCCTTTTAAGCACTTTCTGGTTTTTGACTTGCTGTATATAAAGTTTACTTGCTTAAATTTGCATCTTCAATGCAGATGTTATTTTCTGTTTGCAAAAATTTAAGTCGGGTTAAAGTTTTCTTTAAGTTCTCTTTTCTGTGCGCACACCTAAAAGGACCACATGCAGTTACCAGATAATAATACTTGTTTTTAGATGGTTGGAAGGAAGACTCCCAAATGGTCTTTAGGCACAGCCAACCTTGTGCCTAAAGACCATCAAATAAAACTCGATGGAGTGAAGATAAACATTAAAATCTTTTAAAGCACTCAAATAAAAAAAAACTGATTTGAGCAAAAGATTAATCCTTTTGTAAGGTACTGTAATGAGAGGATTGGAGTTCCCCTGCTTCCTTCTTGCTTTGCCTTTTGACATAAAGCTTTTAGGCAAGTTTTTAACACAGCTTTATCACAACTGACTATTTCTGAAAAAGTTTCCTAATGCGGACTATAATTTGTTTTGTAAAGAAGCCATCCTTTTACTGGCAATGACACTGAGAAAAAGTGCAATTTCCCTGAACATGATTCTTATGTCATACCGAGTTCCTCTAATGACAGAGGACATGAACATCCTCAGTCTGCTTCTCTCTTTTTTCTCTGAACTCCATGCTTCAATTCAATTCAATTTATTCACAGCAAATGTTGTCTCAAGGCACTTTACCAAAAAAAACCCATTTCGTTTCAATCAAACTAAATTTCTGTAGCCCTGCTCCACATATGACAGCAGATGGATATAGATTCCGCTGGAAAGACTCACTT
The DNA here is from genome assembly GCA_033032245.1 of Poecilia picta. Lineage (NCBI taxonomy): Eukaryota > Metazoa > Chordata > Actinopteri > Cyprinodontiformes > Poeciliidae > Poecilia > Poecilia picta. The sequence goes on along the minus strand of CM065365.1, from coordinate 65,714 downwards.
TGAGGATCTATTGAAGGAGCTGCCTCAGTTACGGTCAGGTTGAATGTGAAACTCAAAAACAAGTCCAGGTAGCAGCACTGGAAGACTAAACTTTGATTGCAAAAAAATAAATAAAAGAAAACAGAAAAATAACATAACTGTAAAGATATATCAGGAAGGTTGTCTTCTTTTATAACCATACCAAAGAAGAACCCCCGGTATTCACAGGGGTTAAAAACCCCAGGCACCTGTGAATAACTAAAATAAATGAGTACTTGAGTCCCCTATAAAAACGCCTTTCACAGTCTATAGTTTGAACACCAAATATACCTTAACATGCACATTGGAAACCGTTTTGGCTCCACTGAAGCTAACTGCTTTTTGGGGGTACAGTCAGTTAGTGCCAAGGAGAAGTAATGGTGCTCCTGGATTGGCAGCCAATAAACTTTGACTAAAGAAACACGATAATCTGGAACAGAAAATAACTCTGACACTGAAGAATGACTAGACTTAGAGTAAGAATAAGAAATGAACATAACTGCAAAAGGGTTGAAATAAAGGGATAACAAGGACAAGCCAAATCTAACAAAATAAGCAATGTCAAATAATGAAGCCAGAATGACCAACAACAGTTAAACAAAAGTGAACTTATAAAACTAAAGGGGAGCAGAAAAACAAAAACAAACCAAAAGACCCAGAGTCCTGACGATTATGTTCCACAGAAGAATCTGCAAATACATGACTGTATTATGAATAGGCGAGGTACACTGTATGTGCTCCTCCTTGACCAGTGTTGTATAGTAACCAAGTAAAAATACTTTACTACTTTACATAAGTATATTTTGGAGTACATCATACTTTCCTCGAGTATGAACATTTTTGATAACTTTCACTTTTACTTAACTATATTTCTGAACTTAATTGCATACGTTTTCTCCGATACATTTTCAATATGTGGTTTAGTTACTCGTTACAAAAAAGCAAGAAAGAGAAACACTCGTGTTTTGACCCCACCTACTGATTGACTGCTACAAAGTTGATAGCCTACTTGGCTTGTTCATCACCACCAATAGGAAACACCTGTTTCTCTTCTCCCATTAAACACAAAGTCTCGCGATGAGCAGCAGCCACATGTCCCTAATGCCACACATAATGACCAATTGTCGCATCAATAGTTTGTGAAGTAGAGTAATCGTAATGGCTTTTTTTCTTTATGTTGGCCACATTTTCTGTTCTGACTATTTTTCTCATTTTCAGCACTGACCTTACTTGAAGGGAAAACTTAAGGCTTACAAAAACTTTGTATTTTCTGTCCTGGAGGGGAAACTAAGAAGCTGGTTCAGTTGTAAAGCAGGTTAAATTAATCTTGTAGGTAAAGCACCTAATTTTCTTAACCAAACGATGCCTGCAGGTTTATCTATTAGCAGGTTTAATTTTGCCTGTACTTGGTTGTGTACATTACTTTAACTGTATTTGACAAGTTTACCAAAATATAAAAAAATGTAATTCAAACCGCATTTGCCTTGTTTTACTTTTTACTTATACTTTTCATTACATTACTTGAGTACATCCATTTTTACAGTCATTTCCATACTTAAGTACAAGAAAATTCTAATACTTTAAGACTTTTACTCAAGCAACATTTCAGTCAGTGACTTGGACTTTTACCAAAGTCATATTTTGGAGAGGAACCTATATTTTTACTTCACTCTGAGATTTCAGGACTTTATACAACACTGATCCTGACTGATGAGTGATGATGCATGGAGAGTCCAAATTGTCCCACGATAAAACAGCTTAATCTCATACTCAAAAAAATTGGAACCAAGGACACAAACTACTTTAAATGACTATTTATTATAATGAGTGTGTCCATGTAAATAAGTAGTTATGAGATGGTGAAGGGCATCTGTAACCAACACCTGCTTCCATTGTTCCCGAAGAAGAAACATGTTTGGACAAAAGCACATTTTTATATGTATTCCTGTACAAATAAATAATTTTCCATAATTTTAAATTTCTGATTCACAACAAAATAACATCAGTGTTTGAATGGTAGGCACACAGTTTATGTAAGTAATTTACAAAACTAACACAGACAATTCATGTTAATAAAAAACCTGACTCTTAATAAAAAATAATTCTTTATCAACCAGAGTGCAGCTATCCAGCTGACTGAATCACCTTCACCTTTTGACAGATAACATATCAAAGTTGAATTTACAGATTGATGCGATACAAGTATTCAATCAAGCTTTACTTTTGATTGATTCAAAAGTAAATATATGGTTACAACTAATATTTCAGCATTATGTCAGCCATGTAACCAAATTATCAGTCATGTGTCAAACACAAAGCATTTAGTTTACATCACACTCCATACTCCTCTTATTGTCCTGAGTTATCGCTACAGCAGATTTAAAACAGACATCAATTACTTAACTGTGAGCCTCCATAAATAACATCAACTGCCATTTATGATCAATATTTGATCCCAGCAATTGTAATTTGGTTTCATTTCTTCAGTCTAAAAGGCAATACCTATCCTTGCTTAAATTATTTTTGTATGCCTTACTCAAGTCTCACTAAATTGTTTATTCAACTCAAGTAATGTGAGTAATGTACATGTTTGGCCTGAGAAAGGTACAAGACAAAGTCATTTTGAGTAAACTGGATTTGGATATTTTTATTACTGAAGCAAATGATTAAGCTCAGCAGTGCGCATGTGCAGTAAAGTGCGGGAAGCTTCCAGAATGTTTGCGGACTTAAACATTGGAAGAAACAGAGCTTCTCTAAAGGTGAGTTATTCGTCTTAAATACATTTTTATGTGTCATGTATGCCTTTACTACTTGCATATATGATTAGAGGTTGATTTTTCTCAAAAAAGATGATGCATCTGTAAAGACTTTTGTCTTTACAGGCTAATATGCTAATGTTAGCATGGGCTCATGGGTCAAACATTAGCTAAAACTGCCATGCCTTTTACTTGAGAGCCTTTAATGTTTTTGTCCATGATAAGAGAATCTCCTTAGCATGTTTGTAAGCATGAACCCAGCCTGCCAATGTTCATGTAGCATTAATTTTAGACAGCCAATATAATGTGTAATGTGTAATGTGTCAAACAATCAGTTTCAGAATGGGAGGTCTCAAGTCTCTGTTACTGAGAGCCGTTCGCTTGCTTATAATGCCGTGCATAGCTGTGTCCGAATTCGGGGCCTTCATCCTTCGAAGGACTGGTCTACGTAGGACGGGTCCTTCGAAGGCCGGGAATAAACGAAGACCGGAAGAAAAATATCTGTGGATTCGGACAGGTCTAGCCTTCACCAACTGGCCCCGCCCCCACCTCAGCATAACTCATATTGGTTTGGAGCTGCATTGCACTGAACTGAAGACGGATAACGATGCGATCTGTTGTTTTTTGTCTGCCTACATCATATTCAAACAGTTTATGACCTTGTTTCATCGGCGTAGATATGTGTTATATTTCAGATTGAAAAACAACGTTCAGGTAAAATATATTTTTTTTACTCACAGCCTGTTGTGTAGCTAATAAAATGAACAATTTATTAACATTAAACTCATAACGTTAAACGTTTAACAATAACATTAATACGTAAATAATAAATAATGTTAAATAATAAATCTTAGTTCTACATTTGATTGAATGATACACTTTAATCAGTTAAATTAAACAGCTTTTAAATTTTTAACATTTCTTCATTTATTTTACCTTATGGAATACTTTTCTTGCTTTGATCACTTACAATTAGAAGTAATACTTTAATTAATGTAAAATAAATGTGTTTAAATATGTTTTCTTCTTCTCCTTCCTCTCCTTACCTAGACCAAATTCCTGTACTGCAGAATTAACCTCAAAATACCTGTCCTGGACCGTTTTTGTTGTGATGAGGACACCAAGCCGGACTTTCGGTTGAGCAGGGAATCTTTGGCAAGGCTCCTTCACCAGCTCAACCAAGATCGGTGACATGGATGGGGTTCCTTAGTTTTTCTATTCTGGTTGAGAAGCGGAACATCCTACAGAGTGGTCTCCAGAGTGTTTGGGATGCCTCGGTCCACTGTCCACAACATTGTCCATAGGGTTACAGAGGAGGTGGTTGACATTAGCCACCAGGTCATCCACCTTCCAAAAACAGAAAGGACCTGAATGCAGTGTCCCATGGGTTTGCAGGGCTGGCGGACCACAGAGCCTTTGTAAAGGCTGTGGGTGCAATTGACGGCTGCCACATCCGTATCAAGTGCCCAAGCGGCCCTGATGGTCAGTGCTACAGGAATAGAAAATTATTCCCATCAATAATTTTACAAGCTGTGTCTGATCATCAGGGCCGCTTGGGCACGTGGGGTGGCCTGGTTCAGTGAATGACTCTAGGCTACTGCGGCACAGTCCACTCTACCGGCAGTCAGTTTATCCTCCTCTGGGGCATTTCATTCTTGCAGATGGAGGGTACCCGTGTGTGCAACAGCCACTCCCCCCTCATCACGCCATACAAAAGACCACTACAAAGTGTGGGAGCCCAGCACTTCAATAATTATAATTCAAAAGCACGTTCTATTATAGTGCGTGCCTTTGCAATGATGAAAACAAGATTCCGGTCAATTCTTTTTATAAGCGCTGGAGGTTCACCACACTTTTGTACCACACCTTTGTACTGGCCTAGTGTTTCAGTTTGTGTAGTATCTATCTATCTATCTATCTATCTATCTATCTATCTATCTATCTATCTATCTATCTATCTATCTATCTATCTATCTATCTATCTATCTATCTATCTATCTATCTATCTATCTATCTATCTATCTATCTATCTATCTATTCTCTCACTGTTTTCAGGTCATAACAGCATGTGCAATTCTTCACATCTGCCTTGGGGCTGGTGATGTCATGGCACCAGAGGATGAGGCAGAAGTTGCAGAAGAGGATGAGAGGGAAGCTGGTTTGGAGGCAGTTAGTGGTCCTCTCTGGCGGGACCAATTTTCTGCCAAGGTGTCTGCTCTGGAAAAGATTCTACCAGACCATGACTACTTGCAGGTGAGTAAATATAATTATTTTTAATATATGTAAACCTCTCTGCACCAAAGTATTACCAGCATACTTTAGTTGTAATACTAAATCATTGTGAACCATTGCTTAATTTTGGATCACTGTGATTATAATGTAGTGATGCAGCAGTCGTTACTTGAGCCAGCCCTGTAAACCTACTTGGATGATGGAGTGGACAGTGAATGACAGCATCACAACCCTCTGCAGGCCATATGTGATGCTTCACTTGCCTTCCAGAAGAAGAATAGTCACATGTCTCTGTTCTTGCCTTAAATGTTTTAGGCACACTGTCTTATTTTTTTTTTAAATAAAATGTTCTCCAGGGATAGGTCACTGAGGTTAATTCTGCAGTTTTCATTGTAGATAACTTGACATGCATTACTTAAATTGTTTTTAATAAAATGAACTGAACCAAAACCAAACCGAATGTAATGTAATTTAAAATATTCGTTCTTATCTAAATTCAAAATGAGACCATTTCCATGAATCTAGACTGTACATCATTTTAATTTATTTATAAAAAGACAAATTCATAGTCTGGAAAAGTGTTCAAGAAGGTTATTTTTTAAATAATTATTTCTCCGCTATTTTTTGCAAAATTGATAATTTGTCAAGTCTCTCCTTGCTCTCCTGAGCCCGTCTATCTTCTGCTTCTCTTTGTAATTTCATATCTTCTTTTATTATTTCAAGAAGCTCAGAGCTTTCACTTCGCCTCTTCTGGCCTCTTTTAGTAACACCATCTTCGTCTTCCTGTTGTCCACCCACTGCAGCACTTGACCCTGGAGTCTCATCTGGTAATGAGGAAATTAGAACAGGAGGCCTTATGGAAGGCCTCTGTCCTAAGATCTCATCCATCTGTACGAACCAAGGCCAAGTAGCAGCAGTGGGCTTCCCTTTCACTCCCTCTCCTGAGCCAGGATATTTGCAGTCCTACAGAATAAATGAGAAAAAGGTACTTGACAAATACAGCAATATGCTAAACTTTAATTAGAATTATTTTAAATTAATTGTGGTATTACACACTTTATATTTCTTTTTAAGATTATCCCATTTCTTTTTGGCTTGAGACAGTGTTACTACATCCTGGAGGCCCATCTTCTCTAGAATAGACCTGGAACATAGAGAAAAATAGAGAGAAAATATTTTAATTATGAAAGGATATATTTTACTGTGCAATGTTTTGTGCATGCCACAAAACATTGCACAGTAAGCTTAGGTGTTGTATTATTTTGAATAAAAAGAATTTGTTGACATGACTACTAAAAGAGGAAGAATAGTGGTATCTTTGAAAACAATGCAGCAGTTTTCTTAATAGAGGTAAATAAAACTGTAAAGTTACTTTACCTCCAGGCTACTGTCAGAATTTTTGGTCCCTGTGAACAGGTGGCCCTTTTTGGCCCCTGAGGGAGATTAAATTTTCCGTCTGCTCCTTGGTCCCTAAAACAAATGGACAAATTAATGTAAAGTGACATGTACTTTTCTTGGCTACCAAGTTTATATGTAGATAAGTTTATGTATTTCTGCAAAAATAACAAAATATCACAATTGTTTTGTTTTACACTGAGATTTACTTACATTTCAATATTCAATCTTTATTGTGTTCGGTAGAGAAAGCTGTTCAAAAAACAATAAAAAACTACATACATCCATCCATTTTCTTACACCCATCCATCCATCCATTTTCCTACACCCTTGTCCCTTAATGGGGTCGGGAGGTGCTGGTGCCTATCGCCAGCTGGCATTCCGGGCGAGAGGCGGGTTACGCCCTGGACAGGTCGCCAGTCTGTCGCACGGCAACAAAGAGACACACAGGAAAAACAACCATGCACACACACACCTAGGGACAACTTAGACAGACCAATTAACCTGACAGCCATGTTTTTGGAATGTGGGAGGATCAAATCTCCGGCTATCAGTAAAGACATTACAGTTATATCTTAATTGAAATATAAAGATTAACACGCTGTTATGGCAGTTAAGGACGACGACATATCAACCGAAATGATTGTGTGAGGACTAAAAAACATTTCAATACAAGATATAGTAATCGCGTTGTTTATGTATATCTGCGTTTGTCTTGCATTCATTAATGAAGATCCAGTTGGATTTTCAAAACAGTCATGTGTTTCCTCAGTCACCATGCCAGCTGATAACTGAGGCTGAGTTAGCTAATAATACACAGTCCAGTCACATTAATGTGACCACCACGTACTTTCCACTTCAGAGTTAAATAACCAATCACAGAAGGCAGGTGGCAGCACAGTGCAGTTGAGCGTATATAAAGGGTGTGTGTGGGCTTCGGAAAACATTTCAATCGTTGGCGTAATGCAGAAACGAAGCGATTTATCCGACGTCCAAAAGGGCATGATCATTGGCTTTCGGGCCAAGGGTGGAAGCATTTCCGAAACGGCTGAGTTTGTGAACTGTTCGCGTGCCGCCGTGGTAAAAGTGTACCGTGCATGGCAAAATGGGACTGTCCAAAATCAACGACGTGGCAAATGTGGTGCACCACGGGCCATAGATGACAGAGGCGAACGACGGTTGCGGAGATGCGTTCGGGCAGATAGACGGGCTACCGTTGAGCAACTGACCACTAAAATGAACCAAGGGGCTACCACAAGTGTCTCCCAAACCACTATTCAGCGAACATTGCTGCGTCTGGGCCTCCGAAGCGGACGCCTGGTTCGTGCACCTATGCTGACTGGTGTTCATCGACGACGAAGGCTAGAATTTGCACGCCAGTACAGCAGCTGGACGTCCACTGAGTGGCGACAGGTAGCGTTTTCAGATGAATCGCGTTTTATGCTCCATCGGACAGATGGACGTTGGCGTATAAGGCGTGAAACCTCTGAAAGGAACCACCCTGCAACCATTGCAGGAACGGTCCAAGCTGGAGGCGGGAGCATTATGGTCTGGGGAATGTTTTCCTGGCATTCTCTGGGTTCACTGATTATTGTGGAAGGCACGATGGATCAATACAAGTACGCATCTGTCCTTGCGGACCATGTCCACCCCTACATGCGCATTGTTTTTCCTCAGGATGATGGCATCTTCCAGCAGGACAATGCGAGGTGCCATACAGCTGCCAGTGTACGTGCGTGGTTCGAAGAGCACCAGGATGAGTTTACCGTCCTCCCCTGGCCAGCAAACTCACCTGACTTAAACCCAATCGAGCATCTGTGGGACCATCTCGATCGAGTTGTTCGCGCCATGGATCCTCAACCGCGTAATCTAGCGCAGCTGGCCACGGCATTAGAGTCGGCATGGCTCAACATCCCAGAGAAGACCTTCAGGGACCTAAGTGACTCTCTTCCTGCACGTCTCGTAGCAGTTCGCTCTGCGAAAGGTGGTTATTCTGGCTTTTGACAGATGGTCACATTAATGTGACTGGACTGTGTATTATGGTAACAGAGATCACCGATAACGTCGGACTAATATATTTATGAAAACTTTTAATAAACCGAAAATATATTTGACAAGTAAACTGGTACATTCTCGCTTAAATTTTATTTGTAAATTTGATGCAAATTAAAATGTAATGGATACAAACTTACTTACAGCGTTGGTTTTCTGTGTTTATTTTTGAGTTTTTTCCTGTGTTTATTGTTATCCTGTTCCCTGTGAGTCTCTGTCTCTGCGTCTTCACAGTTGATTGTCTCCCAGGTGTGTCTCAGTCCCATCTGTTGTCTGTGTTCCTCGTTGGGTCCTTGTCTTTGTCAAACGTACGCTACTGTGATCTTATGTCAGTTGTCGTCTGTGTCAGCTCTCCAGTAGAACTGTTTAAGTCCTGGTTAGCTTGCTCGCGTTTTCAGTCTGTGTTTCAGTGCTACCGGTATTAGCTGCATGCTTTATTCTCTGCCGTGCTGCCTGCATTGGACTGTCGAGCTCTTCAATAAATTCATCATCTTCATCATACCTGGGTCTCAGCATTTCCTCCACACCACCAACCACGCTGTTCATGACAACGCCATTGTTAATAATTCTGACCTGCAATGACTTATGGGATATCGTGGACCGTGAAGGATACACTGGACCCATCCTTCAAATCTGGGGAAAAGAAGGACGCATTTGAAGGAGTCTTTGAATTCGGACAGGCCTTGTCGCCACGCTATGACGTAATCGGCCTTCAAATCTGTCCTTCGATGCAGACCCTGAATTTGGACATGGCTCATATGTAGATTGAGCCATGTCAATCTACATGTCAATATGTAGATTGACATGGCTCAATCTACATATGAGCCTACTCTGTGGGCGGAATACTCGCCCACAGAGTTAGCCGTACCCGCCCTGACTTGGAAGCTGTTTATGTTATTTAGTATTTTTTTTATTTATATTTTTCATCTCCGAGTGGTGATTTTTTTTTTATTCATGTGTTTATTTGATACGGATTTGCACTTCCCATATATGTGCCCTCTGTCCACCGCACCTTTTCAGCCATTACAACGGTTTAATCCATCCATCCATCCATCCATTTTCTTACACCCTTGTCCCTTAATGGGGTCGGGAGGTGCTGGTGCCTATCTCCAGCTGGCGTTCCGGGCGAGAGGCGGGGTACGCCCTGGACAGGTCGCCAGTCTGTCGCAGACAACGGTTTAATCAGTTGCTAAAATATAGCTAAGTGTTTTTCCGAGCTCCCTTTAAATGCAACATCAGCGTTAGGATTCTGGCACCAGTGGGTTCGAGACGGAGACAATTGCTGTGCAGAGGTGCAATACCGTTGTGGTAGAATCATGGCACAAAACCATCGTTGCACAGTTGCATTTTTCTAAACAAACCGAGAAAGTAGAGGAATGTTGCTGGGCAGACAATGTTAGCTTCTATCAACAATGTATCACGTCAAGCTAGTTAACCGTCTATGGCAGTGGTCCCTGACCCCCGGGCCCGCAGACCGGTACCGGTCCATGGATCAATTGGTACCACGCAAGAAATAATTAAATATTTACATTTTATGTATTATTTGAGTCTGGAGGATCTTTTACTTTGAAAATTCTTTAACCAGATTCTCTTGGTTACTTGCGTGGCAACACTGAGCCACAAGCAGCAAAATGAGTAAGAAAGGAATCAGATGTCTTTGGAAAGTTTCTTTGCAAAGGGGAAAAGACCCAGAGAAGAGACAGGAGGATGGATTTATCCCAGACCGGTAGATGAGTCCCACATTACAAGCCGCTCTGTGTAACATGCAGCAACCGGCTGCTAATGAGTCAATGAAGCTTCAAACTGCTTCACCATGTAGAGACCCACTGTGCATATAGTCAACACTTTGGTGTCATTGTCTCCCATCACTCCCAGATGGAACCATCTCGTTGCAAAGAAACAAGCTCAGGGCTCCGTTAGTCATTATTGTGAGTTAAAATTTTTACGAAAGTGAAATGTTCGTTTTTGTGGCGCATCTGTATCTTATTTTGAAGGGATATTTCAACGTTACCATAGCAACCAGAGTCAGAGAGCTTTTGGGCAGTGGTCGAGAGGAGATGAGTAGAGCTTGTGAGTCTTAAGTCTGGTTTAGACGGTGTTAAGGAAGAAAATATTATAACTGACTAAATTTAGGAAAAAACAACTCTGCTCTGATTTCTTCCTTTGTCCCAGGATTCTTTCCCCAGTCTTGGAGACCACGTGAGGAGACAGAGGCATACGCAGCGTGTTGGCGTCACAGAAGTGCAGAATTTAATCCAATCAGAAACAAAGTATCAGACATGACAGAGCATTACAGAAAAACACAAAGACATACATTTCGTTACCTGAGTGAGAAGATAGACAAAACATTCAAAGACGTCTTTGGGAAAAGAGCCAGAGCAAAAGCAACAAAGATCGGCTATTTTCTGAATTATTTCTCCCGTGCATCAGATTATATTCCTGTGGGAGTGTTCTTGTTTTTAGCATATTCAAACAAGGCGTCCCTTGTCTCGACCAATTAGAAGCTGTCTCCGACCGCCTTCGAAAACGGCACCTCCCTTCAATTCTGTTCCAGCGATCAAAGAGAAGTTTTCTCTTTTTTTGTTAGTGAAGTTAACCAGAACTCTAAAGTCCTGCTGACTTTTACGACTTTGCAAATGTCTAAGGAGACGTGGCTGGAACTCTCTCCTAATCCAAACAGATAAATAACAAACCGTATGTACGCTTTTAAACAAATATTTCAGTCAATTTTCGGGTAAACTGCAGGTCAATTGCACCAGACTAGGTTATAAATTTAACTATACTCAGTCCATTTCACTAAATCCGGTTACCTCCTATAACCTGAAGATCCTTTTAGTTTTTTTAATTTATTTCCTTCAACCATCTGGCTTCATGCCTTCTGAGCAAGGAGAACCACTTCAAAGCATTTCACAAATATCTGTGAAACTCTGGTTTCTCCAGCTCTCTCCAGAACCACATCTTTAATTCAATACAAGGTCTTCCAGAAAGTAATGTGCTTTTCTCTGCTCTTTTCCCAAATCCTCCCTGATATTAAATTCATACAATAACTATAAAAAGTAATTAGATACAATTCCTAATCTGCTTACACCATTCATATAAAATATTAAACCATCCTAATCATTTTCCAACTACCTTAATTCTACAGGTAAATAATACATTTTTAATCAGAGCATGCAATACTAAGAGTAATCTATATGATGTTAATAGTTTAAACAGTTTAAAGTTCACAGCTTTAAAGTTCATAAGTTTACAGTTCAATAGTTTAACATGCCAATTGTTTGCTGAAGAATCTTTATTTCCTGAGACCTGATTATCTCCTGTCCTCCCAAGATGTCTGAAAAGATAGGAGCCTATACCTCCACAGATATATTGTTTAACAACGTCTTAAAAGGTTTTATCCATCCATCACTTGTTCTTTGATATTTTGAAACCCAGCCATGGCTCTTCCTGCCAATTGAACTCACCCACACAAACTTCTTCAAAATTTAAGTAAAAGATTCAGCTAACTAAACACTAAAAGATGGTTACATCTTTTAGTGTTACAGTGGTAACACTAACACTACAGTAACACTACAGTGGTACAGCTCTGTGGTCACAGCTACCCTAAAGTCACTACCCTACAGCTGAGGACATTTTCCGCTCCGTTGTTGGAGCCCTGGATAGAGTCGGGATGGACTGGTCCTGCGCCGTAAGCCTGGACACTCAAGGTGCGCCGTCAATGATTGGGAAAAAGACAGGTATTATGACAAAGTTCAGAGAGAAAGTACAAGCTGCAAATAAAGGGGGCGGGGGGTGGGGAGGCGGTGGATGGAGTTCTGGATATTTCATTGTATTTTGCAAAAGGAGACATTATGCTCCAAGTTGTTACAAATGGATCACATCGTGGAGGTGGTTTCCGAACTGTTAATTTCATCTGAGCCAGAGCTTTCAATAATTGTCAGTTTGACAGCCTTCTCAGTGATTGCAACATTGCCCATAATCTACCATACCCAGGGGCGAATCTAGAAAAATATTTATGGGGTGGCAAGAGGGGGGCAGGGATTTTTTTAGGGGTGGCACCATATGCCAGTATCTATCTATATACACAGTCCAGTCACATTAATGTGACCATCTGTCAAAAGCCAGAATAACCACCTTTCGCAGAGCGAACTGCTACGAGACGTGCAGGAAGAGAGTCACTTAGGTCCCTGAAGGTCTTCTCTGGGATGTTGAGCCATGCCGACTCTAATGCCGTGGCCAGCTGCGCTAGATTACGCGGTTGAGGATCCATGGCGCGAACAACTCGATCGAGATGGTCCCACAGATGCTCGATTGGGTTTAAGTCAGGTGAGTTTGCTGGCCAGGGGAGGACGGTAAACTCATCCTGGTGCTCTTCGAACCACGCACGTACACTGGCAGCTGTATGGCACCTCGCATTGTCCTGCTGGAAGATGCCATCATCCTGAGGAAAAACAATGCGCATGTAGGGGTGGACATGGTCCGCAAGGACAGATGCGTACTTGTATTGATCCATCGTGCCTTCCACAATAATCAGTGAACCCAGAGAATGCCAGGAAAACATTCCCCAGACCATAATGCTCCCGCCTCCAGCTTGGACCGTTCCTGCAATGGTTGCAGGGTGGTTCCTTTCAGAGGTTTCACGCCTTATACGCCAACGTCCATCTGTCCGATGGAGCATAAAACGCGATTCATCTGAAAACGCTACCTGTCGCCACTCAGTGGACGTCCAGCTGCTGTACTGGCGTGCAAATTCTAGCCTTCGTCGTCGATGAACACCAGTCAGCATAGGTGCACGAACCAGGCGTCCGCTTCGGAGGCCCAGACGCAGCAATGTTCGCTGAATAGTGGTTTGGGAGACACTTGTGGTAGCCCCTTGGTTCATTTTAGTGGTCAGTTGCTCAACGGTAGCCCGTCTATCTGCCCGAACGCATCTCCGCAACCGTCGTTCGCCTCTGTCATCTATGGCCCGTGGTGCACCACATTTGCCACGTCGTTGATTTTGGACAGTCCCATTTTGCCATGCACGGTACACTTTTACCACGGCGGCACGCGAACAGTTCACAAACTCAGCCGTTTCGGAAATGCTTCCACCCTTGGCCCGAAAGCCAATGATCATGCCCTTTTGGACGTCGGATAAATCGCTTCGTTTCTGCATTACGCCAACGATTGAAATGTTTTCCGAAGCCCACACACACCCTTTATATACGCTCAACTGCACTGTGCTGCCACCTGCCTTCTGTGATTGGTTATTTAACTCTGAAGTGGAAAGTACGTGGTGGTCACATTAATGTGACTGGACTGTGTATCTATCTATAGATAATATGTCTCATTCTCACATTTGGCTTACACAGACTTAACATTACACTTAATTTACTTGATTTACTGGTTGCAAAATATTGTTTTTAATTTGCATTGTTTCAAAATGAGCTTGATGTAGCACTGAGGATAAAATATAATTTCTTAATATAGTATAGTTAATTATTTTTATGTATTTCATACTGCTGCTAATTGTATGCTGTCCAGTCCAGCATTACTGGACTGGACAGCGTCCATTAGTTGCTATGTAATTCATTGTGTCCAGAAAACCATTTTATCCCAATACAGGATAAGCAGAAATCTGTCACAAAAATATTAGTAATTCCAACATTTGTTATCAGATATACTATTAAATATGACTTACAATGAAGATGAGAAAACCGATGTTTGATCAATTCTCCATGATACAAATCTATAAACAGTTTGATTTCTGTTAGTTCTGTCAAGATGCAAAAGGGGAGGATTTTTCTTATATTGGTCAATCGTTTTATTTTAAATATGCTGTAGGAGCCGTAGTTTGATGACTGTTATAAATATCACCACGTTTTACAAACAGAGGGGATTAGTTCAAGTTTTACTTGTTTTACTTGCTTAACTTTTATGAATTGCAGCAGCTGCAGTGAGCCAAGGTACAATAAAGCTGATAAACAGGTGGAGAACCAAAGTAGACAAAACCACTTCTATTCCGCCTTTTCCCGCTCTGTGTTGGCTTTACACACAGACCCGTTGCCATGGCAACCAACAAAACAGCTCAACGAGCGGAGATTACCAATCTAAACACACACACACACACACACACACAAAAACACTTTCCCACACAAAAAAGTATCAAAAACACCAAAATAGAACATTCAGGCTGTTGTATTTTGTGGTCAGACTTGATGTCTATATTGTCATCATTCATAAGTTTTCGCCTGACCACCGCAGGTGGTTTAACAGCTGCTCTACTGATGACTAGGTGTGTGGGTTGTCGGTTTAGTGCTAACGGAACCAAAACGCACCGAACTCCACAGCACATTTTAAGGTTAACAAAGTCAATAGAAGACTAGCAACAGTTAGGCTAGTATAATTGACCCATTGCTCACTAGTTCAATGTTTTCTTTAAATTAAAACTTTTTCCTCACCTGTTAAATCTGAAGCCCTAGTTATCTATGGCTGTCCATCCATCCATCCATCCATCCATCCATCCATCCATCCATCCATCCATCCATCCATCCATCCATTTTCTTCCGCTTATCCGGAGTCGGGTCGTGATGGCAGCAGCTTCAGAAGGGAGGCCCAGACTTCCCTCTCCCCAGCCACTTCTTCCAGCTCCTCCGGGGGAACCCCCAGGCATTCCCAGGCCAGCCGAGAGACATAGTCCCTCCAGCGTGTCCTGGGTCTTCCTCGGGGCCTCCTCCCGGTGGGACGTGCCCGGAACACCTCACCAGGGAGGCGTCCAGGAGGCATCCTGACCAGATGCCCGAGCCTCAACTGGCTCCTCTCGACGTGGAGGAGCAGCGGCTCTACTTTGAGTCCCTCCCAGATGACCGAGCTTCTCACCCTCATGACCATAGATGAGAGTGGGAACGTAGATCGACCGGTAAACCCCCACAAGGCCCCCCGAGGGACACGGTCGAATGCCTTCTCCAAGTCCACAAAACACATGTAGACTGGTTGGGCAAACTCCCATGCACCCTCCAGGACCCCGCTGAGGGTGTAGAGCTGGTCCAGTGTTCCACGACAAGGACGAAAGGACGAAAACCACACTGCTCTTCCTGAATCCGAGGTTCGACTATCCGACGGAGCCTCCTCTCCAGGACCCCTGAATAGACCTTACCAGGGAGGCTTAAGAGTGTGACCCCTCTGTAATTGGAGCACACCCTCCGGTCCCCCATTTTAAATAGAGGCACCACCACCCCGGTCTGCCAATCCAGAGGAACTGCCCCCGATGCCCATGCGATATTGCAGAGTCGCGTGAGCCAACACAACCCTACAACATCCAGAGCCTTAAGGAACTCCGGGCGGATCTCATCCACCCCCGGGGCCCTGAGGCCACCAAGGAGTTTTTTGACCACCTCGGCGACCTCGTCCCCAGAGATTGGAGAGCCCAACCCAGAGTCCACAGGCTCAGCTTCCTCAACAGAAGGCATGTTGGTGGGATTGAGGAGGTCTTCGAAGTATTCCGCCCACCGACCCACAACGTCCCGAGTCGAGGTCAGCAGCACACCATCCCCACTATAAACAGTGTTGGTGCTGCACTGCTTCCCCCTCCTGAGACGACGGATGGTGGACCAGAATAGCCTCGACGCCGTACGGAAGTCTTTCTCCGTGGCCTCTCCAAACTCCTCCCACGGCCGAGTTTTTGCCTCAGCGACCACCCGAGCCGCATGCCGCTTCGCCCGCCGGTACCCATCAGCTGCTTCTGGAGTCCCACATGCCAAAAAGACCCCATAGGACTCCTTCTTCAGCTTGACAGCATCCCTCACCGAAGGTGTCCACCAACGGGTTCGAGACTCAATGTCCCCCACCTCCCCCGGAACGTGTTCGAAGTTCTGCCGGAGGTGGGAGTTGAAGCTCCGTCTCATAGGGGACTCCGCCAACCGTTCCCAGCAGACCCTCACTACACGTTTGGGCCTGCCAGGTCTGACCGGCTTCCTTCCCCACCACCGGAGCCAACTCACCACCAGGTAGTGGTCAGTGGACAGCTCCGCCCCTCTCTTCACCCGAGTGTCCAAGACATACGGCCGCAGATCCGATGAAACGACGACAAAATCGATCATCGAACTGCGGCCTAGGGTGTCCTGGTGCCAAGTGCACGTATGCACACCCTTATGCTTGAACATGGTGTTCGTGATGGACAAACCGTGACGAGCACAGAAGTCCAACAACAGAACACCACTCGAGTTCAGATCAGGGGGGCTGTTCCTCCCAACCACGCCCCTCCAGGTCTCACTGTCATTGCCCACATGAGCGTTGAAGTCCCCCAGCAGAACAAGGGAGTCCCCAGGAGGGGCACTCTCCAGTACCCCCTCTAAGGACTCCAAGAAGGGTGGGTAATCTGAACTGCTGTTCGGCCCGTAAGCACAGACAACAGTCATAACCCGTCCCCCCACCCGTAGGCGGAGGGAGGCTACCCTCTTGTTCACCGGGGTAAACCCCAACGTACAGGCGCCAAGATGGGGGGCAACAAGTATGCCCACTCCTGCCCGGCGCCTCTCGCCGTGGGCAACTCCAGAGTGGAAGTATGTCCAGCCCCTCTCAAAGAGACTGGTTCCAGAACCAGAGCCATGTGTCGAAACCTCTCAGCCTCGCACACCAGCTCCGGTTCCTTCCCGACCAGAGAGGTGATGTTCCACGTCCCAAGAGCCAGCTTCTGCAGCCGAGGATCAGACCGCCGGGGTCCCCTCCCTTGGCCGCCGCCCGTAACACACAGCACCCGACCCCTTTGGCCCCTCCGACAGGTGGTGAGCCCATTGGAAGGGGAATCCACGTCTCCTCTTCGGGCTGAGCCCGGCCGGGCTCCATGGTTAAAAGCCCGGCAACCAGGCGCTCGCCATCGTGCCCCACCTCCAGGCCTGGCTCCAGAGTTGGACCCCGGTGACCCGTGTCTGGGCGAGGGAACGGCAGATTCAAAGTTTGTGTCCATCATAAAGGGTCTTCAGGCTGCGCTTTGTCTGGTTCCTCACCTAGGACCTGTCTGCCTTGGGTGACCCTACCAGGGGCATAAAGCCCCAGACAGCATAGCTCCTCGGATCATTGGGACACACAAACCCCTCCACCACGATAAGGTGGCAGCCCTAGGAGGAGTGGCTGTCATAACGTGGAATTAACCGCTAAACATTGCGTCCTTTTTTTCTGATTCTTTGAGTGATTGTAGTATTTTCCTGACCACCAATATTCCTGACTCAATGGTGAGCAATGACGATAAGTCACGTAATGTCCATTCCAGTAATATATCAAAGTCTGTGAGAGGACATTCAGTAATATGCTGCTGTCTCATGCTCTGTCCTTCTCTCGCACTTCCCTCTACTCCACAGTAGGTGTCAGGTTATGTTGTGTTGCATTCAATGTTGTCAAAAAAGAGTTTCATGCGTGTAATATTCGATTTGCCATAACAATTTATTGAATTCATAGTCGCAAGCTGGGGTGGCAACAGGGGTGGCAAGGCTCTCGTTTGAGATGACAGCTGCCACCTCATGCCACCCCAGTAGATCTGCCCCTGACCATAACACACTGAAAAGTTAGATGGTTAAGCAGAGGTGCTGTGCTGAAGCACTTCATTGATCTACATGGGGAAATTGGACAGTTCATGGAGAAAAAATGTAAACTTGTCAAGGAATTACAATGTCCGCTATGGCTGCAGGACCTTGCAGGCATAGCGGACCAGATATTACCGGACACTTGAATAATCTGACCAAAATGTTGCAAGGAGGCAAAACATTGTAAACACAGTATTATGACAGCATATGTGCTTTCAAGTTAAAGCTGACGTTATGGGAGACGCAGATGGCGAGCAGGGAGCCTGCTCATTTTCCCTGTCTTAAGGGTTAGCGCAGCAAGCGTTAACCCTGATGTGAAACGGTACACAGATACGATTTCAAGGTATTCAGCCAACTCGAGACAGAAATCTCAGTTTTTCTCTCACCTTTCACAGTCAGAGCTTCTGATGTGCCTGTTGATCTGCAACTTGACATTATTGATGTGCAGTGTGATGTGGAGTTGAAGGACAAATTTGCATCAGTTGACTTGGACACATTTTACAAGTATCCCCTACCAGGCTATCCTAAATTGATAGCACTGGCTGCAAAAATGTTGGCCATCTCTGGGTCTACCTACCTTTGTGAGCAAATTTTCTCACTAATGACTATTAATAAAACAAAGCTGTGCTCAAAGCTCAAACATAAGCGCTTAAATGAAATTACGAAATTGGCTGCTGCCCAGGACATGACGCCGGATATTGATGTTCTTGTCCAGGCTAAAAGGTGTCAAGTTTCAGGGGCAAATACTGAGTAAAACTAAATCCTACGGAATGCTACTGTCAACATTGCACTATTAAAAATTACAGCTTTGAATATTTGCTGAATTAATTCTGTTAAAGTTAGTGCTAGTCAATAACAGATTTACAACAGAAGAATTTTGTTGAGTGAAATTTTCCTCATGCATGCAATACATGTTATGTATGAAAGTTTTTCTATATGTATACACTTTGTGCATTATGCAAGAAAGGTGACAAATGTACTTAATCAAATGTCTGTTTAAAACAGCTGCCACTTAAGATTTAAAATGTATGAAGTCAAATAATAAATTCAAATTGATTCCCAGATGTGGAAAATTGATTTTAAATAATTTCTTAATTGTTATTTGTTTGATGTATTCTGTCATGCAGAACTGTGTGTTTAAGTTCCAAAAACTGTGAATAAATGTTTTGCAACATTGTACTAATACTGTGATCAGTTCGTATGCATAATATACTTAAATAAATGTTTAACTGAGTAAAAGCATTGTTGAAATTGCACATACTTTTCTTAAAAACTCTGAGGTTATTCATGATATATGTTTGAAAAAGTGAAATTCATTTAATATAAAAATCAGCAAGTCCACTTCTTTTTAGTTCTATGTAATCTTGACATGAGTTTACTTGTGTGGCCCCCTTGAAATCAGATTAAGTTGTATGTTGCCCCTAAACCAAAATGTGTTTGAAACTCCTGTTCTAGAGTCTGCTATAATAATTCATTTTGTGAGTCCTTTCATATTGCATATGACTGTATTTGATACTCTTTTTCCCATTTATATTGTCAATGGAACAATGTTTTATAGTTTCTTAGGAAAAAAACAATCAAGCAGTTCCTCTTTATGGTAGTGAACATTTATTAGGATTTAGTATTGAAGAAAATGAGCATCTTGCAACTTCGCAATGAGAGTGAGGATGAGCCAACAGTGAGGGTGAACGTGTAATTATGTATTGTGTGTTGCATTAAACTGGCATCTTCATGACTTACAAAGGATATTTATTCGTTTTCTAGATCCACCTCTTCCACTGGAAGTTGAGGAACTGCTTCATCAGCTTCCACACCAGAAAGGCAGACGGCAGGATCAAGACACTCAAATCAAAACTATTATATCAATAAATTATGCCAATAAATTAAACTGTTTTTAGCTTTCAAATTAGCTTAATGATGAACTATTATTGCTACTAGAGACTATTTAGATTTAAAAAAGGTTTTTACAATAATAAGCCAAACTTTTCTTGTTTTCATTCATTTCCACTATGGTACAGGGTTGCCAAATGGCAACGTCAACAAAAAATTTATTTAAAAAAAATTATAAATGTGTCTTTATGTTTACTTGATTTATTTTATGTCAAAAAACATCCCAAACATTTTTTCCAACTTGCATCATTATGCATACCATAGAGGGTTAAGAACAGGCTACTTATTTTGTTATTTTTCTTTGAGCTAGTGGTTACATTTACATGAGTAACTTTTTGGGGTGCACTGTACTTTTCACTTTTAGTAATAGTAATATTCTATGAATGAACTATTGATACTAATACTTGGGTAGATTGACTTTGCATAAAGAAATATACCTTAGTGATAGGAAACATTAGATTCCTAGACTTCTGCAACAGTTTCTGCAAATCTAAGCATTTTGTTCAGCATTTTCTACATCAGTATTTACATCATTAGTTTTTTTATATTAATCAACAAAATGGGTATTTTATTTGAAAGCTGTTTATGTATTTATGTTAAATAAAATGCCCTTTTACTGTGCCACCCCAAAATCAGCAAAATTCATCTGGAGCTGGGTTTGATTATTACTGTTTTTGCAGAGTTCACCGGAGTGGAAAGTGGAATCCTCCTGTGCTGCATTCAAGTTTGACAAGGAGTCGTTGACAACGCACTTCCCAAGATCCTTGTCCAGATTGAAAGAAGGGTGAGCATTCTGAATGATTTTGTTGAAGGTGAAGAAAATTCTGCAAGTTTTTAATTAACATCTTGTTCAGTTGAACATGCACATGACTCCTCCGCACATCCTATCATTTACAATAACCAGCCAGTTTGATGCTATATTAAAGGGATATTGAGTCATACATTTTGGGTGGGGGGGAATTTTTATTGATAATATTTGGGTGATTGAGACTGAAAAGAACACAGTTGTTGAAATAATGAATGATTGAGCAACAGTTGGAAAATTGCCGTTGCTCCTTTAACTGTACAACCATCAAAATTCTAATCAGTCAGTCAGGGTGAACAATTATTTTAGACCATTTATTGTGAAAAAATGTGATTTAGTTTCTTCAGAATATGCTTGTGCTTACTTTTATTGTTTTTCCTACTTGTAGACCAATGATGTTGCCACGAGGACTGCTATCTTGCGATGTCTCAGTTTTCCTCGAGAATGATGACAGAGTTCTACAATGTCTCTATTGCTATTCCGTTTGTCAGAGTTAAATCAAAACTTTCATCTCATTCTTTTAATTTGTACTTTTCTTATTATCCATAGGATTCAGGTGCCATGGCAGACTTCATCCAGGTTTTTGTTGGGTTATTGACTGTTATGTTATGCTATCATTATCAGTATATCATTTTGTCAAAATAAAATGTTGAATCTTGTGAACTTAAAATATTTTGTTACGGTTACTTAGTTTATGTAAGGCAATCGGTTTCCTAGTTTCTGCTAAGTAAACTGTACTGTTCATGTAAGTTGAACTAATTTGATGTAATTGAGTAAAGAAGAGGTTAATTTACTTTCCAAGTTGAAACAACTTCACTTAACTAAGTTAAATTAACTTGACACAATTAAGTTCATACAACAAGGTCTTAAGTACACTGAACAAGTCAATGTTAAGTAAACAAAATGTAAGAATAGTAGTTTAAACTTACATTTTTCAAGGCAATCGGTTTCCAAGTTTTTTTTACTTAAAGTCAACTTGTCAAATTTTAGAGTGTTCTTTTTGTGTGTACTTTATGTATTTATTTTGATGAGAACTGTGCAAGTTGTTAAAGTAATGTTTGGCTGTTGATAGGAGCATCTAGCAAGAGGTGAGTTATTCTTAATAGCCAAACAGATGTCTACTCCAGCTTACAATGAGTACAATGAGTGTTCGGGTAAAGAAATGTAATACTTAAAAGCATATTTTTGTCATTTAAAATCTGTGAAAGTCACTTTGCTAGAATCCTTTTGCATCAAATAAGCAAAGGACTAAGCTATGCGTGATGCATTTACAGTTTAATTGGCCTTGACATTTTATCGTGCTTTCTTCCCACTTCACCAATGCCCCAGGGAGTTCAGGCCCCTACTGGTGCCTCAGCGGCGAAACTTGAGCTCAATCAAGACAATAGACTGCTCCAATAAGGACCTCCTGATTGTACCATGTCAGAGATTTTTCCTCCAAGTCAACATTAAGAGTGGAGGAGATGACCTCAGAAAGTCCAATATGTCCTCCTAACTTGATCATTAACTTTGACAGGGCCACCACTAATTACGTCTTCCTTTGATGGCGTAGTAACTGATAGCAGAGCCAATGGAAGCTAGAGCTGAGGGAGGGCTAGGACATTTTCTTCAGTTTTCTGATATTTCTGCATTTATTGACTGACTCTGTATCAGCATACCGTTGATTCATAATAACAGAGCTAACTGCAAGCTATATTAGATATCAAAGCTATTCATAGGTCTGCGCTAAGCTTCACTACATCCACAGTATTGCTAGAACACTTTTTTTATTCGTTCCATGATCTCAGACCTTGTTTAGATTTATTAGGTTATTTGTTGTGAAGCAATTGTTACTAAAATTTATCTTGCTTCTTGCAGAAAAATATCATCAGTGGGAAAGGCTATAGTAGCAAGAGGCCTTGGTTAGCTCATTTTAGTCCACAGGAGGTTATTTAAACAAAAATCAAACCAATGTAGACCCTAAGTGGGGTTTTATTACAAACCAAGTGACAGTTAAGCTGGGGATAGAACCCTCATTAGCCAGTGAGAATAGCAATAACAATAGTTAAGTGTTGAAGTTTAGATAAAAAATGTAAAAAAAAAAAAAGTGTAATCTCTGTTTTATATGTACCAGAGTCAAAACAGACTAAATTTGAATCCACAGACATACAAAGTAACAGTTCTTCCACATATCCCTGTAACTGACTGACAGTTTTTAATAACATTTGAGCTTATTTTAATTGAGTGCTCCAAACCTGAGGAAATTTCATTCTAATAGATTTTGTATCAGTTATGCTGCAACAGCTTTTAAAATAACGTCTATTTGTTAGAATAAAACAATGTTCTTGTTCAGTATCTCAGAGAAGCACAATAGAGTATGTGTTACTATCTCATTATGTGCGGCATCAGACAATGTAGCCCTCTCAAAAACGTAATTGTCCACAGGAGGTTGGTTTTCTGGTTTAATTCACAACACTTTAAAGCACAATTGGAGAGAAAAGGCATCCTAGACACCAGAGGAGTCTTAACGTGGAAAAATAGACTACTGCTGTATAAAAAAGACTTTTCGCAAAGCTAGAACATTGTATTTTCATCATTAATAGAGGACAACAAAAATAATCCTAGGTTTTCTTTTAGTACTTTTGCCAGACTCCAGGGGCGGATCTAGAAAAATATTTATGGGGTGGCAAGAGGGTTGCAGGGACTTTTTCAGGGGTGGCAGTGTATATATATATAAAAAAATTCCCTTCTCACCCTCTGCGGGTGGTCTCTTTCATCCTCTGAGCTCGGGTCCTCTACCAGAGGCCTGGGAGCTTGAGGGTTCTGCGCAGTATCTTGGCTGTGCCTAGTACTGCACATTTCTGGACTGAGATGTCTGATGTTGTTCCTGGGATCTGTTTTAGCCACTGCTCCAGTTTGGGGGTTTCTGCCCCGAGGGCCCCGATGACCACAGGTACCACTGTGGTCTTCACCTTCCAGTTCTTTTCCAGTTCCTCCCTGAGGGCCTGGTATTTCTCCAGTTTCTCATGCTCCTTTTTCCTGAAGTTGTAATCACTTGGTATTGCTACATCCACCACAACGGCTTTCCTCTGTTCTTTATCCACCACCAGAATGTCCGGTTGGTTCGCCATTACCATCTTGTCTGTCTGGATCTGGAAGTCCCACAGGATCTTAGCTCGGTCATTATCCACCACCTTTGGGGGTGTTTCCCACTTCGATCTCAGGGCTTCCAGTCCATATTCTGCACAGATGTTCCTGTACACTATGCCGCACACCTGGTTATGTCGTTCCATGTACGCTTTCCCTGCCAGCATCTTGCACCCTGCTGTTATGTGCTGGACTGTCTCAGGGGCCTCCTTGCACAACCTACACCTTGGGTCTTGTCTGATGTGGTAGATCTAAGCCTCTATTGCTCTGGTGTTTAGGGCCTGTTCCTGTGCAGACAGGATGAGAGCCTCTGTGCTGTCCTTGAGTCCAGCTTTGTCCAGCCATTGGTAGGATTTCCTGATATCAGCCACTTCAGTTATTTGTCGGTGGTACATCCCATGTAGGGGCTTGTTCTCCCATGATGGAACCTCTAGCCCCTCATCCTCTGTTCCCCATTGCCTGAGACATTCCCTGAGCATATCGTCCGTTGAGGCTTTGTCCTTGATGTATTTATGAATCTTGAATGTTTCATCCTGGACAGTGGCTCTCACACTCGCTAGTCCTCTGCCTCCTTCCTGACGGCTCGTGTTCAGTCTCATGGTGCTGGATTTGGGGTGGAACCCTCCTTGCATGGTTAGTAACTTCCGAGTCTTAACATCCGTGGCCTTTATCTCTTCCATTGGCCAGCTAATTATTCCGACAGGGTATCTGATTACTGGTAAGGCATAGCTGTTTATTGCACGGATCTTGTTCTTGCCATTGAGCTGGCTTCTCAGGAATTGCCTTATTCGTTGGAGGTATTTGGCTGTGGCTCCTTTCCTTGTGACTTCATCGAGGTTGCCATTTGTTTGTGGTATTCCCAGGTACTTCTAACTGTGCTCTATGTCTGCTATTGTTCCTTCTGGGAGTGAGACCCCTTCTGTGCGGACGACCTTCCCTCTCTTTGTAACCATCCGACCACACTTCTCTAGTCCGAATGACATCCCAATGTCAGTGCTGTATATCCTGGTGGTGTGGATCAGTGAGTCGATGTCTCGCTCACTCTTAGCGTACAGCTTAATGTCATCCATGTAGAGGAGGTGACTGATTGTGGCCCCATTCTTGAGTCGCTCTGCATGTTTTTTCTACTAAGAAAAACTTTCAGCTCCGATGTTGGTCTTCCTTTAGTTTTCATCTCCTGCTTCAATTGAAAATCCACTTTAGAAAACTGTTTAAGTGTAGAAATGTAGTCTTTCATGTTGACGTCCGAAGAGAGGAGAAAACAAATTTACTTTACTTATTTACTGTGTGGCTAGCTCACTGTGTCTTACTCTGTAGTTGTGCAGTCACAATATCTGGGAACATGAGCGCCCCCTATAAAAAACAGCGGTGAGGCAAGAGAACTGCCTGCCTCCCCTCAAGTCTGTTCTCTGCTGTTTCTGTTCACTCCTCCACACACAAAACACGATACACACAGTTGGTGACAAAAAACACTGTACATTATATATACATAAGCAAAATTATGGCAAATCAGTCCATATATTCAATGTTTCTTAGCCATTTTATTGCCAGCGTACAGACAGGACGAACATGCTGTCATATAATGGCAGCCAGTAAAAGTTAGCGAGAGGTTGCGTAATCCCAGGTGAGGCTCAGCTCGCTGCTGCCTCACCTGCTTCGCTTCTGACCATTTGAATGGGAAAATGCGAAAATCCAGCGATTTTGAAGAAAACCTCATCAGAATTGTTTAAGATAAGTAAAAAATAGATACTTTATGGTACAAAACCACAGGGTGAAAATAGTAATACAAATGATTTTATAATATATATTATTTTTCCATGATAGGTGAGGCTCTGCCTCACCTGCCTCCCCTGACCGCATGTCACTGATTATATATATATATATATATATATATATATATATAAATATTTTTTTTAATATTTTGTATTAAAAACAATACAAAATATTGTTTTTAACTTGCTTTGTTTCAAAATGAGCTTCATGTAGCACTGAGGCTTAAATACAAGTTCATTTCATGAGTTCATTTGATCTATTTGTAAAACAACTGAGCTCTGCAACATTAAAACATGGATAGAACTGTAACTACATTAATCATAGCTCTTCTTCTCTTCAGTGTTTCTGTTATTTCTGGTGGTGCAGCAGCTCTGTGCTGCCTTCAGGATAATGGGACATCAGAGCATCATCCATAAAACTTCACCCTCATGGCATTTATTGTGCAAATCAGAGCTTTCAGTGGAAAAACAAAAGTTCCAGGTCCTTTCAATCCATACAAATATGAGACAGAAACATGGATTATATCTTTATATAGACCTGTCTATTAATTTATAGATTAATAGTTTTACTGGACAGAAATTACAAAGAACAAATTTGGTTCTTAATCAGATCCTAAGGAGTCAAATTGAAAGTATCATGGAGTCATCAGTGTCAGGATCTGTGTTTCTGTGTGTTTATTTTTGAGTTTTCTGTATAGACCTGTTCCCTGTGAGTCCTGTCTCTGCGTCTTCCCCGTTAATTGTCTCCCAGGTGTGTCTCGTTCCCTTGATTACCTCGTGTGTATTTAGTCTCCCCTGTTGTCTGTGTTCCTCGTCGGGTCCTTGTCGTACGTGTGTCAAACGTCTGTTTAGCTGGCCAGTAGAACTGTTAAGTCCTGGTCAGCTTAGCGCTTGTCGTTGTCCTTATCTAACGTATGCTCTCCAGTGGAACTGCTAAGTCCTGGTTTACGTAGCTCTCATTGGTTGTTAAAGTCAGTTGCTACCTGCATTTAGCTGTGCGCTTGTCTCTGCCATGCTGCCTGCCTTGGACTATCCGCTGAGCAACACCTTCATTAAATCATATTTTCCATCACATTCTGGGTCTCCCTGCATTTCTCCTCACCAGACAATCAGCCTCATTACATTAACATTGACATGAAAAGTAATATTAAATAAATATATCAAATCTAATAAAAAACATAAATAAGTGGTAAGTTCTTTACTGTTATCATCTGTAAGATATATTTATTCTCAGTATTAGATATGGTCTCAACAAACCCATGACACTTCAACAATATTATTTTACCTTTTATCTGGAAATAGTGTCTGTTTACACTTGCCATACAGTCCTCTGTATTAATTATTGCTTGAAAGGTTTTGCCATACCAGTTTATTCCTCTGTATTTACTTTAGTTTCTTAGTTTATTCTTAAATTTTTTCCATCATTCATTTCCATTTAGTTTTATTTGATTAGTATTATCCTCTCCGTTTATTGCTATGTCCACTTTAGTTTCTTGTTGCTTGATTCATTTTATCATTTAAATAAATTAATATAAGACGAATAATCTTTACTCATCACCTGCTGCGCCGCCTGATCGTCATGTGTTTCATATCATGTGTTCATTTTTCACTGTTCAGCGTCGGATTCTCTGTTTTTATGCCATAATTCACATCTAGTTCGTCGCTCCATTTTATGTCCCGCTTCTCCTGATTCAGTTTTGCGCAATGTGCACGTCGTTTTTTTTTAAGCCCCTAAGGTGCAGGGCAGTCGGGAAGCGTATTGATGGGGAAAAGGCAGACTGACATAGATCTTTTAAAACATCCATCCATTTTCTTGACACCCTTGTCCCTTGATGGGGTTGGGAGGGTTGCTGGTGCCTATCTCCAGCTGACGTTCCGGGCGAGAGGCAGGGTTCACTCTGGACAGGTCGCCAGTCTGTCGCAGGGCAACACAGAGACACACAGGACAAACAACCATGCACACCTAGGGACAATTTGGAGAGACCAATTAACCTAACAGTCATGTGTTTTGGACTGTGGGAGGAAACCGGAGTACCTGGAGAAAACCCATGCATGCACAGGGAGAACATGCAACTCCATGCAGAGAGGCCGGGGCCGGGAATTGAACCCAGAGCCTTCTTGCTGCAAGGCAACCGCTCTACCAACTGCGCCACTGTGCAGCCCTCTTTTAAAACAACGGAAACAATTTCTGCATTCTGATTATTGAAATTTAAAAGTGCTGTGTTGTTCTATCACCCCCGTTTCATGCCGGACCACTTACAGCTCCGGTGTTAACGCTATAAAATGAACACTCTCTATCGTGGTATCACCATGGAGGGATTTCTTTATTTAAATGGGTTCATTTTTCAAAGGGATACACAGTGAGGGTGATTTTAGCTACCAGGATCAGGAGCGGAGTGGAGCCAATAAGTCACAAACACTGAATAGAAGAAGAGCTGCCATCGATACAGTTGCAGCCATGCATATTTTAATACTACACAATACAGTTTTACCAAGTTGCTCAAAGTCTAAAGTGGCATTGTTGTACATTTAAGGTGTAAAGTTTACCCTCGACCAAATGCCCCCCAAAGGCATCCCACCGCCCCCCTTTTGTAAAAATTTCTGTCAGCGCGCCCTGCCGTCCTCTGAACGCGCCCTGGGGGCGGTACCGCCCACGTTGAGAATCGCTACTCTAGTCGCTTCCTGTAGCTTTTAATGAGTTCCTGGATCCTGGATGAAGGTATTTTTGGCCATTCCTCTTTACAAAACAATTCCAGTTCAGTTAAGTTTGATGGTCGCCGAGCATGGACAGCCCGTTTCAAATCATCCCACTGATGTTCAATGATATTCAGGTCTGGGGACTGGATGGCCATTGCAATTGTTCCTCTGCATGAATACTTGAGTAGATTTGGAACGGTGTTTTAGATCATTGTCTTCCTGAAATATCCATCCCCAATGTAACTTCAACTTCGTAACTGATTCTTGAACATTATTCTCAAAAACCTGTTGATATTGAGTGAAATCCTGAACTTTAACAAGATTCCCAGTGCCGGCACTGGCTACACAGCCCCAAAGCATTATGGAACCTCCACCAAATTTTATAGTGGGTAGCAAGTGATTTTCTTGGAATGCTGTGTTTTTTTTTGCCATGTATAACTCCATTTTCTATGACAAAACAACTCAATCTTTGTTTCAACAGTCCACAGGACCTTATTCCAAAAGCTGGCTTGTCCAAATGGGCTTTTGTATACCTCAAGTGGCTCTGTTTGTGGCGTGCTTGCAGAAATGGCTTCTTTCGCATCGCTCTCTACCAAACAGCTTCTCCTTGTGCAAAGTGTGCTGAATTGTTGAACGATGCATAGTGACACCATCTGCAGCAAGATAATGTTGCAGGTTTTTGGAGATGGTCTGTGGGTTATCCTCGACTGTTCTCACTATTCTTCTTCTCTGCCTCTCTGATGTTTTTCTTGGCCTGCCACTTCTGGGTTTAACAAGAAGTGTCTCAGTGATCTTCCATTTCCTTACTATGTTTCTCACAGTGGAAACTGACAGCTGAAATCTGAGACAACTTTTTATATCCTTCCCCTAAACAACTATAAAAAAAATCTAATCAAATTTTATTTGTATAGCACATTTCAGCAGCAAGGCATTTCAAAGTGCTGTACACAATTAAAAATAAAAATAAAAACAGAAATAGACTGAGTTTGAAAAAGATTTAAAAAGATAAAAACATTATTAAAAGTAAAAAAAAAAAAACATTCAGTTTATCCATAAGCAACTCGAAACAGCATGGTTTTAATTTTAGATTTAAAGACACTCAGTGTTTCAGCTGTTTTACAGTGTTCTGGAAGTTTGTTCCAAATTAGTGGTGCATAGAAACTGAATGCTGCTTCTCCTCGTTTTGTTCTGGTTCTGGGGATGCAGAGCAGAACCAGAACTAGAAGATCTGAGGGGTCTAGACGGTTGGTACGGCACTAGCAGATGTTTAATATATTGTGGTGCTAATCCGTTCAGTGATTTATAAACTAACAACAGTATTTTAAAGTCTATTCTTTGGTCTACAGGGAGCCAGTGTAGAGACTTTAAAACTGGTGTTATGTGCTCCATCTTCCTGGTTTTAGTGAGAACGCAAGCAGCAGTGTTCTGGATCAGCTGCAAATGTTTGATTGATTTGTTAGTCAAACCTGTGAAGACGCTGTTGCAGTAATCAATTCGGCTAAAGATAAATGGATGAGCTTCTCTAGATCTCGCTGAGACATTAGTCATCTAATCCTAGAGATGTTCTTCAAGTGATAGAAGGCCGACTTTGTGACTGTCTTAATGTGGCTCTGAAGCTTCAGGTCAGAGTCCATCACTACTCCCAGGTTTCAAGCTGATCGCTGGTTTTCAGTTCTAATAACTGAAGCTGTACATTGATTCTAGTTTGTTCCTCTTTAGGTCCAAATATAATAACTTCAGTTTTGTTTCTGTTCAACTGGAGGAAGTTTTGGCACATCCACACATTGATCTGTTCTAAGCATCTATTCAGTGATTGGATGGGTTCAGAGTCACCTGGTGACATCGTGATGTAGAGCTGTGTGTCATTCGCATAGTTATGGTAGCTGATCTTATTTCCTGTTATAACCTGAGCCAGTGGAAGCATATAAATATTGAAGAGAAGGGGTCCTAGGATTGAACCTTGGGGTACCCCACATGTGACCTTTGACCTCTCCGATGAGAAATTTCCGATTGAAACAAAGAAGTCCCTGTTCTTTATGTAAGATTCAAACCATTGGAGCACCGGACCTGAGAGTCCGACCCAAGTCTCCAGTCGATTCAATAAAATGTCATGGTCAACAGTGTCTAAAGCTGCACTGAGATCCAACAGAACCAGCACTGTGGTTCTCCCACAGTCTGTATTTTTATGGATATCATTGAACACTTTGACTAGGCCGTCTCTGTGCTGTGGTGAACATAAAAACCAGACTGGAAGGAGTCAAAGCGATTCATTATTGTTAGGAAGTTGCTCAATTGTTTAAAAACTGCTTTTTCAATAATTTTGCTGATGAATGGGAGGTTGGAGATCGGCCTGTAATTCTGTAGTATTGATTTGTCCAGATTGTTCTTTATCAGCGGTTTGATAACTACTGTTTTCAAAGCCTGGGGGAAAACACCTGAAGACAGCGATGAGTTACTATTTGGATCAGATCATTAGCAACGACTGGCAGGACTTTCTTAAAGAAGTGTGTGGGTAAGACATCCAGACAGCAGGAACCGGAGCTTAATTGACTTATAATTTCTTCTAAGGTGTAATAATTAAGTAGTTGAAATTGGGTCATTGTTCCTGCATTTGTTTTGTTTGGGCACAGCAGTGGTACCTGGCTTTAGAGAGGATGTGCAGATTAATCCTCTGATCTTTTGAATTTTTTCTGAAAAGAAACTGGAAAATTTATTGCAGGCAGCATTAGATTGAAGTTCAGGTAGCAACATCATCGGAGGATTTGTTAGCCTGTCAACAGTAGCAAATAAAGCTCGAGCATTATTAATGTTTTTATTTATGACATCTCCAAAGAAAGCTTCTCTTACATGTCTTAGTGTTGTGTGATAGTTACGTAGTCTTTCTTTGTAGATGTCATAGTAGACGTGAAGTTGAGCTTTACGCCATTTCCGTTCAGCCCTTCGGCAGATTTGTCTTGCAGATTGAAATGTTTGTGCAATTATCTATGTAGATTTCTTCCTACCAGTCACAACCTTCACTTTAATGGGAACAATGTAATCAATAATATCTGAAAGTTTGCACTGAAAATCATCTACCAACTTATCTACATCATTATAGCTTAAGGTTGAGGAAAAAGAGTAGATTTGATTAAATGTTTCTGCCGTATTTTCTGTGAAAGTACGTTTTGTAATAGTAGCTGTTTGTCCAAGTGGGTTAACGGATAAAGAACTGTCACAGATAACAGCAAAGTGATCCGACAGGGAGACACCAGTTACAGAGACATTGGAAATATTCACACCCTTACTGATAACCAGGTCCAGTGTGTGTCCATGAGTGTGTGTTGCTTGTTTGACATGTGTCAGACCAAAACTCTCTAATATATTATAAAGCTTTTTAGCCCCTCGGTCTTGGGGGTTGCCAACATGAATGTTAAAATCACAGACAATTACTAAACAATCGTAATCAATACATATAGAAGCTCATTCAGGTCCGTAAAGAAATTTTCCACATATGTTAGACTTTTGTATAAAGTTAGTGTCAAGGTTTGTTTGTGGCCTTTTACCTCGATACCCAGATACTCAAGACAAAAAATGACCCAAAGAGATTTTACTACAGTTCATGGTATCCTTAAATATTGAAGCCACGCCTCCTCCTTTTTTGTGTTTTCTATTTTCACTTAAAAAATTGTAAGTAGGAGGCGTTGATTCAATTAGTACGATTGCTTCTTTATTGTTATTCAGCCATGTTTCTGTCAGAAATAAAACATCAATATTACGCTCAGTGATGAAATCATTAATTAATAAAGCTTTAGAACAGAGAGACCTGGTATTTAAAAGAGCCAGTTTAAGTGACTTGGAGGCTGAAAGCACTTCGATCTTAGGTTTCTTTAGGCAGGAGATCATTCTGAGATTTGAATGAAGACCGCTGTTTGTTGTATTTCTGTTTTTTATAACTTGTCTTGAAGTGATCCGGACAGGTATTCTCCTGCTATGTAGTGCCGGGGGGCCAGACACATTCTGGAGGAAGTCGGGTGTAAAGATAATATCTGGACCCAGGTCTCAGACCTCAGAAACTGTATCAGAGGCAGGTGGCTTAGATGAAGTGAGGTCTGCTATGTTGGCGCTAAGGAGAGTTGTGCCGAGGCGAACTTGATCCATACTATCCTGCTGGGAGGAGGAAGAATCTGTCCGTCTTCCTCTCTGAGGTGGATCATCTACCAGCATCCGCAAGCGGGTCAGGTGCATCCCAGTTCTCTTTAGTGATTGACTGAGGAGTAAAGGAGAAGGGACGGGGGAAATATTAGGGGGCAAGGGGTAGGGGAACCAGTCGATCTGTCCATAGTTGATGTTTTCACCCTTTGTTTTGGAACACCGTGGTCTTGATAAGCGGAGGCTTCCATCCTAGTCAGGCATCCTTCAGCCTGTTCTTCTGAAGCAATGGTCACATTGTTGTTCTTGTTGATAAAATGAAAAATGTTTGCAGAGAGCAGCCTTGTCCCATGTTTGTTAAGATCCCACTCCCCTCTTCCAAAGAGGTGAAATCGCTGCCAGTAGATCCAGAGGTTATTGATGAAGGTCACTGAGCTGGCAGAGCAGGTTTTAATCAGCCATTTGTTTATCATGAGTAGCCTTGAATGTTTTTCGTCTCCCCATTGAGGCAGTGGAATTGGACCACTGAGAAATAGTTTCACTTTTAATTTTCCCAAAGCGTCCAGAAGAATATTAAAGTCTTTTTTCAGAATCTCAGATTTTTCCTTTGCCAGATCGTTGGCTCCAACATGCACAACCAAAGTCTCAATGTTTGGTTGATCAGTGGTTAGAGAGAGCACTTTGTGAGTCAAATCGGATACAGTGTCACCAAAAAAAGAAACCACTCTCGTTTTCTTGGGATTGCAAACATGACCGATTCCATTAACTGTCTCATCTCCAACAATAAGCACTCTTGGCATACCTTTCGTTTTCCTGGTGGTCACTTTGTTCTTCGGAGCTTTGGGGGGCTGGATGTGTTGGTTTAGCCTCATTGTTGATGTTTGAAGGTGGGTTTTCACTCAGAGGCTCGTGCTGAAGTGCAGAAAATCTGTTTTTCAGCGGGATTCCCACGGAGTCGGAATGTTTTGAGGCTTGGGCTCGCTTTGTCCTTGGGAGCGGGGTCAGTGGAGCCGTTTTGGCTCCGGCTGCTTGTTTGCTATTCTTTGGCGGAGCAGGTGTTGAAGTTGAGGGTGGGTTTCGGCCCAGAGCCGGCCACGCTGAATCATCCAGGTGAGGGGTTCTCCCCGTTAGTCGTCTCATGGGATCCGTACTGTGAGACTTTTGTTTCGGCCTGGCGCCTTGAGCAATCCAGGGTGAGCTGCTTGGTGCATGGTGTACGACCTCTCCGCTGATTTGAGGAAGAGTTGTTTCATTTCCACAGGTAGCGTTGAGCTCAAAGTTCACCTCCAGCCGTTGAATCTTCGTTTCTAAAAACTGAAGTCGTTGTAGAATACTGCTAATGTCCTTTGGGTTGAACGGGGTCATTTTGCCCTAGTTCAACTTGGAGGTGAGGAAAAGTAGAGTAAAAATAAAAGTGAGAAAATCTCCCGGTCCATAGGTATGAAGTAGTCCAGTTATGATGTCGATAATGTAAAAATTGTGACTTTTAAAAATAATTGTAACTTTAAAAATAATTCACAGGCAAAGTTATCAGTAAGGACGGGAGAGAACCAGCAGTGAAGCTGCAGTCTGAGAGTGAATGGCTCTGTTAGGAACATATGGAACCATCAGATCTCTGATGTATGATTATTATGGGATTTATTTATGAGAATGCTGATTTATGTTTTCCACAGCTATGCAAATCAAATCCATTATATTAAATGCTAAAGGTTGATATGCAAGTATCTAACTTTTGCAGGTGTCCACAAGTCTGGGAGAATCACATTTTGCAGTGCTGTCTTGCTGTCCAAGACCCCCAGTGAGTCTCCCTGTGTCCTCGTAGTCCCAGAGTCGCCTGAGCCTACACCCTGGAGCCCGAGCACATACATGTGCAACCTGCTGGCACTCCGCAGCCTCCTCCTGGATCCAGCAAGCCTCTGGGCAGACCACATTCACCTCTTCGTGGGTCCAGCAGGCCTCAGGGACGACCGGCTCCGGCTCTTTTTGGGTTCAGCCTTGCCCTGACCTTACCGATCGGTTTTGAACTGTCTTTTTGTGTTTTCCTTCGACTCTTTCCCTTTGTCCAGTGCCCCTCCACCAACCCTAGTTGGGCTGTTTTTTGTTTTCATGGGACTTTTAAGGGTGTCTGGGAGCTGCCCCTTGACGGGATGGGGGGGATACTGTAAGGATTTAGGTTTCTGTATTTTCTAGTCAATTTAGTTCCTGTGTTGTCTTGTCTACCCCTTGATTGATTCCAGCTTTGTCCTGTTTCCTTGAATACTCCCTTGTGTATTTAATCCCTTGCATTTTTTTGTTTCCTTGTCAGGTCCTTGTCTATTTGTTATTGTCTCTAAGTTGTATGACCAGTGCTACCAGTGTCTGAGTTCCTAGTCTCTGTGCTCCACCTGTCCTGCCTGGACTTCTGTTTACCTGTGAGAGCTTTGATTAAATCATCCATTTTCCAACCACAACCTGGGTCCTTAGCTTCTATCCTCACCATTTCAACCACAAACCGTGACTTTAACGCCTTGATATTTAAAGAGACAGAGGGCCTTTGCCCATGTTTTACCAGCCTTGCATTGAAAAGTAGCTCATCTGATGAGCTCTGCTGTCTCACAATTCCACCAGGTGTTTAGTAATTGCTGCTGGCTAGTCTACAGGAGCTGAGTGGGGGAGTTACAGATGAGGGCTGCTCTGTGACGTGGAGGCTTGGAAGCTTGGAAACTGCAGATGTTTGCTCTTGTTGACTGCTGAACCTGATTCTGTTTCCAATTCTGATACTGGTTCATTAAACTGAATTACAATAGCTTACTACTCTAACAGCAGTGAGGTGAAAGTAAACAGAAAAAGCTATGAACAAAAAGAGTACAAGAAACCGAAACTGTAAAAAGAATCGTAAGCTTTTCAAGAGAAATGTGACATCAGAGCAGCTGTTGGGAACAAGAAAGATTCCCCCCATAAAAAGTCCAGGATGTTCTGTTTACTCTGCCCTATGAGCTGATCAATTGATTACCAAGAACTCCTGATTAACACAGTCAAAGTCAGTCAATGTAATGTCTTACAGCTGTGAAAGATGGTAAACAACAATGAATTTTAAATTCAGCCGATATGGTCAAACATGACACATTTGAAGAAAGAACGGTCTAATATGCATATAAACACAAAAGGTAATAAAACTGTGCTAAATGGATCGTGTCAAATGTCTGCTTAACGTCATATTTTTTATTGCAGGAAATTTCTGTCAATAGTACAGTTTATGCACCAACAAACCACAAACACCACAATGTTACCAATAAAACCAGAAATATTACACAGCAAGATAAAAAAAATACCACATTTAATTTATTAATTAAAACTGAATATAAAAACAATATGGAAAAATGGAATGATGTGATCTGCTATATCAACTCTGAGCAGATTAAAAGCATCACTACACTATAATTCAACTACAATGTCTGATTGATGTGTTCAGTGTAATGGGCAAGGTTAGCTTCCCTCTATGCAGAGCATTCTGCATGCAGGCTGGAAAGTTTCGTATATGGTTCTGATTTTCCAGCATGATCTGTGCATCTCTACATTTCCTTCAAAGTTACCATGTTTTGGAAAGATTCTGTTGATCAGCAATAACAAATGGATCAAGGCTTTTGGCATTATTGATAACATGGGATACATATTAATCAAACAAATCTCAGCTAAATACCTAACAACTTCTCTCTATGTTCAGATGACGGATTCAACAGAGCTCTGTAAGATGCTTTAGAACCTAAACTCCTCCACAGCTTTCTCTCTGGCCTATCTGTGATACTTGGTATTCACAATGCTGTCTTTACGTTATGTTCTCATTTTTAGTACATTATTTGTAAGAATAAAAAAGATCTGGAGAACTTCCTCTACTTCACCTCAAATATGCACTACCTGCTGTCAGTCTTTTGCATGAAAATTCCACTGAAATAGTGATGATGTGACCAAATGTAAAAATGCTCCAGGGTTAAGACGACCTGTCCTACAAAGTAATTCATGTAGATGCTTCTGATTTAAAAAACACACACGCACACCCACTCACACACGCACATAAAGAACAGGTCTGCATTGTAACCGTTATAACAGCTGTCTGGAGAGAATGACTGCACTGTACAAATATAACCAGATGCCATTTAATTGCCCGGTACACTGATGGTACCATCACATCCCAATAATGATATCCCTGCAGCTTAGTTCCTGAAGGAACTGGCTGCTTGCTTACGTCAGAAATAAGGTTATGGTGTTTGACAGGTTATGGTTTTTTTGTCTTCAGTTGAAGAGACATGCTGATAACATGATAACATGAACTGGATGTGGGTTCAACTGGGTTAAGCATGCTTCCTAACTTATTAATTTATTTGTAATATATTTGTATACTTGGTAATGTAATGTTTGTCTAAAAGATTTGTGGATCTCCTAATAGAAATAGAATAGAATAGAATAGAATAGAATAGAATAGATAGTGACCTTGAATGGTCCAGTTCAACAGCCAAACATTTATGCTACAGGGTTTGTATTTGTGTGAAACTGAGCTTTAACTTTATATGAGTTGATTCTCATGTTTGGCCCTGTATATTGGTGAAGTTTATTGGCTTCAAAACATGTTTGATAATGTTTGACATTAATAATTAAAACTTCTCAATGTTTGATATTTTCTAGCAAAATGTTTTTACATCAATCTACATGGCTACTGCATTAATGTATCAATGAGCAACTCTAAGCTGTAGCTGGCGATATGTTGTTTGCTGCTGTGCATGATGATTTATGTATCTAAAACAAACATTTTTTTGTTTTAGATACATAACTGGAGTAGTTATATGAAACTACTCCAATTAAATCATTTGAAGGCTGAGAACCAACCTGGTACCGGTCCACATTCTCAGGTGAGAAAGATTCACCTGTTATAAATAAAACATTTAACTATTGTAATTACACCTAAGAGAAATTAATTTAATTAAAGAATGTCATAAATATGTGTCTGTATTCCATTTTAATTAGGGCTGCACCAATTGCAGTTTTCTGGCTGATCTTTAAAAAGCCTGACCTGCCAATTTATATTTTGGTCAAGACCAATTATTTATTTTTTTGTCTGAAATGTCGCTAAATGTAGCAAGGAAGTTACTGAGTTGGAACAGTGGGTAGAGTACTGTTAACTGCAAACATACAGAGATGGCCTAGTGGGCCGATCTATCCGTCAAATCTCTCATTGCAGAGCAGAAGAGGACAGCTGGTGATTTTTAAACCTTTGCTGAGGTAGATAAGATCAGTGGATAAGACTGGCTTCACATGTAAGTATCGGACAATCACAGATTTGCAAAGTTAAGGAAATCGGCGCAGATAAGTCGGCAATTAAATATGTCCTATATTATACGTGCATCCAATGTAAACAGCTCTGTCAGAGATGCAGTAAGTTTAGCAGGTGTGTGAATGATAAGGGATCGTTTATGGATATGACTGTACATGGATAATGATAGGGGATTTGGAGTGAAATATAAAAATTTGTATACACTAATATACTAATCTACAGCAGATATGTTAGGATTTTCTTCAGAACTAAAGATTTAAACACTATAAGTTAGCATGAAAAACATTTGAAATTCATACGTTATGTCACAGATTCCCAGGAGAATTTAGGACTGGACTTTAACCGTTCAACTATTGAATCACGTCAACAGGCTCTTATTTAAATTATTTGTAGCTCTGGCTGTATGTTTAGGGCTCTTCTTAGCTCTAACAAGTCTCCTTGTCCCAGATACAGAAAACTATGCTGCCACCATCATGTATAAATCACACGTTTTCAATTATTCACTTCCATGGTTAGAATTGTTATTACAGGAAATGCATGGAGCATTATAAAGTGATTCATGATTGAATTTAAGCTTCCTTCAAAGAAATGTAATTTTCTGACCTGATAGTAGCTTCTTGGTAGCAAGTTGGAACAGAGTTGGAACAGTGGGTAGAGTACTGTTAACGTCTCTTCCTCCTCCTCCTTCCTCTCCTGCTGCCTTGGCTGAGAACCTGCAGTCCAGAGACCCAGGAACACTGCTCTCTGCTGTTCTTTATTTATCTCTGTAAATGATGAGCTTGCATAGGATGCCTGACATCACACCATGCCTCAAGGTCAGGGTGGAGTCGATGGAGAGGGTTGCCATGGTGATGGAGAGGCATGAAAAGCAGCCATTGTTCGCAGGCCACATGTGCCTGTGAATCATCTGAAGGCCCAGATGCAGAGCTGTTCTTTTTCTGAGGCATTTTGATGAATTTTTGGTTGCATCTTCACTATGTCATGTGGTTCACAGGGAAAATAGATGGAAGGATAGAAACAGCACAAAGACCTGTATCATACACAAAACATTAGCACTCAGACACAGATAAGCCTAATGGGTCAGGCATGTCCTCACCTTTACAGCTAAAGCCACAGATCTTATTTCCCAAACCATCTCAAAAAGTGTCCTGATCACAGCGATTAGAGATGCATGAAGTGCAGCAAGCCTCACTTTCTGCATAAATCTACATGCTGCATTTAGAGAACCAACAAAGGGAGGTCTTCTTGGGAAGTGAGGACATTTTCCTGGTTCTCACTTTTTCTGTTGTGCTGAGCTCCACAAGTTAGGTTTTGAGATATGGAGTGAACTAGATTTTGACTAAGGTTAGGATTAGGAACAGAATAGTAATGGTTAGCGTTAGGGTAAGTATCTGGGTTAAGCATAAATGTGGTTACTGCAATAAATGGATATCAATACAAAGAAATACAAGTAAAGTGTCTATGCGTGTGTGTGTGTGTGTGTGTGTGTGTGTGTGTGTGTGTGTGTGCAGGTTCTTGAGTGTGTGTCTGTGTGTGGCTTTTTGTGTAAAGAATATTAGTAACACTTTCTTTGAAGGGGGGTGGATAAGACTGACATGGCACCATCATAATCATGACATAACACCTGTCATGAACATGAGTAAGTCTTCATGAATATTTGACTGTTGTCATAAAGTGTCATTCGGTAAATCATGACACTTTTAATACAAAGTTGACATTATTCAAACTGTCTTTGTTATGACAACTTCCCTGGCAGCAAGAAAATGTTTGGACTACATCCGTGAACGTAGTCTGAAAGTCGAACATCGAATGTTCGGGCCTGACGTTCAGCAAATGTTGTCTGAACATTCACTCTGAACATTCGTTCCCAAATAATTTTCTTTTATTGCTGTCATTTCACTTGATTTAGTTTTAATATCTTTAAAACTTTTATGAATGTTATTATTTTTTATCATTTTTATATTTTTCACTTCTTATACAAAGTGCATACTTCCGTCTTCCGGACATTTATGTAAATGCTGCTTTAAAAAACTTCCAAAAAAAATGGATGCATTACAAAGAGCTTTATTTCTCCCTACAAAATAATTTTTTAAGATTTTTTTTTGTTACTCTTGCTGTTAATCTAATGCAAACGTCTATTCTATGTCTTAATAAAAAATAAACAAACAAATGTTCGGACTTGACGTTTGCCGAATTTTAATATATTTAAAACCTTTAAGGTGGTTAATATTTCTGACAGAATCTCTCTTTTTTGTCATTTTAGAGTCTGAATATTGTCTGAAAGTGGACTTTCATCATCTGTTCGTCCTTGTGTGTTGTTTAAAAATTGGGTTAAAAGCTTCAATACGTCATTTAGCCAGTAGGGGGCTCCACGCCTTGAACAAAACTTTGATTAATTGAATAAATCACACTGATGTATACGCAGGTTTTTAAATAAATGTTTTTGTTACAGGTGAAATGAGATCTATTCAGATTCTGAGGAAAAGTCACAGATCCAGAAAATCTCCCCCATGACCAGCTGCTCCAGCAGCCACAGCCTCTCACCTGTCCTCCACCTTCTCTCCCACCTGTCCTCCATCTTCATGCCCACCTGTCCTGCATCTTCTGTCCTCCACCTTCTCTCTCACCCGTCCTCCACCTTCATTCCCACCTGTTCTTCATCTTATCTCCCACCTGTCCTCCATCTTCACTCCCACCTGTCCTCCTCCACCTTCTCTCCCACCTGTCCTCCTCCACCTTCACTCCCACCTGTCCCTCAGCTTCACCATTTCATCCACCAGCTGCTCTGTGCTCACCTGTAGCTGTTTAGTTCAACCAGTAACTCCACTAACCGACTCCCTTCAACTGGAAATTCAGTTAAATTTAACCAACATGTAAAAACAGTGACTACACTTTGTGTATGTATCATATTTTAAATAGAATTATTTATAGATGTAGGGAATATTTGGATTTGATTAGTTGACTACATAAATAAGAGAGTTACATGCAAATAAAGGTTTGTGTGGTGGGAGTTTTGTCTGTTTTAGTTTTCCTGCGTTAATTCAGGTGAGCTGCAGCAGAGACTCATCTAAAGCAGGACAGAGGGTCCTTACCTGCAGGGCTCAAGACCTCCAGTCTACATTGTAATACATTATTATTTTACATTACAGTGTTTTTTTAATCATTCTTTGCAGACTGAAGCATTCAATGTAACGTCTTCAAAGCCTTAAGGAGGTGAAGGAGTCGGCCTGGGAAACCCCAGGATGCTGCGAGTCGTTCTGACCCGACTGACAGTCACTGGTTCTGCTGAAGAGATGGACTCACTGGATGAACTCGGCCTTCCAGCCTCCACTGCAGAGAAGTTAGAAGTCCTGAACCAAAAACTGGAATCAGGAGCTGTCCAGAAATGGTATGTATAATTTTATTGAAAACATAATTAGCCTTTCTTTTCACATTATTCTTTCCTTCTATCAGGTGCAGTACTGTTTAAATATCAACTTGTAAATTCTCTGTTACTTTTTTAGCTGGATCTCCGAGAGGCCTGATCTGCAGTCTGCAACACTTTATCCAAGATCCTTTCAAAACACCAAGCAGAGCAGCAGAGATCTATTCAGAGTAGGTGGAGAGAGAAGAGAAGTCTTTCTGGTCACCAGCTCTTGATGACTGAAATATTTAGTAAGTATAATCTCATCCATCCATTTTCTATACACCTTTGTCCCCTAGTGGGGTCAGGAGGTGCTGCTGCCTCTCCAGCTAACGTTCTGGGCGAGAGGCGGGGTCACCCTGGACAGGTCGCCAGTCTGTTGCAGAATCTCATGTGCCTTTCAGTCTAAAATTGTGTGAATTGTTGTACATTATTCTATAGGTGGACTTTGTTATGCACGATTCTCTGTAGCCAATGAAACGTTTTGTTTTTATAAAACCATGAATAATACATGTCTCAGTTTAAAGTATGTATATAATCTGTGTGTTTTTCAGGGGCTGTACCACAGAACCAAGCGTCTGATTCAGAACACCAAAAGTTTTAAGGCTCAAGGTTGTCTGGTTTGTTTGTTTTTTTGGTTTTGTTTTTTATTATTTTTATTATTATTATTATTATTATTATTATTATATTCTGTGCATGAAATAAGTTCTGGTGTAAATATTTCTTTTAAAATTATATTTTTTACCACCTGGTTACTTTGCTGATTTTTCTTTGATTTTTTAATATTGTGAATGTCTTTTCT
Source organism: Poecilia picta (assembly GCA_033032245.1). Taxonomy (NCBI): domain Eukaryota; kingdom Metazoa; phylum Chordata; class Actinopteri; order Cyprinodontiformes; family Poeciliidae; genus Poecilia; species Poecilia picta. The sequence goes on along the minus strand of CM065365.1, from coordinate 23,776 downwards.
AAAAACCCATTGCATTGAAATGCATACTATGCTGTTTTACTTTGTTCTAAGAAGGTTTCATGTCTTTTTGGTACTTATGTATAAATAAATGTGATTATCATATTTTGTTGTGGGTAGTCCTTAATGTTAATACTATAAAATTAATAAATTCTTTGCCAAGTGTTTTTAAATGATTGCCATCAATTTTACAATTTATTACATTAGATTAAAATGTCTTGGAGACAGAAGAGAACCGTTCCATGTGAAAACGGTAAGTGTGGGGCCAGCTTTCCTTTTCTACAATTTGTTAAAACATTGGATTAATATCGCATGGTAATGGAAGACAACTGTTCCTCATGAAAACCTTGCATTACAATAAAATTGCTGCTATGTTAACATTTCCACGAACCTAGCATAACCATTATATAGCTTTTGATTTCTGAATAAAATGTGAAAGTCCGCTGAAAGTCTAATGGTGGTCAATTTTGCGTCCGGTGAACGTCCCCTTTGGAGTTTAATTTGGACGTCGATCAAACATAATCACCGGACGTTCGGCGGACATTCAAGACAACATTTAGTGGACGTGCTCCAAACATTCAATGCCTGCTGGGTTGGCATTAATCTAGACAAAATTATCCTTGTTATGACAACTTGACATTATTGCAGTATCAAATGCTTTTCTAACAGAGTCACTAATGTTAAGTCTTAACTCAAGTGAAGTGAAACACACTGGACTACTTATTACTACCACCATAGCTGTAGAACAAACCCTTTGTACATTGGAATAAAACAAAAGATAACTTGTTCTTCAAACAGAGGGTTTAACGTTTGGTGAGTATGTTGTTACTCTGAAATAGTGATTGAAAAACTAAAACAGAATTGCTTATTCTTTAACTTAAGAAAATAGGTTCTTTCAACAATAAAATTTTTTGCTTTGATTGTGTCAGCCATCTTCTTCGTTATAGTCTTCCTGTCAGGGCCGGCTCAAGCTTCCATTGGGCCCTAAGCAAAATGTGGTTTTGGGTCCCTCTAGTTTTGTGGACCAGCTGTAATCAGCAGTCCAATCATTAGATTATTCACACACCTGCTATAAACTTATTGCATCTCTGGCAGTGCGGTTTACATTATATACATGCATAATATAGGATACATTTATTGGCCAATTGATTTATCAACCAGTTGATTTCTGGCCGCTGATTTTCTTAATTTTGGGGTATTGTGATTGGTCGATACTTTCATGAAGCCCATCTTATCCACTAATCTTATATTCAGCAAAGGTTTATAAATCATCCTCTGTCCCATCTGCTCTGCAGTGACAGGTTTGACTGACAGTGGCGCATCTACACATTATTCAGGTGGATGTCATAAGGGTGGTGGGTGGTGGTGAGAAGAGATGCTGAGACCCAGGTTATGGTGATGATGATTAATTTATTGATGATGCTCTGCAGTCCACTAACAGGCAGCACGGCAGGAAGTAGCACACAGCTAATACCGGTAGCAACTGACGACTAGACTGACAACGCGAGCTAGGCTGACCAGGACTAAACAGTTCTACTGGCTAGACAAAGACACGACAACAATTGACAACGACATACGACAAGGACCCGACAAGGAATACAGACAACAGGGGAGACTAAATACACGCGAGGTAATCAAGGGAACGAGACACACCTGGGAGACAATCAACGGGGAAGACGCAGAGACGGGACTCACAGGGAACAGGACTACACAGAGAACTCATAAATAAACACACAGAAACACAGATCCGGACACAGTGGATCGGTAACCAGGGATCGGCCAGAAAACTGCAATCGGTGCAGCCCTACACACATATTCATGACATTCTTTGATTAAATTAATTTCTCTTAAGCGTTACTCCGATAGCTAAAAATGAAATTTATACCAGATGAGTCTTTCTCGCCTGAAATGTGGACCGGTTACTGGTACTGGACTGATTCTGAACCTTCAAATGATTTTAACAGATTTTTCACATAACTTATGTAAAAAGCAGCAGAAAACAACAAATCCCCATCTACAGCATAGAGTAGATCAGTGCTGCTCATTACGTGGATCGTGGAAAGGTTTTGAGTCGATCTCGGCAGCAGATGACAAACTGAGCCGCCAGGACGCTGAGACCAGCACTTCCTCTTCTGATAGTGAATATTTTGATAAGCCTAAGATCCTAAACGTTTTTAGCTTCATTAAAAAATAATAATTATTAAACAAAAGGATCAGACTTTGGGAGGGTCTTTGTCTTGCATTGACTATATAACGATGTGAAGTGTGTTGATCAGGGCTCTTCTTCTGACTGCACTCAGTGAGAAGGGTCTTCGAACGCTTTTGCCTTCAACTAAAGAAACTTAAAGACAAAGATTAATCTTTCTCTTATTATTGTAACAGATTCTCATTCCTTGATAATGAAATTTCCATAACATTCTCTATTAGCAACTTTACATTATATTACTTTTCCAAAGCACATTAAAACAAACCTTTATCTTGACTTTTTTCTATTCTTCCTCTTTCTTTTGTCCATCCCTGAAATATAAGTCCTTTTTTGAGACATTGTTTAGCTTTTTCTGACCGGAGCTTTGGATGTGCACTGCACATTGCAGGTCATGTTACCGGCGAAGTGTGTGGTACGTACCGCGGCCACCAGAGGTCCCCAAAAGCATTTTATTATTTTCTTTTTATCATTAAAATAATAATTTCTAAATACATGATCAAATATATATTATTGAAAAAAACAAATCACTTCTTAGTGAAATTGTTTGTTTTTGATATGATTACTGTTAAGAAAATATATTTAAAATAAGTTAGTTGTAAAATTTAACCATGACTTCAACAAATTAGATAAAATGAATGTTGTTACTTGTGCCTAAAATGAAAGCACATCAGAGAACACTCCCCTAAGTTTGTACTGCTTCGAAGGAGAAAAAACACGCCCACCCGCTAAAAGAGGGGGACCGGGAACTTTGAATCCTCAGATCGTCATGGAGATCTCCGGGGAGAACACCCAACGCGGTTGGGAGGTTTTCTCTGTATTGTCGTGTGAGTGAGGTCTGTCGGGTGAGGTGAATATTCTTTGTTGTATTTAGTTCTGTTAGTTTCATTTGTTGTTTGGTTTAATAAATGTTGTTATGCCTTTGCACGTGGAAACCGAGTTGTCTTGTTTTGTAAGTTCAGCTGAGACAATGTTCACATTCAATGGATCCGGGCGGAGGAGAAAGTTTTACGAGTCAAAAGGTATTTAAGGTTTGGATTATTTCTTCTCTTAACATTACTAAAAAAAAATCAACTTCACTGAGGGGGCCCTGGGGCCCTAAGCGGCCGCTTAGTTTGCTTATGCCTTGGGTTGGCCCAGCTTCCTGTAATGCTCTGATGACAGGAGATCTTCTTCTTGTCTTAATTTTCTGGCAGCAACTCTTTGAAGGTGTCCAGAAATGCTCAGAAATTACAGCTCTTCTTGCAATAGTTAATCATGGTGAAAGCCTTTTCATGAATTCAAACATAGTGAATCTCTTCTGGGTATTCTCATAGTCAGTGATGACTCAATTCATTGTGGTCACTTAAAAAAAGAACAAAAACAATGTTATCATAATTCAGCATTTATTTATTTGCATATTCTTTTTATGGGTTTTTTATTGGCTGTAGTGGCCTCCATTTGACAGTAGGCAGACAGGAATTGAGAGAGAAGGAAGACATGCAGTAAATGAGGCATGGTTGGGAGTCGAACAGGCAACATCCGTGGAGAAGACTCAGTCCTCAGTATGTGGATTGTGCTTATCCCCTACGCCACCACAGCACACCCATTCAGCATTTATTTAAATACCATTCCAAAGATGCCCCTTTCTGCACAGTCAGAATGGTAGACTGGCAGACAGATGTCTAGTGTTTAAGACGATTTTAGGTTATAATATATTTTAAGAAAATCTCTGGCTCGATCTTCTTCTCACGGATCCCAGGCTCTCCCGGCGAGCCAAAGTGAAGTCACACAGAAAACAATGAGTGTCAACATCACAAAATTTCAGTTTCATCCAATAGAAGACAATGTACGAAATTACATCAGAAACATCAGAACAACAGCAACATACATTCATTTACCTGAGACAAATAGGATAGAGGGATAAGAGCAAAGACACATCTTTGGGGAGTGCTAATGCAAAAGCAAAATAAAACAGCAATCTGATTTGTTACTCCTGTGTACAAACTTTTCAAGTAAAGGCGTGTTTTTTCTCTGTAATATATTCAAATGGAGCTAAAGCAGAAGTTCAAGCTGGAAGACTCCGCCCCCACCATTCTCCCTCCCATCGACGTCATGCTCATCTCCGACCTCAGCGCTGGACCTCACCTGGCGCGTCCAATCAGCAATCAGGCTCTGCATTTAGGATCCACACTCAAGCTGCCAGTCGCTTCCAAGCCGCCAGTCGCTTCCAAGCCGCCAGTCGCTTCCCAGCTGCGTTCAACCCACCACCTCCCCTTCTCCACCCACATCCTTCGGCTCTAGGATAGCACCCTTTCCTGACCTCCACCACCAGTGTCGGACCCCGGGGGAGAATATCCCTAATCGGTTATCGAGATGTTCGAGTTCACATCAAATCTCAGCTCAAATTAACTGCCAGGGTCCGAGCGCCAAACTACTGTTGTTCATTCTCGTCATTAAATCTTTTAATTGTTCCCCTTTTGTCCGTCTGAGTCTTTCCAGATTGAAATAAGATGTACCTCAGCTTGACCAACTGGAAGGTATCTCGGACCCTCTTAAAAGTTAGAAACTCCCTACAATTTGCTTCCAACATCAAAGGCCAGTTGTCCCCTTTTTCTAAACAAAATTAGCAGAGCTTCTCCTGAATTCCAGCTGTTTTTATGGCTTTCTGGGCAGAGAAAAACAGAGACAGGTATTTCACAGGTAGGTAAGTGTGAAACCTGAGATCTCTCCCGTTTTCTCCATACTCAGATACCTCAAAGAGAAGCTTAAAACCCTGTAGGAAGTTGAAGCAAAGGTTATCTCCACAAACCTAATTTTGTTCTGTCATTCAGCACTTCAAAAGATTAACTCTTGCTGTAAACCATAAATAACACAAAATCAGCAGGGCAGAATGAGGTGAAACTCCTTTTTCTAACCTATCAAATGAAATAATCAATCCTGAGTATAAGAATTAACACAATCACTTTCCAAGAACCTTTCCTAATATGCTTGAGCAATTTTAAAATACTAAAACAAAATATTTTCTTTCAGACATTTTCTATTTGATTCTGATATAGCTACTAACAGATATTACAATTTCACAATACATTAAACACTAACTAAAATTCTTAATTCTAAAACTATTTTCAATCAGCGTATGCTGTTAATAACTAAGAAAAATGTCTTACAAATTAAATGATAGTGGTTTTAGATATTCTATGTTGTACTCAGTTTTTTAACAGTTTTCACACCATCCCAGATGCTAGTTTGGAAGACTTTTATGACCTTCTGTGAACAGAGCAAAGTTCTCTCTCCCACACTCATCCAAGTGGTACTGCAGATGCTAATTTTATGGCCTCCTGTCCTCTCTGATAACACAACAGGCCTCACTCAGAGCTCCCTTTTGATCTCTATCTTTCCTTCCTGTAAGTTGAAAACTTACATAATTTTAGATTAAATCATTAACATGAACCTATTCTAAATTAAGAATTTTGTTCAAAATAACCATGCTCAATATACCTTTTTCACATGTCGTAAGATTAACTGTATTAAACACTAAAAATATTCATTTTTCCTCAACACTAGTTAACATGATTGGTTGTTATGAAGTGCAATACAATTATTTCTTAACACAAGTAGCATTACTAATGCTGAACAAAATTATTCTGATCAAATACTTGTTTGGCAGAAGTTCAGACAGACTGCCACTGTTATTCAAAATGCATCATTTAATGTACAGTTTTAGGCACATGAGTGTATCTTTTCAATTAATGAACATTCTAAATTATTTCCAACCAGATACTCTGGCTTATTGATGCTTGCAAGAAGTTTATTAATAGATTTAACACCAGTTTTTAGTTGTCTAAAACATAACTTATTAACTCACCTGGTGAATGTTGATTCCTGCTTCCCCTTCCACACTTACCTGGCCTGTCCCACCCCACTTCACCTGGAGAAAAAAGTAACACAAAAATGACTTACCTAATTTTCTTGGGGAATATTTCATCTGCTTCTTTCTCTTTGGTCAAATAGGGACTTCTTTCTCTGGTGGCTGGTCCTTATTATCATCCTCCACACTTGTAGCATGTCTTCATTAGCCAACTTTGTCCCTTCCACCATGTATCCTTAGGCCAGTGTTTCTGAATTATTTTCTGTCGTAGATAGATAGATAGATAGATACATAGATAGATAGATATTACTTTACTGTATAAATACAGTAAAGTAATATTCACTGTAAAACAAGGGAAACTATCTGATGGGTAATATTGAGCATTAAAATCCATTGCCCTGTTTTTAATTCATATTGCATTTCCTATCTATCTGTCTATCTATCTATCCATCCATCCAAATATGTTTTGATATTGCTAAATAATTTCTTCAATAAATGAACGGCTGTGCTTTGTAATATGCTCATCATACATCAATATCAGAATATTCCATTCCTATTCTATTGTTATAGCCACTAATCATATTTAAATATGGTGAAGTATATATTAAAAACATATTTAAAAAATACAATTGTTTATAAATGTAGCTTTGATAGATGTTTGAATATAGTTTCCAGAAACAAAAAAGTGTGTTATGATCGATTAAATGCGCTGAAATGTCATTGTGCTGCTAAACACACAACGCTGAGTGGAGTTGTGGACCACTCCAAGATGGCCGCCCTAAATCTCATCAGCGACAATAGAGGAGAGCGGTCCATGCGGCATCTATTCTTATATTATGTCTATGGTGGAGACCATAAACATAATATATTTTTGCATTTTCCCTTTCAAATGCTTAGAAGCGAAGCCGGTGAGGAAGCAGCGAGCTGAGCCTCACCTGGGATTGCACAACCTTTTGCTAACTGCACTGGCTGCCATTTCATGTGAGCATGCTCCTCCTGTCTGTGCGTCGCCAATAAAATGTTTTAAAAACATTTAATGTATGAACCAATTTTCCATAATTCAGCTGATGTATTTAATTTACTGTGTTTTTATTGCCACCAACTGTGTGTGTAACGTGTTTTGTGTGCTAAGGAGCGATCAGAAACGGCAGAGAACAGATTTGAGGTGAGGCAGGCAGTTTCGCTCATGATCCCAGATATTGTGACTCCACAACTGCAGAGTAACAGCGATCTAGCCATACGGTAGCTGCGCTGATACAGAGAGCAAGAAAGACGTGCTTTTGAGTTGTACTTTAACGGTTTCTCCCTTTGCTGTTAAGTACAGCACGAAATTAATAATGTTTGAAATAACGGAATTATTCTGCGGCTGCGGCGCGGCTAAGCATCGCATGTTAAAGAATAGTCTTTTTGCCCTCCAGCATTGTACGCATGCGCAAAATTCCCTTATGTAAACAATAACATACAGGGGTCTAGATTTGTAAATCCAATTATAATTAAGTCGGTGCCTTACCAGCTGTGAACCTCACTGCATGTCAGACATGTAAATATATGTATTTGTTTTTCAGCCGAGGATTTCTACCTTCAGAGTGATTCAGCAGGTGAGATTGAGTGCAAAATCCGATGTGAGATTCATCAGTGCTGCAGTGAATCCGTCTCTCTTTAAAGATAATTCCCACTTCTTCCTCATATCGCCTCTTTAGGAAACCTTCAAAACAAAAACAGAAGATTTGGGATGTATCTTACTTTTGAAAGAGTGAAAGAATTAGAAATAGTCTTTACCACCTGTGTAAACTTTGCTGGTGAATGTTATAACACATTTAAGTTTTATAATATATGTTACATTGTTTCATTTCTAATGTAGGCTCTTGTCTCAGATAATCTAAGTCAATGTTAGAGAATAATTAATTTTTTAGATTTACAGAATCTCAGTTATCCTTCATATCATGGCTGAACCCGTATTACACCAAAGCACTGTAGCTAATATTAGCTGGTATCTCACCAGTGGACATAAATACAGTAAAGTAATATTGTAATCACAATATATACACAATAATATGTCCATCTTACTTGTGAAATGTTGTTTGTGGAGCCTCACATCAATAGTCTATCAATCCGAACAACAATATCCCTCAGTGCTGAGGCATCTTCTGCTGTTTTGATTGAGCAAAGTAGGAGGGGCGACCGCTCCAAGATGGCTGCCGTATTTCCTGCGCCAGAGCAGCCAATGTGGGGTCTGCTCTTATATTATGTCTATGGTCTCCACCATGGTCCCCACATAAAAGTAATTTTTAAAGTTTAATCGGTAATACTTTTATAACAAATTTATGTCAGATCATGATTTCTTGGTTAAGGTCAAGTTGTCATAACAAAGACATTTTGAATAATGTCAGCTTTGCATTAAAGGTGTCATGATTTACCGAATGACACTTTATGACAACAGTCATAAATATTCATGAAGACTTATTCATGTTCATGACAGGTGTTATGTCATGTTTATGACAGTGTCATGTCAGTCTTATTCACACCCCTTCAAATAAAGTGTTACCGGAATATTTTCCAACAAATACTACATTGAGAGAATTCTTTCCTCCTTATGGGCCCAATAAGAAGACATGTTGTTTAGGTTTAGGACTAGGGTATGAATGGAGATTATGTTTAGGTTTAGGATTAGGGTTTTAGGGTAAAGTTTTAGTTTTAGGGTAAAGTAATGTGTGAATTGCAAGCAAAATTATTTGAGTTCAACCACAAAAAAGGGAGCATCAAACAAAACTTTCAGAATCGCAACCAAAAACTAAGGCTCCAAACCAAAAAATTCTGAAATGCGCAAATAAAAGTTTATGTTCTGCCAATGACTTTTTTACTTCAAACAAAAAGGAGTGATCTTATTTTAAAAAAACATTTAAGCAAAATTTTTTCATTTAAAAGAATGAATCATTACAATTCAAAATGTTTTGACCATGGCTTCATTTTTTTTGATTGAGATAAGTTTTTTTTGTTTGAAACAAAACATATACTGCAAATTCAAAAGTTTTGACAAGAATTTAATTTTTTTTATTTGACGTGCATTTTTTTGACTGAATAATTATGAAACAAATTTAACTCAATATAATTGCTTCCTCACAGCCCAAATGGGAACTCAAAGAAAGACTTAGCAACTAATTTAGACAACACTAAATTACAGTGTTGTATAGTAACAAAGTAAAAATACTTCACTACTTTACTTAAGTATATTTTGGAGTACTTCATACTTTCCTTGAGTATGAACATTTTTGATAACTTTCACTTTTACTTCAGTATATTTCTGAACTTAATTTCATACGTTTACTCCGATACATTTTCAATGTGTGGTTTATTGACTCGTTACAAAAAAGCAAAAAAGAGAAACATTAGTGTTTTGACCCCACCTACTGATTGGCTGTTACAGTCGGTAGCCTCCTTGCCTGGGCTTGTTCCTCACCACCAATAGGAAACACCTGTTTGGCTTCTCCCATTAAACACAAAGCAAGTCTCTCGATGAGCAGCAGCCACATGTCCCTAATGCCACACATAATGACCAATTTGCACCAATAGTTAGTGAAGCAGAGTAATTGTAACGGCTTTTTTTCTTCATGTTGGCCGCATTTTCTATACTGATCTTACTTGAAGGGAAAACTTGAGGCTTACAAAAACTTTGTATTTTCTGTCCTGGAGGGGAAACTAAGAAGCTGGTTCAGTTGTAAAGCAGGTTAAGTTAACCTTGTAGGTAAAGCACCTAATTTTCTTAACCAAATGATGCCTGCAGGTTTATCTATTAGCAGGTTTAATTTTGCCTGTACTTGGTTGTGTACATTACTTTGAGTGTATTTGACAAGTTTACCAAAATATAAAAAATGTCATTCAAACTACATTTGCCTTGTTTTACTTTTTAGTTATACTTTTCATTACATTACTTGAGTACATCCATTTTTACAGTCATTTCCATACTTACGTTCAAGACGTTTCAGATACTTTAAGACTTTAACTCAAGTAACATTTCAGTCAGTGACTTGGACTTTTATCAAAGTCATATTTTGGAGAGGAACCTATATTTTTACTTGACTCTGAGATTTCAGTACTTTATACAACACTGCTACTTGTATACTTTCTACAGATTATGTTAGAAACTATTTTGGTTTCCAAAATTTGTTTCTAACCTGGCATGTACTTCAAAAATCCTTAAAGAATTCACTAAATAAGAAAGAAAACTACTACAGATAAGACCAGAGTTACTTTGTGACATTTTACAAGTGGCAAAAATGGACACATTTTTACTACCTCTTGCATACCAGAGGATGGCACTCAAAGGGAGGCTGAGGTTCATCTACCACATTTTGAGAATCATGAAAATGCTAAAAAACACAAAAAAACATGAAAAATCCTCTGCTATATGGAAGGGTTTGTTGGAAAGGATGGAGAAATCCTCCATGACTGCTGTAAGAGCGCTGTCTTCACTTATACAGGCTCAATGATGCCATCTAGTGAAAACAAAAGGAAGTGTATAATTCCAAAAATGTAGCATTGTAATCCAGACACAAACTACTTTGCCTCTAGATTCTCCAAAGATTGACAATGTTAAAAAGTGAAGGTTTTCCATTTGTAGAAGGATTAACTATATACGAGTCTGTTGTTGGATACGGGAATCCAGTTTGATCTAACTGCAATGTTAGATGGGCGGGGTTGTTGATAGGTCAGAGAGGAACATAAATTCCATTAAAACTGATGAAACTGGATTGCACCTAGTTTATGTAAAAGTATTTTACTGTACCATTTCCATATTTTGACAGGTCACAAAAACAAACTTTAATGCTGTTGGGATTGAAGACCAACATAAATTGGTCTTCCTCAAATTTCACAATTGAAATGTGGGGGAAATTGTTTAAAAACACAAACTTCCATAATTTCCATGTGTACTCCAAATCAATACATTGTAAATATATTGTAGAACCATATTTCTAGACCTAGACACAAAGTAGAGTGTAGGTCTCTGTGTTTATCTCCATCTTCGCATTGTGGCCTGTCAACTAACCCTTCTTTCAGCCACTTTATTCCTTGCATGTTCTTTCATGGTACTGTTTGTTCTCTAATGTTCTCCAGCATTTCGTCATGGAACAGCTGAATTTATCCTTGGATTACATAACTCATAATTGGAGTCTATTCCTTTTGGCTTAATCCCATTAATAGAATATCTCTGACTTTAAATCTGTGTGCATGATTGGACTGTTGTCTCAAAGTACAAGTGTATTTTGAGAAGTACTAGTGTACTTTGAGACACTAGTACTTTGAGACAACAAAGTACAAGTACTAGTTTGGTTACTTGTGCACCAACACTGAGCCACAAGCAGCAAAATGAGTAAGAAATGGATCAGAGAGAAACGGAGAAGAGACAGGAGAATGGATTTATCCCCGACCGGTAGGTGAGTCCCACATTACAAGCCGCTCTGCGAAACTTGAGGCGACCGGCTGCTAATGAGGCAATGAAGCTTCAAGTTGCTTTGCCACATAGAGACCAAGCAGGCTGTGGATATAAGCAACACTTCGGGTGTCATTGTCTCTCATCACTCCCAGATGGGACCATCTTGTTGCAGAGAAACAAGCTCAGGGCTCCGTTAGTGTAATGAGGCGGCCGTTTGAAGTTGGATTTTACGGTGAAGAAGATTACGAGAGGCAGATTCAAGTGGAAAACAGCAGTGGATTTATTCCCAGCATCACACACACACACCAATAATCATAATGATCCTTTCACAAGTGAAACTGCAGGCTTAAATAGTCTCAACTGTGTTGGACTCAACCACCTCCAATTCACAGGGAGATCTCCCTTCACAAATATCCACCTATTTAAATAAACTACATTTTATTAAATATAAACATTAAAATTTACTTTTTATAAATATTTTATATTTGATCTTACACCAAATGAAAACACCACAAAAACCCATAAACAATTTCCTCCCCCACTTTCCAATGGCCTCTCCCGGAATCTACAAATGGTGTCTGGACCCCCAGGGTAGTATTTGTCCAAATTCCCTGGAGAGGACACAGAAAAGACAGGTGAGTCACTCCATATCAGCACTCCACACTTAACAGATTATGCACAACCATTTGCTCAGTTTTACCCATCAGTAGCTCATTGCTCTGAGTAACAATTCTCTTCCCTTCACAGGCAACCATCTCACTAGTCAATGAGGAGCAGAGCCCAGAACAAAAGGCTACATGCTAATTACTAAAATCCTCAATAAATACAATTAAAACTTCTTGTGTGCAAATTGTCATTTATGTGCAAATCTCTGCTTTTAAAGTGCGGTGCTAAACAAAGTGCTTGTTTAATAAAGTGCAAAGTGCTTTTAAAGTACTACACAGTGACTTAAGTAAAAGAGTCCCAGCAATGAAGACCTCTTCATTACAGTTAGTCATTATCGTGAGTTAAAATTTACACAAAAGTGAAATCTTTATTTTTTTGTCCCATCTGTATCTTATTTTGAAGGGATATGTAAACGTTACCATAGTGACCAGAGTCAGAGCGTTTGGGCAGTGGTCGAGAGGAGATGAGTAGAGCTTGCGAGTCTTAAGTCTGGTTTAGACGGCAAAATTTAAGAATTGTTGGCCGATTCTCCAAACCTCTGTGACCACCAGTGGTGGAGAAAGTACTCAAAAATTTACTTAAGTAAAAGTACAAATACACAGACAAAAATGTGCTCAAGTAAAATTACCACATTAATATTTGTACTTAAGTAAAAGTGAAAAAGTACTGGCTTTTAAAAATACTTAAGTATTAAAAGTACTTGCTGAATGCATTACCTAATCCCTAATACAATATTAACAAGTGAACCGAACGTATTTAATTTTAATACATTAGAAATGTGCCATTTTAATGAACAATTCCACAGATAAAGCATGTTTTTATGATGTTTACTCTCTGTAACATAGTTTAGACTTAGATATGTGATTCTATGCATCATAATTTCAGGGATGGAAACATCTTGTCTCCTGTCCTAACATAGCACGAACTTAACTTTTTTTGCCACTAGATGCATGTATTTTTAAAGAAATCCAACCGAAAGGGGATGGAAAGAAGGTGGGTGGGGAAGGACATGGAACCAAGGAGCCACGTAGCAGAGTTGTAGTCAAGACCACCTACCCAAGACCAAGTCAAGACCAGCACCCCACGCTACGTGACACAAAAAAATTAAGTTTTACCTATCAAAATTGCTTCTCAAATTGATCTGAAAGATTCACATTCCCATAAAACACCTAGATATTAAATACTTAGAGCTGAAATAAATTGAATCGGTAAAGATCCTTCCAGAAGAATCGGATCGTTCCTCAATGATGCAGACTTTGGTTACAGCATTGTCCCATATTTGCGACACCTCAGTCAACATCTCTGCACAATAATTCAGCGCATGAGTGACAATTTTTTTTCATTGCGGATGCAACATGTGTGTTTCAGTCAGTACAGCTAGATTTGATAGCATCACGTCCACAGATCTTACCTTTCTTTAAGCTTTCCTTTGAAGTGAAAAGTTGGACGAAATCCCCACCGTCTATGAAGCGAAGCACGGCTGATTTTACATGTTGCCATATCTATGATTTATGCAGCGCTATTATATTATATACATTTTCTCCAGCTCAGAGGAAACCACTGCGCATGTCTGGAGCTCCACGTGCGAGTACAGGGGGAGACGATGGGTGCAAGAGACACGTAAGTCGTGATTTTACTTGGATTTTACGGCGCCACCGTAAGTCCCTGAACTTTACATTTTAACGGAAAAAATGCTTAATGCCACTTGGATGTAACGAGTAACGCGACAGTTTTGTAGAAATGTAGTGAAGTAGAAAGTACAGATACTTACTGTAAAATGTAGTGGAGTAAAATTAGAAAGTATCCATTATTAAATCTACTTAAGTAAAGTACAGATACATGAAAATTGTACTTAAGTACAGTAACGAAGTACTTGTACTTCATTACTTCCCACCACTGGTGACCACAGAGCTGATGAAAGTACAACTGGTTCCATAGGTTCGTGTTCAGCCACAAGGCAGGAGCAACAAGAACCGATTCCAGTCACGAACATGGCGATTCCTGAAGAACATCCACAAAACCCCCAACATAGCGGGAATTTAGAATAACCAAACACGGATGACGATGTAGAAACAATGGTGATAGTTTGTGGAGTCATTTGAAGAAAATAAAGACGCAACAAAAATGAAAGGCGGTGAATGAAAGTCGACTGGAGCAGCCGCTCTTTGCTGCACTATGATTTGGAGATGAATATGTTTTTTCATAGTTAACATTTTTTAACTGATTAAACATAATAATGACCTTTAGATTTAATAATAAACATTTCCACATATCATCTCCGATATCCATCAGACTCTCAGTTGCGTGATATATCAGCTGTTTAGGATTCCTCTGTTCTGACGTCACCACGCTTTCTGATTGGCTACCCGTCACATTCAAGAGGTTGTAGTCTCGTTCCCAGTCAGGGAAAAACCCCACAGGCTGCGATAAAAGGGTGAAGACAACAGAAGTTGGGTATATTCAGGATTTAGCGGGAACACCAACATGCAGAAGCCTTATCTGACGGATCACCCACCCCGGCCCCCAGTCCGCAGCAACATTTTCCAAGTCTTGACCGGTCTGCGGTAGTAAAAAGGTTGGGGACCACTGTTTTAAAATTCTTATGTTTGTTTTTAAATCACTACATAATCTTGCCCCGGCTTACCTCTCTGAGCTTCTTCACCCCTACATACCTTATCGGTCACTCAGGTCAGCAGATCAGCTGCTCTTGGAGGTATCAAGATCCAAAAGGAAGCTTGGAGGGGACAAGGCTTTCTCTGTCATGGGCCCTAAGTTATGGAACAACTTGCCTTTGCAGGTCAGAGAGGCCTCTTCACTGTCCACTTTTAAAGTTCATCTTAAAATCCATTTATTTTACTTGACCTTATTTTACTTGATCTAGTTTTAAGTTGTATGTTTTTGTTTTTAAACTGTAAGAGTTTTTATTTTTTATTGTTATGTTGTGTTTTAATGTACAGCACTTTGTATCAGCTGTGGTTGTTTTAAAGTGCTTTATAAATAATGGTATGGTATTCAATAAATTAGAACATATGTCCTGATGTGTCTTGCTTGTCAGATGTTTTTTGAAAACAACCTTAAGCAGGTATTAAAATGTGTTTAATTGAGTCTCAATTTCTATATTAAAATGTTCTTTTTTTGGTTTTATGATATTCAAATTTTAAATTACGTGTTTTCATTAAATGTAAGCAAAACATAACCATAATGAACAAAGACTTTCAAACATCCATTTGTGTAATTAACATATAATGTGTTTGAGTGATAAAATTCCTGAAATGAATTTCAGTAATTAAACAGATCTGTGATTGACTGAACTAAATGAGTACAACAGCAGTTTGCACTGGATTTTATGTAGAAGTATTGGATGAAAAGCGGCTGGGGACAAATTCACACCACACTTTTCAGAATTTCATTTGCAAAAATCTTCACCTCACGATTAAGCTCAGATTTGTTTTGGTTTGTCACATACAATTTTAATAAAATACGCTGATGTCCATGAAGATTGTGACAAAAACATGGAAAAGTTCTTGCAATATGAATACTTTTTCCAGGCACTGTATAAAAAATATTAGTTTCATGTCAAATTACATTAAACATTGTCAAGTAAGGATGATATATGGTCAGATCAAATCTTTTATTTGAACAAAAACAGATACACAAATCATTGTGTATGATTTGCTTGTTTAGAATTTATTTCCTTAATAAAAGAACCATTCACAACAGTAATGACAAAGCTAGGGTTATTTAGTTGCTGAGGAAAAACCTCTGACACAAAATTGAGAAGCAGGGGAAAAAACTAGTTAGATTAAACAATTATTTACATTAAACACTAAAACATCTCAAGTCCAAACTGATCTCAGTGTAAAATCACTGATGCATTTCTTAAATCTTTGGAAAGAGTTTGAGAAGGAAAGCGGTTCTGTAGCTCTGCTAGTTATAGAAGCCTCTCCAGTACCAGCAGGTGCAGTTAAGGCCGGCAGCTATGAGCAAGATGACCAACAGAGTGATGAACAGGCTGATGCCCAGGATGGTGGCCACAACAGCCCAGATGAGTGTCCTCTTGGAGGTGTCGATCAGAGGGGACCTGAGGGCCATGCGGACCCTCCGCGCTCGCCGGCGGTCCTGGGGAGGATAGCGCGCCAGATTTACCCTCTCCATCTTCAGCGAGCGAATCAGGCACGCTCTCTGGTGACTCAGCTGGTCGAAGGTGTGTTTGCCATGATAACGACCCATGCCACTCTGACCTGGAGAGGGTCCAGAACACAAGTAGAGTCAGGACTCAACAACAGAATCAGACTCATCTTTCAAATCTTTCGATTCCATTTTCCGGATCAAATTAAACCTTGTGTTTCTCTGCAGGAACCTGAGTTTCCTGCATCCTCCAGAATTCCCCAAACAACTTCTATTTCCTTTTAGTTAATAAACCACCTCAAACTGCTTTCCCTGTGTGTCATGTCTGCATGTGGGTTGGTTAAATCCAAAACATAATGGATGGATGGATGGATGGATGGATGGGTGGACTGAAAAGAAGAAATAAAAACACCTGTACTGTCCTTTTCCTCCTTTATTTCTATTTTCTCTAATCTAATTTGGAAAACCATAGGTGGAGCTCTCCAAGCAAAACTACCTTGTGTTGTTACGTAAATGATGTACTATTACACTACAGGACCAAATATCTACAAAGAGCTTTCTGAAGACATTCTTTCATTAGACTCAACAAAACTGCTTGTCATGATTCTCACCAACGCCTCCAAATGGGAGCGAGCTGACTGTGTAGTGCATCATGACATCATTAGCTGTCACTCCTCCACTGGTGGTCTCCTCAATCATCCGTTTTATTGCCTTGGTCAGATGGGAGGAAGCACAAGAGTCACATACAGAAAGATCCAAAAGTCTAAAAGTTGTTTTCTGTTTTGTGAACCCCACCTTCTGGTCAGAACAGAAGATATAGAGAGCCAAGGGTTTCTCCCTCTCATTGATGAAGTTAATGGCATCCTCCATGTCGCTCACTGTGACTATTGGCAGGACAGGGCCAAAGATCTCCTCCTGCATCAGCCTTGAGTGGGGGGGCACATCCTTCAGCACCGTTGGGGCTGTCAAAGGAAGAACACAGTTCATGAAACTGGAATGAAAACAGAAACGTGAACAGTGATTTAAAATGCCTCCTCTTACCAATGTAGCACTGTGAGGAATCACACTGCCCCCCCACAACAGGAGTGTATCCCTCCATCAAACTCATGATTCTGTTGAAGTGGTGCTTGTTGATGATTCGGCCGTAATCAGGCGAGCATTTCGGATCAGCACCATAGAATTCCTGTGAAAAGTAAAAATATAAAGGGTTTCAATAAAGCTCTATACTGCCCAGTTTAACATAAAACTAACAGCAGGTCAAAGTTGATGTGCTACCAGCAGAGTCTCTCGGATGAATTCAACCACCTGGCCCTGGATGCAGGGCTCACACAAAATATAGTCTGGAGCGATACAAGTCTGGCCACAGTTCACAAACTTCCCCCATGTGACGCGCCTACAAACAGAACAGTCATTACTGGGAGAATCCTTGAAATGCTTTAGAAAGCAATGAAAAAATACATAATGATGCCAGCTGAAGGTTCCAGTCAATACCAGCTTAAAAATTTTGAAGGAGAAATATTATGCAAAATGCACTTGAGCTATACATCTGTTGGGATCTTGGGTTGTTTGAGTTTGTTTTGGGTTTTATTATTTGTTTGCATATTTGTATGGTTGATAAAGGATTTCTCAGAGAAAGGATTTCTCAAACATCCATCCATCCATCCATCCATCCATTTTCTGACGCTTATCCGGGGTCGGGTCGTGGGGGCAGCAGCTTCAGAAGAGAGGCCCAAACTTCCCTCTCCCCAGCCACTTCTTCCAGCTCCTCCAGGGGAACCCCAAGGCGTTCCCAGAACTACCAAGAGACACAGTCCCTCCAGCATGTCCTGGGTCTTCCCCGAGGCCTCCTCCCGGTGGGACGTGCCCGGAATACCTCACAAGGGAGGCGTCCAGGAGGCATCCTGACCAGATGCCCGAGCCACCTCAACTGGTTCCTCTCGACGTGGAGGAGCAGCGGCTCTACTTTGAGTCGACAGAGCTTCTCACCCTATCTCTAAGGGAAAGCCCATTCACTTTGCAGAAGAAACCCATTTTGGCCGCTTGTATCCGTGATCTCGTTCTTTTGGTCATGACCCAAACTCATGACCATAGATGAGAGAGGGAACATAGATCGACTGGTAAATCGAGAGCTTCACTTTTTGACTCAGCTCTCTTTTCACCACGACGGACCGGTACAGCACCCGTTTCATGGCAAATGCAGCCCCAATCCGCCTTTCGATCTCCCACTCCCTTCTTCCCACATTCGTGAACAAGATTCCCAGATATTTAAACTCCTCCACTTGAGGCAGAACGACCCCCCTAACCCGGAGAAGGCACTCTACCATTTCTCAAACATGCATGAAAGAATCAAAGCAAAACACCAGGTATGTTTTTGATAAGGGACTAACACTATAACATGATGTAAAGCTCAAAAAATAGATTTTACATGATACTGCCCTTTTAAAAGTTGCAACCTAAAGATGGAAAAATCATTTGACCCTCTACCATGTGTTATTTGCCTAAAATCTCTTGGAAAGTTTGTAATTTTTCTACATCAGTTCAGCAGTCAGCCTTGTTTGTGTGCTGGTGACGACAGTGTTACCGGCAGGCGGTCCTGACATCACAGTCTTTGTCGATGTAGCAGGGACTCTTCCCGCCCAGCTCCAGGGTCACAGGGGTGAGGTGGCGCGCTGCAGCCTCCATCACCAGTTTGCCTGCTGTGCCACCGCCCGTGTAGAAGATGTGATCAAACCTGAACTTCAACAGCTGCTGGGTCTCTGACACACCACCTGTCACTACTGGGTACAGATCCTGGAGGTAAACAAGATATTTTCTTCTCATTGAGTTCTCAATGCTGTACTTGTTGAGTGAAATAAGAAAAATCATGTTCAAGAATCAGGACTCAGCTATTCAGCTCTTTGGAGGGAATAAAAACTTTCTATTAAACAGAGACAAATTAAACTCAGTGATAAGCTGTGCTATGTAAAAACTTAACAGCCTTTGCATCCAGCATTATCTTATCAACACCAGCAGTGGGTGTTCAGACCTTGTCCAGATAGCAAGGCAGTAGTGCATGTAGGAGGAGGGACGAGCACTTGCTCAACTCGGATGGTTTCACCACAGCTGCATTGCCTGTGAATGGAATGAAATCACAGAGTGATGCAAAGCAGGGACAGTAGGAGGAAGAGAATGCTGGCAGGGGAATGGGGGGGAGGGGTGTCAAGTGAAGTTTGTACAGTTATTGCAGAGTTCATACAAGTACATACATACTTCATGAACTTTTCACATTTCATATTATTCCAGACAAAAACGTCATTGGTTTAATTTAAAAAAAGATTTTATCATCACCACAATCCAACATGTAATGGTGAAGGAAAATGGTACATAATTTTTAAGCATGTAAAAAAAAAAAAACGTCAAAAGTTGTGGCATACATTTGCATTAATACCTCCTTTACTCCAATACCACTAATTAAAATCCAGGCTGACCAATCAGTTTCTGAAGGCTCTGTAGTAAGTAGAGCACACCTGTGTGTAACATAATATAAGTATAAATGCAGCTGTTCTGCATGTAAAGATCATTACACACTATAAAACAAATGTCATCATGAAAATCGGGGTCTGGGCAAAGTTCTGGAGAAGTTTAAAGCAGGGTCAGGTTCTAAAATAAAATAAGATGTAAACGTCTCACAGAGGTCTGATCAATCCATCATCTGAACATGGAGACAGGAACATGTGGACGAAGGAGTTCAGGCCAGATGAAACTAAAACATCAACTACAAATGCTCAAGAATAGTTGGCTGAAAACAAATACTACAAATCACCTCTTTTTACAGCTGCAGTATGTAATGTTTATAAACAATCTGTTTTTACATATTTGTTAAAGCTGTCTCCACATTGTGGCAGTATAACATGAGACAGCTAATTTGAAAAAGAATGCCTCTACATCCTGGTCCTACTGCCATCTGTAGAAATACACCGCTCAGTCAGAAACAACCAATAAGAGCTAGGAGGAGGGTCTTAGAGCTGTCAATCATCCTTATGTACACCCCATTGCTCTCCGTTATGCTACACCTAGTTACCCACATCAAAATCAGAGATGGACGCACAGGCTAGTAAGCATGAATGAACAGTTTTTCAGTAATAGTAAGTTGTTTCTCCACCATTAGCACACTACGCAGCCTGAACACAAGTCTAAAGGTCAGCGGTAAGATCCTTCTCCTGACTCTGATTGGTTGTTTCTGACCAAATTATGTATTTCTGCAGATGTTAGTGGGACAGAAATACACCATTTTCTGTCCCCCGATTTTTCAGACTTTCTGTCTCATACCATGTAATGACAAAGTGGCAGTTTTAATAAATATGTAAAAAAACAATATTGTTTATAAGAGTTATGACATAGTGGTAGCAATGTCATAATTTGGTTCTGCTTTTCTTTAGCAGGGAGAGGAAGCTAGCCAGAGTTGATTGGGGTGGAGCAGGTTGATGTGCATTCAACACTTTGCATTGGATTTGTTGATGTAAACTTTGGGTTGCATGCTGAGTTTTTAGAAGCCAAAATCAGAAGAAGTAAAAGAGCTCCTACCTGCAGCGATGGCGCCAACCAACGGAATCAGAGTTAGAGCCCAGGGGTAGTTCCAGGCCCCAATGATGAGAATCACTCCCAGGGGCTCTGGCTGAATGTAGACCTCGTCCGATATAGTAAAGAGGTTCTTTTCTACAGGACGAGGAGCAGCCCACTGTGCAAGCTTCTCTATGGCCAGCTTGATCTCATTCTCAATGCTGATCAGTTCCAGCAGAGGCGTGTCATACTGACTCTGTGGAAAACCCGGCAGGCATGGAACCAAACCCAGCTATACACCACTCTTCTGTGTGTGTATGAACATGTATGTTTGGTATTCCAGTGGTAGTGTGTCCCCTTACCCTGCTGATGTCTTGTTTGAGAGCAGTGGAAATCTCAGTCTCCTTCTCCATGATCATCCTCTGCAGGGCGTGAAGCTGCTGGAGTCTGAACTCTAGAGGTCGAGCCCTGCCACTGACGAAGGCCTCCTTGGCCTGCTGTAACACCTGCCTTTCCATCCAGTCACCTGCTCAACGACAACGCCCAGACTGTGGGTCTCTAGCAGTGGACAGGTTAAAACCAACAACCAACAACGCCCCGGCTGCAAGGAAGCAGTGCTAGCCACTGTGCTGCCCTTAATTCCTTCAGTAGATATTTCAAATATTTTCTATTCTCACATTTAGTTTTTAAAGGCAAATTTTGAGGGATTTCAGTTTATTTTAAAATAGAGGATAGGCAAATGGAAATATACTAGTTTAGCGCCATTTTATGAAAGTATTAATCAAAGTCCTTGTTGAGTAAAAGAATTAAACCAAATAAAATGGCTTCAAAAGATTTGCTTAAAACATCAGCCTTACATAAAGTAAACACAATGAAACCCAAGTTATAAAATGTACTTTCTCAAAAAGCTGCTGGAAGTAATGAATGAAAAAGAAGACAGGGGTATCACAGGGGTATCACCCTAGCCAGTGGAAGGACCCCTGACCCCAGTCCTTCCACTGGCTCCGTGGAGCTCATGTTCTAATTCAGTTCATTTTGTTCTGATAACATCTTGACCTCTACCACTGTCTCTTCACCATCAGTTATACCAGCTAAAAAATTAAAGTAATTAGTAAAGCTGCTACAAGAACAAACATAAGACTTATTTCATACACTTTATAGAACACTTAATAGTGTAAATTCAAATTGATTTGTCAATAAAAATGTCTTAGTAGTCATGATGTTTTTGTCCTTAAAAGTCTATCTGACACTATCTTAGTTGCGTAAATAAATGAAGCTACATGTAAAATGATCTTAACCACTATTGCCTGTTTAGAGAGCCAGGTTTATTACCTTTAGCGTCACTTCCATCTGTTGGGTTGAAAACTGAACTCAGGATTCTATATCAAAATAATAATTCAGCCTGTACCATCCAGACTTTTAGTGCAGTGAACCCCACATTTCTGTAGAAAAATATACTTTCAGACTCCAGATAAGCATCATTATAACATTATACGTATATATTTTCTCAATAAAACAGTTTACATTTAATTTAGTCTGCATCATCTCACCATTGTAGGTCAACTTAGACCATTTTTATCTGTTGCATTGCATCTCTCAATTCTAAAATATTAATGTGACAGACCAAAGTGACTATGGAAGTCAGTGCATGAAGCGTGTCTACGTACCAACTCACTGCAGCCGGACTGGAGCTTGATCTGGTCGGGTATGAGTTGAATGTTCCCGTCCCGCTGTGGGGCTTCCTGCTCTCCAGCTGACCTGTGTGTGCCGTCTGCCACTGGCGCAGCTCTGGAGTCAGATACCAAGTCTGCACCACTCCACCCTCCCTCCCACCTCTTATTCAGCAATTACATGATACGGGAGCTGCTCTCAGCTACTACTTTCACAGCCTTTAACTAGCAGTTCAGAGGTTACTGTTCTCTTTATAGCAGCTAATCAGTTAAGGCAGCCAGCCATAAAAACCATAAACCTTGGAAAGACAAAGATTTCAGTTTGGATGGAAGGCCTTATGGAGGAAAAAACAGTACAGAAAGAAAACAGTGAATAAATATTTATTTATTTTAATTAACAGGAAATATGAGGACCAGCCAGAACTAAAGAGATATTTTTATTAACTCTAATGTATTGCTATGGTAACATATTGCTGGACACTGACTCCTACAGTTAAATCACAAATATGAACATAAAAATGTAGAAGATTTTATATACTTGGTTTACACAAAACATATCTAAAATGATAACTTTAAGTATAAAATGCTTGGACTAGTACAGCGATGGACCAGACTCGATTCCAGCCACAGATGACCTGCATTGACTACTCAGCTTCAGTGCAGGAACCGCTGCAGGCAACAAGACATAGAAAACAGAAACATAGCTAAGCTGTTCCAGATGAGCACAACAAACATGGACGTCAACAACAGTGGAGCTGAATGGAACAAAGGAGGCCTTCAACCAGGGGCAGTGAGGCATGTTGGGTAATTAAAAGGAGGGTAGATGTGTGGGCAGGTTTTCCGGACAAAAACACATTGTCTCTCAGAGACAAAGCCATTGCTGTAAGAGGGGACAGCATGTACTCGTCCGATTAACATGGAAGATGATTTGATAAGATTTATAAAGTTGCAAACAGAATTTACTGTGTAAAACTAGCTGCTTTACTATTGATAATCCTGAGCAGAATTATTGCTTTGGGAACAAGGCTCCAATAAATAACTCTCCTGTGGAGAAAGCACTGATTAGTACTTTGGATGACAACAATAGAAAAACTTTGTTAATTATTAACAACAAATGATTGAAGAAAAGGTAGCATTCAGATATTTTATGCAAGAAATCACTACTGATATCTAATGGTTGTTCACCAGTTAGAGGCGTTTGTGGTGATAAGCTTACATAATCCACATCTGACAGAGGAATGTCATTGTTTATCAAACTCTAACGTACATCCATCCAGGAGGGGTACTGGTGC